>CM061140.1:165388686-165932741 GCA_030789695.1 Scilla litardierei | reverse complement strand
AATTACCGTTAATATGCTATTCATGAAAATTTTCAATTTCCATGATTAATATCTCGAAATAGTTTGAATTTATTTCATGCATGCTAATGTGATGAAAAAGCTTAAGTATACACGATTTTTAAGAATAGTCTTCAAGTTGAAGAGGAATTTGGCCTTTGATTCTAATGGTTATATTCATGTTGATGGGTTTTGAGTTGCTTACAAAGAAAGAAAAGAAGGAAAAGAAAGAAAAGAAAATGAATGAAAAATGAATGAAGGAAACGAATAAGTATGTCACTAATAAATAGCTTGGTTGGCTCGAGTAGTACAGTCCGAGGGGTCCTTTTTGGCCTAATGCCCTATTATCGTCTGATTTGGGAGCCATTGACCGGAACCTCACTCATTTGATGGAGCGATCCAAGTTATACTTTTTTCTGCAAATGTTGCTTGATGCGCGTTACGCGGAACGAATAAAAGAAAAGAATGGTGAATATACTAAGCAACTTCAATACCCATAATTTGAGTGATTGTTTTGATAGGCCAATTCCTTGGAAACAAGAAAACTAGGATATAACGACGTGTTATACTTTCGCTTGCGCAAAACGATGCTTGCATGTTATCTATTCATACTAAATTAGAGAAAATTTCATGTGATTGATTTTGTTCATGGATGTGTATATTAATGGTCAAGACCATGTTGGAATGCGTATTATTGAGCCATGTCATGAGCAATTTGAAAGAACTTATTGTTTTATTACTCATCCGTATTTATCGCTCTTTTTGCTAGAGACTAGCAAATCGCTAGTTGGGGGGTGTGATTCGGGTTCAATATTACATATTTAACCCTCCATTTAGCCCTATTTTGTGCTCATGTGATGCTACATTGATCTCTAATTCATACGTATTTTCTACACATTTATTTATTAGAGAAAACACACTATTTGAGCACAAAACAGCATTTAACGACGTATTTCTGCACATTTTATATTTTTCCTAGCTTGGTCTCGATCTCACGATTCCAACGACTATTTATTTGTATTTTTCTGATATCTGTGCTAATTACTATGAATTTTTGAATGCATAATACCAATTAAATGAGGAAATACGCAAGAAATACGTATTATACGGTCGCCAGCCAATGCGGTGCTGCCACGTGTCGCAATCTCGTCGATCCCCGCCCGATCGCACGGTGTACAGCAATCGGCGCTTGGAAATTTTGTAGCCGTTGGATTAATATCCAACGGCCCGCAACAATTCCACAGTTATTAAACATAGCAGGCTACGTGGTCGATTCTTGACCGACGGATGATGATCCAACGGTCTAACTCACTGCGTTACGAGGGCGACGACGCGGCCTCTTTGAAGCCGCACGATCAAGTTTTAACGGCCAAGATCGTCCCCGCTTCGAGCGAAATCGAAATCGAGATGCGGGCGACTTACGACCGTGCGATCGTCATCGAACGGCAGACAACAGCCCCGCAATTTGAATTCGAGGCGGCATTTTTATGATCGTCCGATTCCGATCGGACGGTTCACAGTAGCGGAGCAAACGAAGCAGCGGAGGCGATATTGGAGCCACGTGGCGGCCATCGGACGAAGCCCCGCTAAATCGAACGGACAGGAATCAAGCCGCACGCGAAAATTGAGTTCGAGCATCGGAGCGATCCTGGGCGTACAATGTCGATCCAACGGCGGACGAAGCCCCCGCAAATACAAAGCGAAGCGGCATTTACGGAGCGACGTGGCGAAGAGCGGGCCGTGCGATCGAGATCGGACGGTGGCGATCAACCCCAAAGCGAATGCGGGTGTGGATCCGAAATTGGGGGACACGTGTCGAGCTCTTGTCCGATCCCGCTTTGATCAGCGGCTTACGTTTGATCCGCTCCAGATGAGCGGCCCAGATGTATTCGGGCGCGAAATGGATGCGGGTTTTGACCCGTTAAGCAACCCAAACCCGCAATCTTATTATATAAGCGTATTTAGGGTTTTTTGGGCGTATTCAAGCAGATTGGGGCGTATTTTGAGCGTATTGGAGGCTCTAGGAGCCGTATTCTCCCCCTGAAAAATTCTGTAAAATTCCAGAGGCTATTTTCTTATTTCCAGAGAGTTTTGATGTCTTTTCAAGGATATTTGGTGATGAATTCTTAACTTAAACTCCTTATTTAGTGCTTTTTCTACTGTATTTTGCTATAATCTTGATGTATTTGGCTATGGAACTTGTTTATTCTGAAATTATGAGTAGCTGAAACTTAATTGTGCTTGGTATGGAGTAGTTAGGGGATATTATTCGTGTTTATTTGGTTGAAATTCCTTGTGCTAAATCGTTAAACGTCGCTAAAATTGTAATCTTTGTTCGTAAATCGACTTTTTTAGATTCCAAAAGAATTAATTTAGTTGATGATCGCCCCAAAAGGGTGAGATTTGATCTCCCCAAAAGGGAGTTTCATACCGTAGTTTTGATCTATCCAAAAGAGAGTTTCATAACGTATTATAGCTTTAGCGACGATCTTTTTGAATATTGTGATTGAACCCCCAAAAGGGCATCTTCCGATGAATTGCTCCCAAAAGGAGAATTCATTGAGTTATATTGGATATTTTTCCCGGTGAATTGCTCTCAAAAAGAGAATTCATTGTGATATATTCATCAACCAAATTAATACGAATCATTGATCCTAACGAACCCATACCATGTGCAAACTTTTTATAGGTATTTTCATACACGATTTTCTATGTTTATTTTGTTCACGTGTTCACATCACCATCACCGTCACCGTTGCTGAAGTGGTTAGTTTCTTTCCGATAGATTTCTATTTGATTTGAATTGTGGTTGCAACAGATTTCTTCCCGTGGATTCGACATCTGGACTCCCAGATTTTACTACTTGTACGGACTCTTGCACTTGAGAGAGAGCACCTTTCCGGTCCCACCAAGTTTTTGGCGCCGTTGCCGGGGAGGAATGGTTTGTGACTACGGTTTATTTCATTTAGAGGACCTTCGGTGAGATCTTTCCACTTTACTGTACATAAACTTTTTTTTATTATTTTATTTTATTTTATTTCAAAATGGAATATATGAACTTCTATTGCACAAACAATCTTTATGATGCACGATATGCTAATGCACACAAACATAGGATGGAAAAGCTCAAAATTGTTAATTTTAATCAAACTGACTGTGAAACTTTCTTTCAGGCCTGGAGAAGGTTCACAGACATTATATCGAGCTATCCGCAGCATGGGTACACAAATGAAGAGCTTATGGCGTCCTTCCTAGATGGACTACAACCACAGCTGCAGTAATTATTCGGAGGCATGACGCCGACAGTGGCGTGGGAAAACATGGAGTCTCTGCAAGAAAACGAAGAAACCGTGGAAGAGACTTCAGAGAGCGATTCAACGGAGCCTTCGTGCCTCGATCAAGAAGAGCAAAGCGTAGACGTACCTTTGCAATCCTTGAAAGAGGAAGCTTACCTGATTATTCAGACACAGGAGGCCACATCCCTTCAATTCCAAGAGAATTTCGTTGCTCGGAGTCGACAGATTCAGAAATCCATCGAAGATCTTACTCTGATTGCCACTTGCTTAGAAGAAGGTAATGCTTTTGAAACTCGATTTCAAGAATCTAATACGAGTTCATCTTCTATTGCAGGAATACCGAGCGAGGACACGAATATAAATATCCACATGGCAGAAAGTGTGTGCAAAAGAGAGGACGAGCTAGCAATTTTGGATGAACGAGAGGAGGAGACAGCTAGGGAAAAGGGTTTTGAGATTATCGCCATGGATTCAGAACCATGCCCTCCTCCAGTTTTGTCCCAACATCATTTATCCCCCTCCACAATGAACGGGCATCGTACAGAGAGTAGTGCAAATCTTTCAGGGAGTAGTCGTCAACTTGCATTAATTTCCTTCACTTATTTTGATGACTACATTTGGAATAATTTTATTCCGAAGAATTTTAAACTAAAATGGATTGACGTGACTCATCTCTTGCAGGATATAGGTGGACATCTTATAGAGATGCTGGGAGTTACGTTGCTGGGATCCAGTTTAGTCGTTGGAGGAAGAATAATCGCCGAGGAGCGCAAGGAGGAAATTGAACAACTTCCTCCACAATTAAAGATTCGGGATCCGCCATTTGATCACGGTGTGTTCTTTCCAGTAGTGTAGTTTTTAATGCTTTCTAGGTTGCTTGCTTGAATAAACTCGTGCACCTTTCGACATTGAGGACAATGTCCATCTTTAGTTGGGGTGTGTGTATGAGACCTTAGGAATTTTTTTTTGAGAAGAATAAATCACCAAATCTCATCATTTTAAAACTCTTCATATGCCTCAAATACGGATGATTACGCATTAATTGAGTTCTGAAAATTTTTATGGCTTGAGTTAATTATTTTTCCTTCATGGAATTACCGTTAATATGCTATTCATGAAAATTTTCAATTTCCATGATTAATATCTCGAAATAGTTTGAATTTATTTCATGCATGCTAATGTGATGAAAAAGCTTAAGTATACACGATTTTTAAGAATAGTCTTCAAGTTGAAGAGGAATTTGGCCTTTGATTCTAATGGTTATATTCATGTTGATGGGTTTTGAGTTGCTTACAAAGAAAGAAAAGAAGGAAAAGAAAGAAAAGAAAATGAATGAAAAATGAATGAAGGAAACGAATAAGTATGTCACTAATAAATAGCTTGGTTGGCTCGAGTAGTACAGTCCGAGGGGTCCTTTTTGGCCTAATGCCCTATTATCGTCTGATTTGGGAGCCATTGACCGGAACCTCACTCATTTGATGGAGCGATCCAAGTTATACTTTTTTCTGCAAATGTTGCTTGATGCGCGTTACGCGGAACGAATAAAAGAAAAGAATGGTGAATATACTAAGCAACTTCAATACCCATAATTTGAGTGATTGTTTTGATAGGCCAATTCCTTGGAAACAAGAAAACTAGGATATAACGCCGTGTTATACTTTCGCTTGCGCAAAACGATGCTTGCATGTTATCTATTCATACTAAATTAGAGAAAATTTCATGTGATTGATTTTGTTCATGGATGTGTATATTAATGGTCAAGACCATGTTGGAATGCGTATTATTGAGCCATGTCATGAGCAATTTGAAAGAACTTATTGTTTTATTACTCATCCGTATTTATCGCTCTTTTTGCTAGAGACTAGCAAATCGCTAGTTGGGGGGTGTGATTCGGGTTCAATATTACATATTTAACCCTCCATTTAGCCCTATTTTGTGCTCATGTGATGCTACATTGATCTCTAATTCATACGTATTTTCTACACATTTATTTATTAGAGAAAACACACTATTTGAGCACAAAACAGCATTTAACGACGTATTTCTGCACATTTTATATTTTTCCTAGCTTGGTCTCGATCTCACGATTCCAACGACTATTTATTTGTATTTTTCTGATATCTGTGCTAATTACTATGAATTTTTGAATGCATAATACCAATTAAATGAGGAAATACGCAAGAAATACGTATTATACGGTCGCCAGCCAATGCGGTGCTGCCACGTGTCGCAATCTCGTCGATCCCCGCCCGATCGCACGGTGTACAGCAATCGGCGCTTGGAAATTTTGTAGCCGTTGGATTAATATCCAACGGCCCGCAACAATTCCACAGTTATTAAACATAGCGGGCTACGTGGTCGATTCTTGACCGACGGATGATGATCCAACGGTCTAACTCGCTGCGTTACGAGGGCGACGACGCGGCCTCTTTGAAGCCGCACGATCAAGTTTTAACGGCCAAGATCGTCCCCGCTTCGAGCGAAATCGAAATCGAGATGCGGGCGACTTACGACCGTGCGATCGTCATCGAACGGCAGACAACAGCCCCGCAATTTGAATTCGAGGCGGCATTTTTATGATCGTCCGATTCCGATCGGACGGTTCACAGTAGCGGAGCAAACGAAGCAGCGGAGGCGATATTGGAGCCACGTGGCGGCCATCGGACGAAGCCCCGCTAAATCGAACGGACAGGAATCAAGCCGCACGCGAAAATTGAGTTCGAGCATCGGAGCGATCCTGGGCGTACAATGTCGATCCAACGGCGGACGAAGCCCCCGCAAATACAAAGCGAAGCGGCATTTACGGAGCGACGTGGCGAAGAGCGGGCCGTGCGATCGAGATCGGACGGTGGCGATCAACCCCAAAGCGAATGCGGGTGTGGATCCGAAATTGGGGGACACGTGTCGAGCTCTTGTCTGATCCCGCTTTGATCAGCGGCTTACGTTTGATCCGCTCCAGATGAGCGGCCCAGATGTATTCGGGCGCGAAATGGATGCGGGTTTTGACCCGTTAAGCAACCCAAACCCGCAATCTTATTATATAAGCGTATTTAGGGTTTTTTGGGCGTATTCAAGCAGATTGGGGCGTATTTTGAGCGTATTGGAGGCTCTAGGAGCCGTATTCTCCCCCTGAAAAATTCTGTAAAATTCCAGAGGCTATTTTCTTATTTCCAGAGAGTTTTGATGTCTTTTCAAGGATATTTGGTGATGAATTCTTAACTTAAACTCCTTATTTAGTGCTTTTTCTACCGTATTTTGCTATAATCTTGATGTATTTGGCTATGGAACTTGTTTATTCTGAAATTATGAGTAGCTGAAACTTAATTGTGCTTGGTATGGAGTAGTTAGGGGATATTATTCGTGTTTATTTGGTTGAAATTCCTTGTGCTAAATCGTTAAACGTCGCTAAAATTGTAATCTTTGTTCGTAAATCGACTTTTTTAGATTCCAAAAGAATTAATTTAGTTGATGATCGCCCCAAAAGGGTGAGATTTGATCTCCCCAAAAGGGAGTTTCATACCGTAGTTTTGATCTATCCAAAAGAGAGTTTCATAACGTATTATAGCTTTAGCGACGATCTTTTTGAATATTGTGATTGAACCCCCAAAAGGGCATCTTCCGATGAATTGCTCCTAAAAGGAGAATTCATTGAGTTATATTGGATATTTTTCCCGGTGAATTGCTCTCAAAAAGAGAATTCATTGTGATATATTCATCAACCAAATTAATACGAATCATTGATCCTAACGAACCCATACCATGTGCAAACTTTTTATAGGTATTTTCATACACGATTTTCTATGTTTATTTTGTTCACGTGTTCACATCACCATCACCGTCACCGTTGCTGAAGTGGTTAGTTTCTTTCCGATAGATTTCTATTTGATTTGAATTGTGGTTGCAACAGATTTCTTCCCGTGGATTCGACATCTGGACTCCCAGATTTTACTACTTGTACGGACTCTTGCACTTGAGAGAGAGCACCTTTCCGGTCCCACCAAGGGAGTCGAGCTGCCCCACGACGACGCCATCGTCATCGAGGCCCAGATTGGGATGGCTGTCGTCAGCCGCCTCCTGATCGACACTGGGAGCTCTTGCGACATCCTGTTTATGTCGACAATCGAGAAGATGGGATTAAGGCAGACGGACCTGAGACCATTCACCGGGCCCATCGTCGGCTTCACCGGTCACTCGACCCCTATTGTGGGGGTGATCACCATGCCAGTAACTCTCAGAGAAGAACCGCGGGTCGTCACCCGCATGACTCTATTCGTTGTTGTCAACATCGCGTCGGCGTACAACGGGATCATAGGACGACCGTACATGGCAGCCATCGGAGCGCTCCCCAGCCTGCTCCACCAGATGGTCAAGTTTCAAACCCCACGAGGGGTAGGGTCAGTGCAGGGGATCCAGAAGCTGTCCAAGAGCTTCTACGTGGGATCGACCAAACACAAGGGTCCGGAGCGAACCCTGGTGGCCGATCTACTCTGCCGGAGGGAAGACTCCTACCACCGAAGGCCGGCATCTGCTAAGGGAACCGCAGAAGAACCCGGGGCCGCAGAGGAGGACCAGACCTGCCGCGCCCGTCCTAGCCCCCCTTGATGAGGTCGGGCTAATCCCTCTAAGGAACGCGGAACCCCAGTCGTAATGTAATCGGAAACTGTAAGTCTCGAATGAAATATCCTTTTCCTTTTTGCATCTTCAAATTTCGCCATTTCCACCTGAAATTTCAGCTTAAAAACGCAAGATTCCGGGGCAGGACCAATCCTCGCCACCCAAACCGGAGAGGGGCACGGGCCGAGCTACGCGCTCGCTCCCCCACCAATTAAGACCTCCGGGGCAAGCTTACGGAGCTTCGCCACCCAAACCGAAGCGCCATATGCGGGGTAGGCGACGACCCGATACCCGTCTGACTATATAGGCTGCGGGGAGGCGATGGCCCAATACCCGCCCTCTCAAAGACTCCGGAGCAGGACCAATCCTCGCCACCCAAACCGGAGAGGGGCACGGGCCGAGCTATGCGCTCGTTCCCCCCCACCAATGAAGATCTCCGGGGCAAGCTTACGGAGCTTCACCACCCAAACCGGAGCGCCATATGCGGGGTAGGCGACGGCCCAATACCCGTCCGATTATAGAGGCTACGGGGAGGCGACGGCCCAATACTCGCCCTCTCAAAGACTCCGAGGCAGGACCAATCCTCGCCACTCAAACCGGAGAGGGGCACGGGCCGAGCTACGCGCTCGCTCCCCCCACCAATGAAGACCTCCGGGGCAAGCTTACGGAGCTTTGCCACCCAAACCGGAGCACCATATGCGGGGTAGGCGACGGCCCAATACCCGTCCGATTATAGAGGCTGCGGGGAGGCGACGGCCCAATACCCGCCCTCTCAAAGACTCCGGGGCAGGACCAATTCTTGCCACCCAAACCAGAGAGGTGCACGGGCCGAGCTACGCGCTCGCCCCCCACCAATGAAGACCTCTGGGGCAAGCTTACGGAGCTTCGCCATCCAAATCGGAGCGCCATATGCGGGATAGGCGACGGCCCAATACCCGTCCGATTATAGAGGCTACGGAGAGGCGACGGCCCAATACCCGCCCTCTCAAAGACTCCGGGGCAGGACCAATCCTCGCCACCCAAACCTGAGAGGGGCACAGGCCGAGCTACGCGCTCGTTCCCCCCACCAATGAAGACCTCCGGGGCAAGCTTACGGAGCTTCGCCATCCAAACCGGAGCGCCATATGCGGGGTAGACGATGGCCCAATACCCGTCCGATTATAGAGGCTGCGGGGAGGCGACGGCCCAATACCCGCCCTCTCAAAGACTCCGGGGCAGGACCAATCCTCGCCACCCAAACCGGAGAGGGGCACGGGCCGAGCTACGCACTCGCTCCCCCCACCAATGAAGACCTCCGGGGCAAGCTTACGGAGCTTCGCCACCCAAACCGGAGCGCCATATGTGCGGTAGGAGACGGCCCAATACCCGTCCGATTATAGAGGCTGCGGGGAGGCGACGGCCTAACACCTGCCCTCTCAAAGACTCCAATGCAGGACCAATCCTCGCCACCCAAACCGGAGAGGGGCACGAGCCGAGCTACGCGCTCGCTCCCCCCACCAATGAAGACCTCCGGGGCAAGCTTACGGAGCTTCGCCACCCAAACCGGAGCGACATATGCGGGGTAGGCAACGGCCCAATACCCGTCTGATTATAGAGGCTGCGGGGAGGCGACGGCCCAATACCCGCACTCTCAAAGACTCCGGGGCAGGACCAATCCTCGCCACCCAAACCGGAGAGGCGCACGGGCCGAGCTACGCGCTCGCTCTCCCCACCAATGAAGACCTCCGGGGCAAGCTTACGGAGCTTCACCACCTAAACTGGAGCGCCATATGCGCGGTAGGCGACGGCCCAATACCCGTCCGATTATAGAGGCTACGGGGAGACGACGGCCCAATACCCGCCCTCTCAAAGACTCCGGGGCAGGACCAATCCTCGCCACCCAAACCGAAGAGGGGCACGGGCCCAGCTACGTGCTTGCTCCCTCCCACCAATGAAGACCTCCGGGGCAAGCTTACGGAGCTTCGCCACCCAAACCGGAGCGCCATATGCGTGGTAGGTGACGGCCCAATACCCGTCCGATTATAGAGGCTGCAGGGAGGCGACGGCCCAATACCCGCCCTCTCAAAGACTCCGGGGCAGGACCAATCCTCGCCACCCAAACCAGAGAGGGGCACGGGCCAAGCTACGCGCTCGCTCCCCCACACCAATGAAGGCCTCCGTGGCAAGCTTACGGAGCTTCGCCACCCAAACCGGAGCGCCATATGCGGGGTAGGCGACGGCCCAATACCCGTTCGATTATAGAGGCTACGGGGAGGCGACGGCCCAATACCCACCCTCTCAAAGAGTCCGGGGTAGGACCAATCCTCGCCACCCAAACCGGAGAGGGGCACGGGCCGAGCTACGCGCTCGCCCCCCCACCAATGAAGACCTCCGGGGGCAAGCTTACGGAGCTTCGCCATTCAAACCGGAGCGCCATATGCGGGGTAGGCGACGACCCAATACCTGTCTGATTATAGAGGCTGCAGGGAGGCGACGGCCCGATTCCCGCCCTCTCAAGGACTCCGAGGCAGGACCAATCCTCGCCACCCAAACCGGAGAGGGGCACGGGCCGAGCTACGCGCTCGCTCCCCCACACCAATGAAGGCCTCCGTGGCAAGCTTACGGAGCTTCGCCACCCAAACCGGAGCACCATATGCGGGGTAGGCGACGACCCAATACCCTTCCGACTATAGAGGCTGCGGGGAGGCGACGACCCGATACCCGCCCTCTCAAAGACTCCGGAGCAGGACCAATCCTCACCACCCAAACTGGAGAGGGGCACCGGCCGAGCTACGCGCTCGCCCCCACCCCCACCAATGGAGACCTCCGGGGCAAGCTTACGGAGCTTCGCCACCCAGATCGGAGCACCACATGCGGAGTAGGCGACGGCTCAATACCCGCCCGACTATAGAGGCGGCAAGGGCCGAGCTACCCGCCCTCACAAGGCGAGCCCATGATTCCTTAACTCAAACATCGGGAAACGAATCATGGCTCGCGGATTGAGGCGACCCTCGCGCAGGTCAAGGACTGATGAGCAACACCTGACACCAATAAAGCAGATGGCCGAAATGACCCATCAAACCGAAAAGACACTCTGGGCAAGCGCCATTGATAACAACACACCCCCCGGGAAACAGGGGTTAATGAGTCACATCGGACGCCACCTATCAGGAGCAGTTTCCGAAGGGCACGATTCCAATAAGCTGGCTCCAGCTCATCACATTAAGGGGAGGGGGAAGGCTAAAGAGCTACCATTATAAATACCCCCCCCACAGCCCCTTCAAAGGGAAAGGATGAAAAAGATAATTTGAGGGTAGGCCAATCCCAATCTCCCCCAAGAAGGTGAGGAAAAAGCGAGGGACCCCAACTGCTTCGACGGGCAGTTTTCCCCCTGCACGATGATCCCCGATAGGCCATTCCTCTTACACGATGCCATTCCTCTTACATGAGGGGCATCCCGCATGCGGCTCCCCAACTTCCCTTGGACAACTTAAGGCACGGGAACCGCAGCTCCAATGGCATACCCCGCCCCTCCACAAATGCCCTACGTGCGCTGGCGTGGCGGGCCGACAACCTGATGGATGGGGCAGACCTGCCAAATCACCACATCGGGCACTTCAGCCTCCGCCGAGTCGCACCAGCCTCAGCGGACTAGCCTCCCAACGGCCGACCACACCGATAGGCTATTCCTCTTACATCAGGGGCGCCCTGTCTTCCACCCCTCGACTTCTCCTGGACCACTTACGCCAGGGAGAGAAGCGGACCGGTGGCGGACCACCCCTCCCCACACCCATCCTACGGCGACTCCAACCGACAGGAAGGCTAGAGCCCTGCAGGATAGAGCAACAACCAAGGACTCCCTCTCCCCCAATTATTTTTCCCCCCCTCCCCACGGGGTCCGAACCCCATCCCCCCCGTTGCCGACACGTCGCTCCCCACCTCTTCCGGGGTTCCCTGTCGGTGCGTAGACCCTCCAAAGAGACCTTGCAACCCTTCAGGGGCACGGCGACGGAGAGGGACGCGCCAACTGGAACGAGGGCGACCACTGAACAAAGGAGTTCGCTCATCCAGGCACAGGCTACAAAAGGACGAAACGACCCGCGATCAGAGACCCAGCAACCATCCAGCATACAAAAAATGCAGAAGAACACGATGAGCGATGGAAGAGAAGGAGGGCCACTCGGCAAAATCGAAACTCCCACCCCCGAGGCCGTTCACCAAAGTAGAACGGCTCGACAATTCGCCCGAGGGCCGACCTACACCCCAAATCATGTCCCTGTCATGTTCGTTAAATTTTTATAAAAGCTAATGAAAAGACTACTCCCAACGGGCCCCTAGCAATGATCTAGACGCACTTATGCACGGGAACGATCCCCGGAAAGAGGGGGACAAGCTCCGTGCTAAGCACCCCCCCCGTGCCACCCCGGAGCGGGCGAGCAAAAAAAAGACAGTCTAACAGGCTGGCCACAATATCAGGCGCACGACCCTTACCAAGGGAATAAAGGTAGCTCGACCTACGCCAGACAAGAGAAAACAATAACATAACATAGCCAACAAAGGGAATCTACACATACTACGAAAATTACAAAATAACGGGTATCGACCCCACAAAACTTTCCTTTCTTTCTTTCTTGCCGCCTATACAAAACTACTCTGGTGCGTTCCCCTCACCAACTGCGGGCCCACTAGTCGCGACATCCCTTCCGTCAGCTTCGGGGGGATCGCCCCCCGTTTCGCCGGTCTCTGCCCCGACGCCCCCGCCTCCTTCAACGATCTCCCGCTCGCCGTCTCCCGCCTCCTCCTCGTCTTCGCAAGCTGCGAGTCCGTCAAGGTCGAGCTCAATTGGCAGGGACAAGCCCGCCACCCTCTCCTTTATCCGGATCAAGCAGGCCTCCCACCCCTCCGCTCGACCCTCCTCGCGACGCTCTTCACAACCGGTCTCCAAGCCCCTGGACATCGCATCTGCAAGGGCGGGGACGACAGTCACCTCCTGGTACGAGCGAAACCCCTCGACCTTCCGAACCTACTCCTCCTCGACGGCCTTCGCACGACCCGCCAGATCCACCGCACGCGCTTCCTCCTTCTCAATGGCCTTCTCCAGCTCCTTCGACATGTCTCTAGCAGAGGCGGCCTGCACTTCACAATCGGCCAGGATCCCCTTTAGGCGCTCTACTTCTGCCTCATACTGGCTGCACCGCTCCCTCTCCTTCGCCAATCGCTCGCCGGCACTCTTACGAAACGTGACGAATTCGGTTGCCAGTCTAGCGACGGCGCTCTCGGCCTTATTTATGGCTGGCACGTGCCTCATAGCTCCAAGCATCAAAGTGATGGCCTGCACGACAAAAGAGAACCCAATTGGGATATTCAACAAAACCCACTGACAAGCGTCACTCGACTCATCCAACCTACCTGGACGCTGTGCCACACCGCGGTTCCACACAGACCCTCAGTCTCCACCGCCTCTAGCGCCACCCTGTCGCAGGGCAAGAAAATATTCTCCGCCAGCCTCGCCGCCACACCACCATCCTTAAACATGGACTCATCATCCCTCACTTTGAACTGCGCCCGATGAAGATCCTCGTCAGGATAGCCCTCAACTTCGGCCCTCTTAGCCCTGAAACGGACGAGCGAGGCCTCGCAGATGGGTTCAGCGGCCCTCTCCAGAGCAAACAACGGACAGCTGTAGGGCCAGCTATCCCGGCCGGCCGACTTGGCCTTGCCACCCGACGTACCAGACCCCCCCTGTTGGTCGGCAACGGTTACCCCCTCCACATCAGCGGATACCCTGGGGCTAGGCGGCCGGGTCTCGGGGGCCTCCACCCCTCCCCCAGTCGGCCCTTCACCCCCGCCTTCCAGGTCGATAACGGAGGGTGCAATCGCCTCCCCAGATCCCTCCTGTGCTGACCGACTCTCCCCGCGCCTGAGCATCAGAGATAGACGAGCTCGGAGGCAGCCTCCTCCTCTTTGTGGACACCTGCCCCCTCATCGAACCTTCCACCACGCCTTCCTCGCGCAACCTCTTGGGTACCGTCTTCTTCGACATTTACCCCGCCTGCTCCGCAGCTCGCTTCATCATCTCCTCGAGCGACAGACTCATGGTGCGACCTGCGAAAGAAAGAAAGTTCAAGGTAAGCACTTCAGACGCACTAATAGCAAAATCTATTGTACCTTCGGGCCAGATATGCAACGCTATCATCTAAGCCCGGGCGAGCATCTTGTACTCTCGGCCCTCTTCCGGTATCGCCATTAGAAACCGGGCCACCTGTTTCTCCTCGTCTCCCAGTTCAACCCCCTCCTTCGCCTCGGTATTCAGCTCTCCCCAATCCGATCTCATCAGCACATTCTCCGGCACGAAGACAAACACATATTGCTTGCCCCACCCCTTAATCTTCCCCGACAACCCCTTGATGAGCGGATGGCTCTTCTTCGTGGAGAGATAATAGTAGGACCTCAGCTTCTTCACCGCGAAGAAATAGCGAAATAAAGACAGCGAGGGGCGAACCTGGTTACTCACGAACAGCACAAGGAAACCCACAACCACGCTAATGGCATTGGGCATCAGACGATACAAGGGCAGCCTCAGGAAATTCAATACATCTAACACGAATGGATGGGGGGAGCGCAACCCTTGCTCGAAGGAGGTCACATATACTCCCACCTCATGGTCGCTCGCGAAACACACCCTCTATTGTGCGTCAGGTTCGCGGACAGAATACGGTGGCCTAACATACAACTCGAAGATCTCAGCAAGGGACCTCTTCAGCACCGACTTCACGCTCGCAATCTCGAGGGGCATCGCCCCAGTTTCCGCGGCAGCGCTCCCTTCCCCCACCACCCTCGACCCCTGCCAACGAAATGAAGACGTCGAGGAAGACATCGACAAAAACAGACCTCTTACCTAAAGGGCACAGTCGACTTGGACTGCAACGCTACGTCGGCGGCCGATTCCACGTGGACAACTCCGGCAAGGGCAACGAAATCTCCAACAACCCCAGCCGCTTGGAAAACCTTCACCCAGCAATCAGCCCTGCCTCGCTCCCCACCCAGATGTCTTTATAAGCGACACCACGAAGTATCATGACCGTCGACCCCACACCACGTGTCATCAATCTGTTCTCTCTCCCGCGTCGATCCGCGTGGTCTGACGCTTCGAGTTATGGCAGCCGTCACTTCTGCCACGCGTCAGCCTTGAAGTGGTCAGGTCGCTTCGATTCCCCCCCTCCGTCGAATCACAAGGATGACGTCTAATCACGCGACTGCCAACAGGCCGCTTCGATTCCCGCCCAACCCCCGGCGAAATGATCACCCCTATTCGAAATCGCGCCTTCCTTCCCCTCTTCTTTCTATCCGTCGCTCGTACCCGGGATGGGTCCCGCCTCCATCGAGGCGGCCGAAGCAAGGGTCCGTCGCATATTCAATTTCGGACTCCGGTATCAACGTCTAGCAATCGATTGAACGGACTGCACCGCCTCGCCCCGCCTCACCCCGCTTCTACATTCCAACGGGACTCACACTTCGCTTCGCAACAAACCCCTGGTAAACGCGGTACATCTCAACTTCCCTCTCCCGACGACCCGACTATCCTCGGTATAGCGAAGTTGGGAACAATTATGTCCCTCACAAAACAAAGGACCTACAGACACAATGAGGAAGAAGACATACCAACACAAGACCAATTCAGTGCATTTATCTAAATAGCAAAGCTATCTATTAAGCCATCCGCACGCTACAACAAGACGTCGGGTTTAACCCTCATACAAGAAGGTACATGATTCCCCAAACCCACGTTCTCAGCGACGACGTCTCTCGGCCGACCGAGCCCCCATATCCCTCGCCACTTGGCGAACTCTCGTTTCCCTAGCCTCTTGCAACATCGACACAACATGCTCGTCATGGTAGCGGCGGATAGCGGAATCGATCACTCCGCCCTCTACTTCCCGTTTCTCCTCCAGCCGCCGCATCAGGATACCCTTCTCCCTCTTCTCCGCCTCAAGGGTCTCCTTTAGGCCGGCTATCCGCCCCTTCTGCAACTCGATCACCCTCTCCTTTCTAGCCATCTCTACGGCGTGCTTCGACAGGATGTCATCCCTCTCCCGCGTCACCTCTAGGAGTTGGCGCTCGACCGTAGCTTTCGACGAATCAAAGTACGTGGCCTGCCCCTTTTCTACCTTACAGGCCACCCTAACCTTCTCCAGCTCCGCTTCCATGTCCTTCAGCTTCCCCTTGACCTCGCCGAGTCCGTCCTCGCTTTCTCAAGAGCCGCTCTTATGGCGGCCACAGGAGTGCGGCGCTGCAGGGCCACCATATCCGTAACCATCTACAAAATACCCGAGTCAGCGGGACATGATTAAAGAAAGCCTGAGGGCGAGACGAGGGAATCGGCTTACCTGCATGACATGCCATACAGCAGTGCCGCACAACCGTTCCGCCCACACGCGGGTCAAAGATTCGCGGTCCCGCGGCAGCATGCAATACTCCGCGAGGCGCGCCGCCACCCCGGCGTCCTCGAATATCGACTCGTCACGGCTCACTCGAAAGGGCAGCTTATGGAGGCGGTCGTCCGAAAACGCCTCGACTTCCTCTCGAGTCCTCTTGAAATGAATGAGGGCACCCTCGCAACTCGGGCTCATCGACCTTCCCATATCCTGCAAAGGGATCCCGTACGGCCATTTCTGAACCGAGGGTGCCTTGCGAGGCTCGACCACCTCCGATACCCGCGGCAGAACGGAGGGACCTATCTCCCGCGCGGACGAGTCCGTAGGGAGATCACTGCCGAACCAACCGGTAGAGGCCCCTGATTCGGATGCCCTTCGTCTCCGGTTCGCTCTCTCCCCGCTAGAGACCTCGCCTCCCCGTTCCCGGGATCTTTCTTCGCGCGCCACTCCCTTGCCTTTCTCGCAAGGACCAGTATCCTCCGCGACGGGGACTCCGTCTGATCCCGATACCTCCTCCGGCCCTCGCATCACCTCTCCAACTACGAAGGAAAAAGAGATCAGGGTAAGCCTAGCTAAAGGTTCACCAAAGGTACCTAGGGACCAAAAGTCCTGGGCGAGCCGACTGCTCCGCGTCAAACTTGCAAGCTGACGGTATGCCTCGGGCAGCTCCGTCAGAATCTGGGCTTTTGCTAGATCATCCCCAGTCAGCCCCACCCTTTCATTCAATAGAGGGTTTCACGCCCCCCAGTTCGACATCAACACCACGTCGCTCGGCATCATCACGAAGGCGAACTCCCCCATCCATTCGCCGACATCGTCGGGCACCCCGAGGACAAGTTCTCGTCCCCTCCTAGCGCAAACACGATGATACATTTCCCTCTTCCGAACTACAAAGAAATGCTGGAACAGCGCCAAGGAGGGACTCAAGGAGCTGGCAAGACACAAGACGACGAACCCCACCAGCAAGCCCCAAGACCAAGGCGCCAGGGCAAAGATCGGCAACTCCAGGAAATTCAATAGGTAAAGAAGATATGGGTGGATCAGGAAATGGAGCCCCAACTCGAATGACCGGACATAAACCCCAAACTCATTATCTCCGGGAGAGCACACCGTTTCCTCCGGCCCGGGGACCCGTACCTCATAGGGCAGTTGCACGAACTACACGCGAATCTCACTGATGCTAATCCTATCCGACCTACATTTGAGGGACCCAATCACCCTCGGAACAACGGTGCGCCATGACCCCCTTTCCTTAGACCACCGCACCCCCCCGCGGCAATGCCCCCTCTTCCACAGGCTCCTCTTCCCCCACTCTGCTGCCGCCTCCGAACTCGAAGCGAGAGGCCATCGGTCGAAGAGTGAAAAAATTACCTAGCTGATCCGTCAGATCGGGAAGACGATCGGAAGAAGATCATCGGTGGCGGAAATCGCAACCACGCCAGCAAGCAATAGACGGAAGCAATAGACACCGAAGAAGAATCGAAGACAAAAGAAAACTCCCGCCGACCGCCTTCCAACCTCTTTTTGCCTATAAAATAGGCCACCGGGTCATCGTGACCATCGGTACGCCGCCACGCGGCGCCCATCAAGATGTCCCTGACGCCTCGACTGGCGTGAGAGTCACTTCATCCACGCGTCGTGAACCCTATCGTGGAGACGCTTCGTTTTTCTACCACCCTTTCGAATCGTAATAATGACCAATATGGCGGGAGTTCCGAAGCTTACAACGCCACCCCCGAGCACGGACCGGGATCCGTACCGACGTCTCAAAAGATCAGAAACAGTTCGCCCTCCGAGCCGAGCCGGGCACCCGCCTCAGGCTCGAAGGCCGGGGGCAATTGTTACGACCTAAAGATCGTGGGAGTCCGGCTCCCGCCCAGAACCACTAATATACCTCACTGACACCCCCCTTTGCGAACGGACGGCCGACCCGGAGGTCCGAGGCTACATGGGAATGTGCGCGCCTCGCAGCGCCCCTTTCCCGGCAGAGGCGTATAGCCGCTTTGCTCGGCCCGCCAGGGGCTCGGCCCGCCAGGGGCAGTGCATTCGGGATATACCCAGACAGCGCAGCCTTGGATGCTGACAGAGGCACATCCGTACCCCTCCCTGCCAGCGGCCCACGATCCGCACCCGAAAAGGTACGCGGCCAAGCCGAACGACCCACGAACAGGTCGGCCCGGCGGCCCCATAAGAACCCAGCCGTTGGGAATAGCACCACAGGACCCTTGATTCATCACACACGACAAACAACCTAGTATAAGCACGCGACTGACACTTACGCCGCCCGACCATCTGACAAAGCACCCCCTGGCCGCTGCGCCACCTGACACTTAATGCTTTCAGCCCTGACACCCCGACAAAAGCGCCCCTGGCCGTTGCGCCATCTGAAAAAAGCGAGGCTGACACTCCTGTTCCTGACATCCTCGTCCGAAGCTTCCGCTGACAGCCGAACCAGCTCAGCACGTCGAGTCAGCATGCCAGGTCAGCCCCACCTAATCGTCTCCCATCAGGTATAAATACCCCCTCACTTCTTACGGTGAAGGGGTTGGCAAATTCTCTCTCAATCCCATTATTCACACACGAGAGCAAAAGTCGTCCATATCTTTGTTCTCCCACTCATAGCTCGTCACGTACGGTCGACTCACCCCCCGTACGACCTGCGTGTCTAGCCCCCGCTTTAAGCCCCAGTCGCTGACTTAGGCATCGGAGAGGCTAAGGGTTGGACCCCAACCCGGCCTTTCTGACGAGTTGCTCATTGTGCAGGGTAGCTCGCCCCTTGGTCGAGATTCGCCTTCGGCTCCCGCAGTCCGATCCTCCTCCACCGCATCCGGCGGGATTTGACTCTGTGGTCTGCTCCAGCGGCAAGTTTAGCCTCATCACCCCCACTAACCACTTGTCAAAAAGCCTACCTAAATCCTCTTATCAATATAACCACCGTGCCCTTGGTTCCCCCTAATACAAATTCATTGTAGGCGAGTTCCACCCCGCAACAGCTATGAAGAACCATTCAAATATCACATTCCAAGGAGATCAACCCAAATCCCATACAATCATATTTCAAACTTCTAATCCCTTCTATTAAGGGATCCTACTAGGATTTGAAGTCTTCTATCTTTTTCTATAAAAGCCCTCAACTCAAGAAAGAGAGCTTGCGGCCCAAAAAGACCTAGCATCAAACTTGTGGCAGCCTACAAATAAAAAATCCCATAACCCCAATATCAACTCCAAGCTATGAATTCTTGAGGCTAGCTACTCCAAAAACTTCACCTTTTTCCTATCACCCAGCCACAGACTTCAACTCTCCAAGCCCCGTTAATCTTCGCATCAACAAGCCAACTTCTTTATTCACGTTATTCATCTTGCTAGCCTTCATCTTCAAAAAACCAAGAGACCTCGTGAGGCAACAAAGAGAACTTCACGATCTTCATCAACTCACGAGAGAAGAGCCGCCACTAGAAGCCCTCGGAGTGAATGTTCGTGTGCTCGCCGTCGTCGAAGCAAAGTTGAACGGCGGAAGGAATCTCACCGCTGCATTGCCCTAGCATCACGCTGTTGACGGAGCTGCTCACCGTCGACGGAGCACCGCTGTTGAAGCTGCCACCGCCGCCATTGCTTGAGGAAGCCTCCGCCGTGGTTGAGATATCGAAGAAGTCGAAGCCCATGTCGACGGAGAAGGCATCATTCCGCTGATCAAGCCTCTGCACGGCGAGGTCGAGGTTACGCCGTCGAGCAACCGAGGATGCTACCGGAGAACCCCATCGCCGTCGTTGTTTCTGGAGCCATCGAGCGAGGCGACGAAGCCCAGAGGAGAGGCACTGCTGATGTCGGAGAAGATCACCGCTGCTATGTACACGCCATCAAGTTTGGAGACGTCGTTCCCTGAAGGATCCATCGCTGCCGAAGTTTTTCAAACGCCGACGAAGTTGTTGCTGCCCAAGAGTGCCAAAGAGAGCCCGCCATTGCTGCAGTCGACGAAGTCACTGTCGACGTACCTCCGCAGAAGCTGTTCGTCACTGTAGAAGCCCGCACATCGAGTCGGAGAAGAAACATTCGCCTGCATGCCCTAACTATCCCGTATGAGAGAAGACGTGGTGACTTCACATCCGCACAATCACGAGAAATTTAAGAATCAACGACGGGGATCGTGTTTAGCGCGAGTGAAATCGAAACGAAGCCCATATCAATTAGTTGCTGACGTGGCCCGGGGTTATAAGGAGTTGTTGTGCGCACCGACCTCTTATATATTGATTTGAACTGCAGCTGCTTTACGCACAAACCTATTTGCGTACTAGAATTCAAAGGGATACAACTTGACATCCAGGAGTCGGATTGAGACACCGTTTGCGTAAGATTGGAGCTGACGACGTGATGATTGACAGAGACGCCTACACAGACACGAACTGAGCATTTCTAAACCCTTAACTCTTTTATTTGTGTCTTAGTGTAACGTTCTCTGAAGGGGAAACTTTACCATTTTTGGTGACTATTTTGGGACTTGTCTAGTTGGGGCGAGACAAGTGGGACCCAGCTAGTTGGGGACTAGCTGGTAGAAAGCATTACTAGGATTGATAGTGAGAGAAAACATTGTGTGTGGGTACTGAGAGCCTGGCGAGTGTAGAGACGTAGAGGGTGCTCTGAGCGTGCTCTAACTTGTGGGTTTGTACCTATTGTAATATTCAATACTAGTATCTGCTTTGGGGGCTGGAGTAGGTCGTTGGGATGACCGAACCAGGGTAAATCTGCTGTGTACTCTGTGTCTGCATTTTATTTACTCTGCTGCTGCTATAACTGCGTGAGTTTGTTCATAGGTTGCACGAATTATTTTATAAGCCTATTCACCCCCCCCTCTGGGCTAGGATTCAGATCCAACAAGTGGTATCAAAGCAGGTTTTAGGATCTAGCCTAGGATTGACCATGGATCACATTAAAAGTGCTTTTGCTGAGGGTCAGTCTGTTTCTCGTCCCCCTAGATTTAATGGAGGTGATTATGCATATTGGAAAAATCGAATGAAAATTTACCTCATTTCTGTAGATTACAAGGCTTGGTAAATAATTAAAAAAGGATATAAACTGCCTGTAATTAAAGTAGATAATGTTGAGATTGAAAAACCAAATGACAAATGGGATGATAATGATTTGAAATATTATTCTTTAAATGCTAAAGCTATGAATGCTCTCATTTGTGCACTTGATAAATCTGAGTATAATAGAATCTCACATTGTTTAACTGCACATGAAATATGGCATACTTTGGAGGTGACACACAAGGGAACGTCACAGGTAAAGGAGTCTAGACTGTCTCTTTTGAGTGCAGAGTTCAAGGGATTTCGCATGCTACCATCAGAGAGCATATCAGAGATGTATGCGAGGTTTACCGACATAGTCTACAAGTCTAGCTCGCTTGGAAAGCCATATGATAGTCTCGATCAAGTGAGGAAGATCCTAATAGCATTGCCAAGCTCTTTCAGACCAAAGGTCACCGCCATCCAAGAAGCAAAGGTATTGTCTCAAATGAATGTGGAGGACCTTATTGGTAATTTGATGTCCCATGAGTTGGAACTGCAACATGTTGAAGCAAGAGAGAAACCTGAGGAGAAAGAGAAAGCCATAAAGCCCCTTGCTTTGAAAGCTAGGGAAGAAGATGAGGATGATGATGAGGCCATGGCATTAATGGTAAGAAACTTCAGAAAGTTTGTCAGTACCAAGCAAGGAAGAGAAGAAATGGCACCCAGGTTTAATCGTTCTAACTTTAATAATTCTTCCAAGCAATTTAACAATCAGAAATCTACTTATAGAATGCAATGTTTTAAATGCAGGGGAAGAGGACATCTGATGACGGATTGCCCAAATGAAACTGCTCAGCTCGCTAAAGGAAAAGGAAAAGCGAAGGTATTAACATGGGATATGGATAGCGAAGCTGAAAGCGAGGAGGAACATGAAGCCCATTCTTGCATGGCTTTGATGGGCATCCAAGATGAGACACCGTCAAGTAGCAACGCTGAACTTCTTAAAATTTGTGAAGAAATGCAAAATCAAATAGTAGATCATGAGTTCACTATTGAATGTCTCCAAAATCAGAACTATGACATGCAAGTTAGAGATGATAAGGTGTTTAAGAGAATGAAAAGCTTAAAATTGAACTTAATGCATGTAAGTCTACTATTGAAATCATGAAGAAGGAAAAAGCTAGCTTTGATGAAACTGCTCCTTGTATTTCTTGTTCCTCATTATTAAACCAAAATAGCATGCTTAAACAAGATTTAATGAAGCTCAAAGCTGAAAAAGAATATGAAATAAGAGAGCTTAAGGATAAATTTTGCATGCTAGATAACAATCTTAAAAAGAAAACAATTGAATGTGAAAAGAAGGAAAAAGAAAACAAGTTGGCTTTCGTTAGTAAATGCATGATGCTTGTGGAAGAAAATAAACAATCAAAAATCAAAGTCTCTCATCTTGAAGTGGCCATTAAGAAATTCTCTATGGGAAAACAATCGTTGGACACTATTTTAGAGAATTAGTTATATGGCAATAATAGAAGAGGACTTGGTTTTGGTCTGAAAAACGTTGAAAAGCAAAAATTCAAGAAATTCCACAATGTACCCTCTATTGCAAAGAACAAATATGCAGAGTGCTTTACTTGTGATAGTGTAGGCCACACTTCATATTATTATAAATTTAGGAACACAAATATCAAGTTTAAACAAGTGTGGGTTCCTAAAACAATAATGGCTAACACTAGTGGACCTTGTTGGATTCCAATGTCACACTTAACACCTTTCATGTAGGTAAGGCGGAGATTTGGCGAGAAGCAAATTTTTCAATGTCTCATTCTTTTAGCTCATTCGTCAAATAGCGACGAGAAGGTATAATTTTTATCTCTCTTTGCATTTCATTGCATACCTTCATCGTTTGTTTTTGTGCGTGCTTGATTTATTTTTTCTTGTGTGCTTGTTTGCATGATTTTTTAAATGTGTTTATTTCTGAAAAAAAATTCAAAAAAAATGAGCTTAAAAGAATACCCTTTATGATTTATCTTAAGTTGTATTGTAAAAATGTTCGAATCTATCCCTTATAGAAGTTAATTCATTATTGTTGTAGCTTCATGAACATGTTGTTCTCTTTTTAGTAGCCATGACAAGTCTCGTAAATTTCGAATTTGACTTCTACACCTACAATTGCACTTTCACGATAATTGACTCTTTAGTGCTTTTGGAGATTCTTTTGAAGAATAAGGGAAAGTGAATGTAGGAATGATTAATATCTGAATTTTCTAAGGGATATGAAGAGTTTAGCCCTGAATTAAAATTGAGCACAAAAGAATTGAAAAAAAATTATTACTATATTTGCTCCGTATGAAAAATGGATACACTTCATGGCTAATACACAACCCACGAGTATCCAACTTATGCTACATTGGTAATCATTAGCGTTGGTGTATATAACTCGTCAAGCAATGCCACCCCACATTTAAAAGTCCTTTTAGGCCATGTTTTGGGGTTTGGTAACTTGAACTCATCTTTGATGAGGTGGAAAAAATCAATCCTAGTGATATTCATGAAAAATTGGAAAATGTGGATTGATTTGGTTGATTTTCTGAAATTGAATCTCCTCTTGTACTTTATTGTCTATATCACTACATTTACACAAAGGTGGAGAAGTCTTATTATGAAATTCTATGAACTTGAATGGTCTATTCTTTGGAAAACTCATGCAAATTGCACGCTACATTTAATAATGGCTTATTTTTGCATGGAATATTTTTGTGACTTCATTAATCCACTTTTGGTGATTACAAAGGGGGAGAAAGAAAAGAAAGATTTAACAGACTGGATGTCGATATTAAGAAGTGGACTTGATGTGACTTGATGACGGTATAAATTGTTGAAGGGGGAGCATGAAAAATACTTCAATATATGTTGAAGGGGGAGCTTGAGAGAAGGGGGATCATGCTTTTATATTTGTTATAACGTTATGCATGCTATGTTGTAATACTTGAATATCTCATTCCATGATTCATATTGCATTACACCCTTCAACACACTCCACACACTCATACTTCGTGCTCAAATCTTTTATGGGGTTGTCATCACCAAAAGGGGGATATTGTTGGAAGCAACGATCTAGGACCTTGGTTTGATGATGACAAACGTGTCGTTATATCTGACGTGTGTGTTTAGTGTGTTTCAGGATTGGCGAAACGATATATCTTTCATTATTTGGAGAAATTGCTATTCACATAGCAATTTGGGTCAGAAAGGAAGTGGTGTGTACAAAGCAAACTGGACTTGGTCCAATATAGGATTAGATGGAACCAATTCATAACTATTGGGATTGAATCAAATCAATTAGAGATTGAGCCAAGATATGGTTTCCCAATTCTATATCTTTTTCAATTTCATATCCTATATTGAATCCCAATTCAAATCTCTACCAAATCTTGTATCAAACCAATTTGTATTGCTATGAAGAACTATTCAAATATCACATTCCAAGGAGATCAAACCAAATCCCATACAATCATATTTCAAACTTCCAATCCCTTATATTAAGGGATCCTACTAGGATTTGAAGTCTTCTATCTTTTTCTATAAAAGCCCTCAACTCAAGAAAGAGAGCTTGCGGCCCAAAAAGACGTAGCATCAAACTTGCGGCAGCCTACAAATAAAAAATCCCCTAGCCCCAATATCAACTCCAAGCTTTGAATTCTTGAGGCTAGCTACTCCAAAAACTTCACCTTTTTCCTATCACCCAGCCACAGACTTCAACTCTCCAAGCCCCGTTAATCTTCGCATCAACAGGCCAACTTCTTCATTCACGTTATTCATCTTGCTAGCCTTCATCTTCAAAAAACCAAGAGACCTCGTGAGGCAACAAAGAGAACTTCACGATCTTCATCAACTCACGAGATAAGAGCCGCCACTAGAAGCCCTCGGAGTGAATGTTCGTGTGCTCGCCGTCGTCGAAGCAAAGTTGAACGGCGGAAGGAATCTCACCGCTGCATTGCCCTAGCATCATGTTGTTGACGGCGCTGCTCACCGTCGACGGAGCGTCGTTGTTGAAGCTACCGCCGCCGCCATTGTCACGCCCCGCTTTCCATTGTACTTGGGAGCGAGGACGCGACGAAGGTCCGCATGTGCTTAAAGCAAGAAGGATGTACTTTTTCTTTTCTTTCCTCCTTGGTTTAAGCACATTACGCGTCTGTGATAACATTTGCAGATTCTTGCATGCGACTCAAACAACACAGATACTTTATTTACAATCTCAAGTCTCATAATAGATACAACAAAGTATGAAATGTAAAGAGGGTCATAGAGCCCATACAAGTTTTGAAAGAAATAACAATGTACAAAAAGATACGAAGGCACAAAGCTTCTCAGCGATGGAACATAACGGCAAAGTACTCCCGGTCAACCTGCTCAGTCTCTAAGCAACTCCTCAGCAAACCTGTCTAATACCTGACGTATATTTCACAAGACAATGAAATATACGTCAACGAGGGTCGCTCGGCAAGATTTAAAAGGTTAAGATAATTGACCCTCGGCAAGGCTTTTGAAAACGATTTCATGGCAATATGAGTCACAGCCTTAGAATTTACAATAATTAAAACATGGCAAGTGTGTGTATAGCAATAAACATGGCAAGTGTGTGCGTACAACAATAAGCAGGGTAAATGTGTGTGTACAGCAATAAGCAAGGCATTAGTGGGTGTGTACAGTAATAAGCAGGGTAAGTGTGTGTACAGCAATAACATGGCAGGCGTGGTGTGTACAGCAAATGACATGGAAAGTGTGGCGTGTACATCAGTAAACATGGCAAGTGTGTGTGTACAGCAGTAAACATGGCAAGCGTGGTGTGTACAGCAGTAAACATGGCAAGTGTGTGTGTTCGTCAAATAACATGGCAGCTCTAAGCAAGTTGAAGTAAAGTAATGACTTGGCAATTTGTAATTTCACGTCTGTGTTTCTATTCACTCCTAGGGTTCCCGCCTTTAAGACTTGATGAGTAAGTCATTCTTCACGCGGGGTATAATCACGATTGATACTAGCCCACCGTATAGGTGGTGTTCTTGAAGACATGACCCATACATACGCTTAGTAGCCGTTCAACCTTAACCCCACCCAAAAGTTTGCCGGAACACGAGCCAGCCTAGTCGTATTACAAGCACGAGCTTGTCAACTCACATAACATCACGATTTCACTATTTCGCCTCTTGGGTGCACAAATTCACAAGTTTACGATTTCAGGTATTCTATTCCGTCAAAAAGTTCTATCAATATGCATTCCATCCATAACCATTCAAGCGAAAGTGTACAAACATGACGTGCAATGTGACATAAGGCAAAACTAACAAATTCTTGATTCAGTATTTAAATGTAACGATAATAAAACTGTAAATGTACACTTGCATGTTAAGTTCGGGTGTCCAGACAATCATGGTGATCAGAGGCGTGATTCAATCTGCGTTAATGAATCCGCAATATCAAGCAAAACAACCTGTAGTATTAAAATCTAACTTTTACTAACATAAAGAGGTATACGTATAATGCTAACTTAATACTCTCTACGTATATTAAACTGTTACATATACAAGGCTAAACTTGTACATATCTTAATACTAACATAAAAATGAAGAATGTGAATTACCGCTACCATATAAAACTTAGGTATGTATGGTATTAAACTAACACTAAACTAACTAATGTTGTAACTTACTGGCTTAATTAATGTGAACTAATTTATTAACATTACTGTCCTAGATTATCTCACTGGCCAGTATTAAGGTCTACTGACATAATGACAACCTATAAAAATAGAGTACCGCTACTCTCTAATACATTATTTACCTTATGTAGTATAAAGCAACATATACTTATATCTGACATATGTTAGCCAACTGGCATATGAACTTACAAATTATATGAGTATAATAACAGTGTAGGACACTGTTCATTCCATCATAACTCCTATATAATAATACTCACATGTAATAAACCAAGTGACTTACAGTCGCATGCGTACGTTATTTCGCTGCCTGCTAGCTTGCGGATGGGCCAACGGTGCAAGGTGCGACGAGTGGAGGTGCCTGGAGGTGGCAAGAGGGACGTGCGGCTGACGAGGCGGCGGCGCCGTGGGCTTCAGGGAGAGGAGAAGGGCGCATGGGTTGAAGTTGATCGGGGCGAGCGGTGGGGAGCTTGGCGGGAGGCTCGCGTCGGTGTTGGTCTGAGGATCGGAGGGATGGGGGAGAGCGCCTGGTCGGAGGCGATCGGGAAAAGAAGGGTGGTTGGCGGACCTGGTGGTCGGGGCAAACGGCAAGGCTGCAAGGCGAGGTGGGTCGGGGGTCGTCGGACTGGCGCTGGGTCGGAGGTGGCCGCGCGGAGGTGAGACGATGGAGGGGTTGCAGGTCGCGGGCGAGTTAGAGGAGGTGCGGTGGAGGGTGTCGGATGTCTGCAGGGCTCGGGGAGAGGGGAGTTAATGGCGGAGCCTATGGCGAGAGGAAGAAGGAGGTGCTTGGCGAGGAGGCTTGGGGAAAGCTGGGTTACGACGCTGACAGGGGGAGTGAGGAGGCGGGAGTCGGAGGTAGGAGGTCATGGTGGTTAGCAGCGGACGCGGCTCGTCGGTGAGTCGGAGGAAGGCAGACATGGGGGGAAATGGCCGGGCGATCTGTGGGAGTCGGTGGGGGTTGAACAGAGTGGCGGCTTCAAACAGGGGAGATGGCGGTCGGGTTGGAGATCGAAAGACGGTGGGGGCGCCGTGGGTGGTGAGTGGGCTTTGTTGGTGTCGAACGTGGCAAGCGGAGGCACTGTGCGGGCTCGGAGATAGCGGAGATAAGAGGGGCTGATCGGATGGGCGGTTGCGAGTTGATGGGGGTTGGTTCGGCGTGGGGTTCAAGGCGAGGAGGCGGAGCGGGTTGTCGGACAGAAGGAGGACACGGGGCTGAGGCGACAGTCGACGAGTGCAGCCACATGGCGGTGGTCGGAGTTGTGAGGCAGAGCTGCGATGAGTTGGGTGAGGATCCGGGTAGGCCGTGAACTGGTGGTTATGGGCGATGCGGTGGTCTCCGGAGGGGTCAGAGGAGGAGGGTAGGAGGCGGAGGCCTCGGCGGTGGGTTGAGGCGCGGCGAACTGAGGGGGAGTTGAAAGAGACGGAGGTTTGTGGAGAGCCGTGGAGTTTGGTGTCGCGATTACTGGCGTGGGTTTTTGAAGAGGAGTTGTGCCCATGGGTTTGTATTAAAGAAATGAAGAGGAGAGTGTCTCATGAAGGGGGAAAAGAGAGAACGTGAATGTGCGGTTGATGCGGGCCTGTGTGCGGACGTGGGGGTGTTACCATCTCATGCGTGGGATTCTGCGGAGAGAGGAGCGAATTGTTGGGGACTGGGCTTTGGGTAGTTATTATAGGATATTGCATATATATATATATATATATATATATATATATATATTCATATATATATATATATTCACACATATATATATATTCATATATATATATATATTCATATATATATATATATAGTTATGATATTTTATAAAATATGATAATATCAATTTATACCTGAGGTTTTAGTTAATATATTTTGAAGAGGATTTATTTAATATTACGTTTTAATTAAAGAGTATTATCTAATAAAGTTAGTTCCCATTTGGTTAGGGTGTCAGGGGAATTTTGTTAGGATATATAGGTATATGAATTTAGTTTAGATATTTATTTGGGACAATGTTTGAATTTGGATATGTTGAGATATGGTTTAGACGATGATTGGTCTGGTTTATAAAAGATTTGATTAGGATACTGATGTAGTAAGATTTTATTAGTATAAGTGATATGATTTGGGCGATCCGTTGACTACGATATGACAATTCGTTCGGTTAGGATATTGGTTAAGATTGGATTAGCAGGAAGTCAATTTGGTTAAGATTTGATCAAGATAAGATTCGAGTGGTAATCTGGTTAGGTTAAAGATCGGTTTAGTTTAGAATATCAAGACATGATTTTTAATTTAATCCCTTTAGTAAAAGTATTCTTGATAAGATTTGATTTAGGGAAACAATCGGGATGTTAGATATATACGTTATGGTTTAGATGATTCGTCAAGATATTGGATTAGGGTAAGCTAAGTCGATCGCCCTGATTAAGATTGGATTATGAAAGGTCAATTTGGTTAAGACATAGGATTTTTTACGATCTGATCAGATTTAGAAAATTGGTGTAGTTAAAATTAGCTATGATCGGGATGATCTGACAAGATGGTTAGATCGGAATCAGATTGGATAATCGATTCGGTCAAGGTTTTCTTGATTCATAAGACCGGTTTGGCCAAGATGTGATTCGATTAATACGATTCTGCCCCTGCATCCAACGTCAACCACATGTTAGAGGAGACAATAACGCAATCGTTAAACCACGTGTTCGCGCTATAGTGATACTAATAATAATAACATATATAATAAAACCTCTAATAACTCTCTAAACTAACTAAACGAACGGATTACGTATAGTTGAAAACAGGCCGTTACAGCCATTGCTTGAGGAAGCCTCCGCCGTCGTTGAGATATCGGAGAAGTCGAAGCCCGTGTCGACGGAGAAGGCATCGTTCCGCTGATCAAGCCTCTGCACGGCGAGGTCGAGGTTACGCCGTCGAGCAACCGAGGACGCTACCGGAGAACCCCATTGCTGTCGTTGTTTCTGGAGCCATCGAGCGAGGCGACGAAGCCCATAGGAGAGGCGCTGCTGACGTCGGAGAAGATCACCGCTGCTACGTACACGCCATCAAGTTTGGAGACGTCGTTCCCTGAAGGATCCATCGCTTTTGAAGTTTTTCAAACGTCGACGAAGTTATTGCTGCCCAAGAGTGCCAAAGAGAGCCCGCCATTGCTGCAGTCGACGAAGTCGCTGTCGCCGTACCGCCGCAGAAGCTGTTCGTCGCTGTCGAAGCCCGCACGTCGAGTCGGAGAAGAAACATTCGCCTGCATGCCCTAACTATCCCGAAGGAGAGAAGACGTGGCGACTTCACATCCGCACGATCATGAGAAGTTTAAGAATCAACGGTGGGGATCGTGTTTAGCGCGAGTGAAATCGAAACGAAGCCCAGATCAATTAGTTGCTGACGTGGCCTGGGGTTATAAGGAGTTGCTGTGCGCAACGACCTCTTATATATTGATTTGAACTGCAGCTGCTTTACGCACATACCTATTTGCGTACTAGAATTCAAATGGCTACAACTTGACATCTAGGAGTCGGATTGAGACACCGTTTGTGTCGACACCGTTTGCGTCAGATTGGAGCTGACGACGTGCTGATTGACAGAGACGCCTACACAGACACGAACTGAGCATTTCTAAACCATTAACTCTTTTATTCGTGTCTTAGTGTAACGTTCTCTGAAGGGGAAATTTTACCATTTTGGAGACTATTTTGGGACTTGTCTGGTTGGGGCTAGACAAGTGGGACCCATCTAGTTTGGGACTAGCTGGTAGAAAGCATTACTAGGATTGATAGTGAGAGGAAACACTGTGTGTGGGGCACTGAGAGCCTGGCGAGTGTAGAGACGTAGAGGGTGCTCTGAGCGTGCTCTAACTTGTGGTTTTGTACCTATTGCACTATTCAATACTAGTATCTGCTTTGGGGGCTGGAGTAGGTCGTTGGGACGACCGAACCAGGGTAAATCTGCTGTGTACTCTGTGTCTGCATTTTATTTACTCTGCTGCTGCTATAACTGTGTGAGTTTGTTCGTGGGTTGCACGAATTATTTTATAAGCCTATTCACCCCCCTCTGGGCTAGGATCCAGATCCAACACACTTCCCCTTATCCATCCATTTTTGTAAGCCGTAATGAGCGCTTCAGGGTTCGTAGAGCTTATCTGACCATGTGGCTATGGATACTTCTGGATCCTAAGTTAAGAGTTCTTGCCTCGTTAAAACCTTTGCCATGGAAAACCCAGTGGAAAAAACCAGTGGCTAATGGAAAAGAGTACACGTCTCTGTAACTTTCCCTGATCGATGGATATCATCAGAGTTGGATACTTCTGGATCTAGAGTTGATATGGTTGCCTCGTTAAACCCTTTGGCTATAGAAAACCCAGTGAGAAAAACCAATAGCCAAGGGAAATAGAGTACAACCCAACATTAACTCCCACTGAAGTGTACAAGCTTCAGGCTTGTAGATCTCTCAACTGTCTCATCCCAATTCCTAATACAAGTTTTCTAAAGGTACCGCGAGGTAAAGCTTTAGGATATAAATCTGCCAAGTTGTTGCAAGAATGGATTTACTGGATGTCGATCTGGTTGTCTATTTGTTGTTCATGCGTCCAGAAGAGATTGGGGGAAATATGCTTCGTCCTGTCACCTTTGATGTAGCCACCTCGTAGTTGAGCTATGCAGGCAGCATTGTCTTCGTACATGGTAATTGGTCCAAGATCTCCCGTCTTTAGGCTGGTAGTCACGAGGATGTGGTGGATGACTGATTGAAGCCAAAAGCATTCTCTACTAGCTTCGTGGATCGCAATGAGCTCGGTGTGGTTGGATGAGGTCGCTGTGGAAGTCTGCTTCACAGATCTACATGAGATGACTGTCCCACCGTATGTGAATACAAAACCGGTCTGGGACTTTGCGGTGTGTGGGTCAGACCTGTATCCTGCATCTGCATAACCGACTAAGTCGGAGGATACACATTTCTTGAAGTATAGTCTCAGGTCCACAGACCCTTGTAGGTAGCGCAGAAGGTGCTTCACTCCGTTCCAGTGGCGCTTTGAGGGCGATGAACTGTATCTGGCTAGTAGGTTAATTGCGAACGCTATATTGGGACGCGTGCAGTTTGCCAGGTATAGGAGTGCTTCAATTGCACTCAGGTAGGGTACTTCATGACCCAGTGCTTCCTCTCCCTCTTCCAGAGGCTGGAAGGGGTCTGTATTAACATCCAATGATCTGACAACCATTAGTGTACTAAGCGGATGACATTTGTCCATACGGAAGTTTTTCAGCAACTCCTTTGTGTATGTGGATTGGTGTAACAAGATTCCGCCGCTTAGGTGTTCAATTTGTAAGCCTAGGCAGAACTTCATTTTGCCAAGGTCTTTCATCTCAAAAGTCTGTGTGAGACTCTTGGATATCTCAGCTATCTCTTCAGAAGATCCAATGATGTTTAGGTCGTCTACGTAGACGGCAATGATTACGAATCATGTTCCCTTTGATCTTATAAAGATGCAAGGGCGGGCTTCATGTGTTGTGAATCCTTATTGCACTAGAAACTCACTTAGTCTGTTATACCACATTCTCCCCGACTGTTTTAGACCATTCATTGATCTTTGGAGTTTGACAGAATAGACGTCCCGAGGTCTTTCTGTCATTTTCGTCGGTAGTTTATATCCGTCCGGAATTCTCATATAGATATCCTTATCTATATTTCAATATAGGTATGCAGTCACAACGTCCATGAGCTGCATATCCAGGCATTCCTTAGTAGATATGCCAATAATGAAACGGAAAGTGATCGTATCCATGACCGGAGAATATGTATCATCATAGTCTGTCCCTGGTCGTTGGGAAAAACCTTGTGCAACAAGGCGTGCTTCGTAGCGTACGATCTCGTTATTTTCGTTTCTTTTTCTTACGAATACCCATTTATATCCCACAGGTTTAACACCATTTTGTGTTAGGACTACAGGTCCAAACACTTTGCGCTTCGAGAGTGAGTCCGGCTCTACTCCTATTGCCTCTTTCCACTTTGGCCAATCCTCTCTACGTTTACATTCTGCTAGAGAGCGTGGATCGGTCTTATCGTCGTATTCAGTGACGTGATTGGCAATAATGATCGCGAAGTTATCATCAATGATTGTGCTTTTTCTGTCCAGTACCTCCCCAGTATGTACATAGTTTAATGATATTTCTTCTATATTTTCCTATTCATGGGTTTTTAGGAGGGGAGAGGTGTCTGGGCTGAGCTCAGCATCCTGTGGTGGTATCGTTGTCATTGCTCCAAGATTTTTCCTCTTTCGAGGGTTTTTATCTTTGGAGCTTGGGGGTCGTCTTCTCTTTTGTTGAGATACGGCCGCTTCTGCTGCAGGTGGATTGCATCCATCTTTGGGTATGTCAATCCTAGCTGGCGTGTTTGCAGCAGGGACGTGTGATCTGACAATCTTCTGGTTGTCAGTGAATTTGTTCGGTAAAATGTGAACTGTATTTTGTATTTGAAGGATCTTCATAATCTCGTCTTCGCATTGGTTTATACGCGGATCAAAATGGGATAAAGTTTTGGTATCCCATGAAATGGTCTTTGAAGCTGCTGGCTTCTCTGTGTTAATGCCTAATTTGGGAAAAGTGCTTTCGTCAAACTCACAATCTGCTAGACGTGCCTTAAAAGTGTCCCCCGTTAGGGGGTCCATGTATCTATTGATCGATGGTGAGTTGAATCCTGTGTAGATACCCAGTCGACGTTGAGCACCCATGTTGGTCCTCTGCGGTGGTGCCATGGGGACATAGACAGCTCATCCGAATACCCGGTGAGAGATATCCGGTGGGTTCCCATATGCAAGTTGCATCAGAGAATAAGATTGACTTCCTGAAGGATGTAATCTTATCAGCGATGCAGCGTGCAAGATGGCATGTCCCCATGCGTTCACTGGCAACTGGCATTGCATCAACAATGGACAAGCAATCCATTGTAGTCTCTTTATAAGAGATTCCGCTAACCCATTCTGGGTGTGAACATGAGCTACACGATGTTCAACTTCTATGCCGGTTGCTTAGCAGTAGTCTAGGAAGACTTATGATGTGAATTCTACAGCATTGTCCAGACGCAATTTCTTAATTTGGTTGTCTGGAAAATGTGCCCGCAACTTTATGATTTGTGCCAGTAGCTCTGCAAGGGCTACATTGCGGGTGGACAGGATGCACACATACGACCATTTGGAAGATGCGTCAATCAGTATCATGCAGTACCGAAATGGGCCACTTGCGGGGTGAATAGCCCACAAATGTTTCCATGTATTCTCTTTAGGAAGCTTGGAGACTCTGAGTCCACCTTCAGGGGAGATGGTCTCGTAATCAATTTCCCTTTGTAACAAGGGGGACAAGGAGATGCACCTTTTCGAAGTAGCTTCAGGCTTTTCGAGTTAATTCCACAGGATTGGGATATGATGCGACGCATCATATTCCTTCCAAGGTGTCTGAATCGATTGTGCCAGAGTTGGAATTCTGGTTGATTATCGCACTTCTGGTGCTCAAGTGTGTTTACTTCCATTGCTCTCATCTTTGTATGGTAGAGACCCGACGGGAGTCCCTCAAAACGCTCGACGGTGGTTTTAGCACCATTTTTATGAGTCGTTACATACAAGAATTCTCTGTTTTGTTTGTTAACCATCTCAAGGTGATATCCATTTAAATGGATATCTTTAAAGCTTAACAGATTTCTATTAGAGCTAGGGGAGAAAAGCACATCTTTTATTAGTAGTTGTGTTTTGTTGGGGAGCATAAAATGTGCTTCCCTTGATCCTTCAATAATTCCTGATGGACCGGAGATTGTATTCACGGTTCCATCGTATTTATCTATGCTTTGAAAAAATCAAATGTCTTGGAGGATCGTGTGCGTAGAGGCACTGTCTACTAGGCATTTATTATCCATCTAATTTTAAGAGAGAAAAACATAGCAGTATAAGGCACAAAAAGATTTACTAAGAATCATTCAATGTCTGAAAATTCATTCAACATGCTAGAAATTAAACAACTAGAGAGTAAATTGTTTTTCAAATTACAATGCAGAGCAAAAAGTAGATAATACTTCATTCGAGCAGGTCATCGTTTGAGAAGTCCTCAGCGATGAACCAGATTGGTGCCGGGTCTTCATGTTCCACCACGTGTGTCTCAGCTTGCTTTTGACCAGTGTCCAGTCATGCCATACCAGTGGCACTTATCTTCCCAGTCTTTTCTGGGGGTAGATGTCTGGCCGTCGTCTTTTCTCTTCCACACATTTTTCTTCGTTCCCTCATTGTTGGTTCTTAGAGGGGGGGTCCTCTAGCCTGCTTCTTCATTGCCTTGCCCTTCTGGGCTTTGCCTTTGAAGTTGGTCCTCTTCTTCTGGGAGGAGCAATGATGCGCTTCAGGCGCAGGAGCAGTGTCGGAAGGGAGTGAGTTATGGGTGGCCAAAAGGAGGTCTCTATTCTGCTCTGCCATCAGAAGGCATGAGAGAAGCTCTGAGTATTTCGTGAACTTTCGTTCACGATACTGCTGCATTAGTATAATATCCTTCTCGTGGAAGGATGTATACGTCTTCTCTAACATGTCACTTTCTCACCACACAACTTCAGGCGTGAGGTGATACTGAAAGTGCCGAGTTGAACTCGGGGATAGACTTAAAGTCTTGGAGACGGAGGTTCTCCCATTCATATCGCGCTCGGGAAAGTATAAATTCTCTCTGATGTTTATATCTATCCTCGAGGGCGGTCCATAACTCATAAAAGTCTTCCACCGTGAGGTACTCGGCCTTCAGGGTCCGATCGATATGGTGTCTGATATAGATAATTGCTTTCGCTTTATCTATGTCAGAAACCTTATCGCCTGCAACGATGGCATGGCTTAGTCCATGTGAGCGCAGATTGAATTTTATATCCAACGGCCAGCTCAGATAATTTTTGCCTGTAGCATCCAATACGGCAACGTTGACGCTCGCAATTTTAGCCATTATCTCTAGCATGTTCAAAATGAGCAATAATTAGATATTTTTAAAGTAAAACAAATAATTAAGCATTTCAGACACAGATATTTGTTGTGTGGATCGGCTAATCACCATTTTAAATAAAGTCCATACAGTCCCATAAAATTGAAAATACAACTCGGGAACCCACGTGGGGCCCCTATTCTTCTGGAATATGTCTCCATCTTCGTGGGACGTCCACCGGTCTTGGAATTTATACAATAATATCCTCACTACATTTTCTCTCAAAAAATAGAAAAGAATGCGAGGGAAATAATGGTGACAGCTAGCCGATCCAAAACCACAACAAATATACACATACGTCGTAGAAAAATGCGGCCGGCATTTTATTACATTGCAGACAATTAATCATCACAGGCAATGTAATCATTACAGGCAATTAATCATCACATGCATTTTATAATGGAAATGAAAAATTTTCGTTAATAATTATTGGACCATTGGGCAACGTCATACACCGTATGATAATCCTAACGGCAGAGCGGTCGTAGGATCTTTCTAATTATTAAACATATGATAATCTGAAAATCCAAACAAAATGCGATGAATTAAAAAGGCGTGTAATAATCCAGATTTTAACGAAGAAAAATCGTAATTAAATCTGAAAAATAATTCGGGAAAAAAAATTTTGTGGACAAACCCTAGTTAGGGCTTCTGGCAGCTAGAGTTTCGGACACGCACGCGCATGCGGGGGGCGCCGCAGCAGGCAGCCGCCCCGTTCGCCGCTGCTGGCGGCGACGGTTGCCACCGCTGCTGGCGGCGGGGCCGCGCGCCACTGCAGGCGGGGGCGGTTGCCCCCGCTGCTGGCGGCGGGGCCGCGCGCCACTACAGGTGGCAGCGGGTTCTTCCCGGCGTCTGCAGGCGGCGGGGCTGCCCGCTGCTACTACAGGCGGCGGTTTCCGCATGCCCTGACGAGCGATGGCGACAACGGCACGTGATCGAGGGGGGTTTATCGCGTGTGCGGCTTCCGGCCGCGTGGCGATGAAGAAATCCCCCTAGGGTCTTGAGATTTTTGGGGAAGAAGATGATAAAAATCTGATTTTTATTAGGAAAAAAATCTATTTTTAGCCTTCAAAACAGCATTTTTATCGTTAAAAGTTGATTTTTAATGATAAAAACGACAATTTTACATTAAACGGTTGATTTAGCATGCAGATTTTTGGTAAAAACCCGATCTATACTAATCAAAACATCGATCCAAGCATTTGGATCTAATCATATGCTCATACAAATTTAGATCTAGGGAATAAAAATTACATCTAGATCCTACCCGCCGGATCTAGCGACGTTTGGTGAAGGAAGACCGTTCGCGTCACGTTCGTACGTCGACAGAGGTTCGGCTCAGCTCCGAGCGTGCTGATAACGTTGTTAAGTATTGGTGTTTCACACCAATGTTATTTTGATGATGATCACAACATTATATTGTTGCTAATCACTCTCTTGTTTTAGTCTCATAGTTACATTTCAAAAATATCATTTTTGGAGACTAAACACTTGGTGCAATGATGGACATCAAGTGGAGAAGGGCCAAAGCTTAGACTCAATGGGTGCCAAAGCTTGGAGATGATGGGGAGCATCAAGACATCAAGATTGAGGACTTAGACTCCAAGGAAAGCAATGTAATCCATGTACTATTTCCTTTATTGCTTTCTCTCTCATTTGAGTCTAGGTTAATGTAATGCCTTGATAGATGGTATACTCATACATGCACATGCATTTAAACATCTTAATGAGCCTTAGGATTATCATAGAATCCAACCCAATAGGCTCATCTTGACCAAAGACTCATTTGGAGTCTCTGGTTCTCCATCAGTCGCATGCTGAAGGATTCACAGTCGACTGGGTGATTTCCAATCACCTGTCGATCCTTCTACAGTCGAATGTGATGCACGACTCAAGTCAACATTTCTATTGACTCGAGCTTTTCACATCAGTCGACTGATGCTCAGTTTACAGTCGCCTGTATATTTACAGTCGCCTGTGAATTGGTCAACAGTCGTCTGAGTAGCGTAAGTGCATATACTGATTCTCTCTGTTATTCTCCATCTCATGCAGCAGATGACTGATGAAGGGTTTACAGTCGCCTGGTTATTTTACAGTCGCATGTATTCTTGTCATCAGTCGCCTGTATGCTTATCTGGAGAAAGAGTGCATCTCTCTGTTTATTCCATCCCCTGCATCAGTTGCCTGCTGAATGTTTTACAGGTGCATGTCCTGTTCACAGTCGACTGTATCGACTTCATCAGTCGACTGTCGAGGCTCAGATTATAGCCGTTGGATATTTTCTAGCTGTTGGACAGTTGACTGTCATTTGATCATCAGTCGACTGTCAGTGACGTTTCTGCCCAGAAACTAGCCATTGCAACTTTTTGTTTTTAGCTGTTTCCTTGGGTTTTGCGGGTCGATATAGGGATCCTATATATATGAGAGGGCTGATATGATTAGAACTTCTTGATGCTATTACAAATCATTCAGAGATTGAAAAGCCACTCTCGAACTCTCTCATTTCCTTCTTTGAGCTCCCATTCCTCTTCATGCATTGAAGTCAAGCTCAAGAAAATCATCCAAGTGCTTTCAAGCCAATCTCAACACTTGGAGATCCTCTTCCATGCCTTGCATTCATCTATGAGTAAGCATCTCAAGGCATAGGTCATAGTATTTATTTTACTTGGTGATTCTTGTAACACTAATTCTCTTTGTATGAATTAGTCCTTCTCTCTTTGTGGGATTATGATATTCTCTTAGTGGGAATAACTCTCTTTGTGGGAATAACTCTCTTAGTGGGAGTTTGGTGTCCTAGTGTATGGCTAACCCTAATTCTCGGAGTGGGAGTTAGTAATTCTCTAGGTGGGAGTTTGACCCCTGTGTAGGATTGGTTGGGTCCTTGTTTAGGGCAAAATCCTCTTGGTAAGGTATCTCTTTGTGGGATTTGTATTCACTTCTCTTTGTGTGAATATAATGAATATTGGTGTGGCTGGACGTACCCAAGTTTGGGGAACCAGTGTAAAATCTTGTGTTTACGTTTGGATTGATTGTGTCAATTATTTCCTCTTGCATTTATTATTCCGCATTTGCAAGTTTAATTTTAATTGGACAATTTATTTTCATTACACTATTCACCCCCTCTAGTGTGTTGTTAGTATTGCAAGGGTAAGGTGATCCATACAAACATGTTGCAAACTTAGTGACTACAGAACCCGTAGCCCTGTATTTATAGTAATAGGGTTACATAATATGTGGATACCCAATACCTAGATGGGCCTCCAAAAGCCCGTTTATAACAGTTCCATATTTTACAAAAAGCTGTCGATTTTTCTGCTGGGATGGCATTTTAGGAAACTATTTTCAACGATTATTTCTGTCCTATTTTCGATGAGAGTGTTATGAGTTTTTGTATCAATTTATTGAGCATATAATCTAAGTTTTCGATATTTTTAAACTCTCTCAAGCACTCTAAAAGTTTTCAAGGCCGTTTGTTTTAATTTCTTCAAAACTTTTGAGCATGTTGGCCTTTACTAATTGTGAATCTTCTCAAGCTTCATGTTGATTATTTTGAGATTCCAATTAAGTTTTCTTTTGATGTCTAAGTATTTTAATCTTCGTTGTTTTTTAAGTCAAATAGATTTTTCTTTGGCCACATTCACTTCACAAAGCTTCAATTAATTGGCTATATGAGATTGTGACATTCATTGTCAAAAGAGCAAGGTTTGTAAATCAACACAAGTGTGTGGTAGTAAGGTGTTTACATTGGTTGTGTTTGATTTCATTTATTGTAAAAAGCCTCAAGGTGATGTTCTCTTTAACAATATGTTGATTTTGTTGAGGTATTGAGTCTCGACCTACGTGGTTTTGATGATGAACAACAATTAGTGTATCTAACATCTTTTGAGTGCAATAGCCTTAATGGGCTAAATGATGAGCAAACAAAGCAATGGACCAAAATGAAGCTAGACACTGGCATGAAGATTGAAGAATGCATCGCTTTGGACTTCAATGTAATAACATTACTGCTGTATTTTTATTTATTTTTGTCTAACCTGTTAAAGCCTTTTAGAATATCGCACATACTTAGGATCACACACGAAATGATTTTAAAATGGTTTAAAATATTTTTGGGAAGTTTTTTAAGCTAAAACCCCATATACCAGAAAAGAAGTCAACTACTTTAGGGTTATAGTCGACTATTTTGAATGGGAGAATAGCATTGAGCTCTGGACCCCCAACGTAGTTGACATCTGTTATAGAAGTAGTCGACTATCGTTATATGTGGAGTCGACTATATGTAACCCAACGGTTGACTACTTTGACTTGTCGACAGATTTTCAGATTTTACGGGCTTTGTTTTTTTTTTTTGACCGTTTGAAGGGTATTTTGGGGAACGATTTTTCAACAGTTTCCACCACTATTTAAGAGAAGTTGCTAGGACTTTTATGGTAAAAATTAACGAGCAAAAAATCAAGTTCTTACAAGTATTTTCTAAGTATGTTCAAAGCCCTAAAGCTCTCTTTCTTTGGCTTATGTTCTAAAGTTTTGATTTCTTTAGCCAAAGTTTTTCTTGATCTCCCAAATCTTAAATTTCATCATCTTAGGAGATCAACACTATAGCCAACACATCAACACAAGCTTCAAAGTAAGGCTATAGGAAAAGTTTAAGTGTTCATCAAAAGAGTAAGTTGGAAAAATCCTCAAAGTTTTGAGGGGTATGACTTTATTTTCTTGTAAAGAAAATTCATTATAAACAAGACAACTCAGGAAGAGACAATTGTAACTATTTGGAAAATAGTGATATGCACCGAGTGCGACTCGGATGGCTATAGTATGATACATTGGCCAATTGGGGCCTTGGGTATTCGAACCAGGGTATTTCTTTGTGTTTATGTTTGATTCACTTTCAGTGTTGCATTTATCTATAGCTTGTTTTTATTTCGGTGCATACTCTAAATTGCTTGAGATAATTTGTTGATTAAGTTAGATTTAGGTAACACAATTTGCTAATTTAGGTGTACTTTTAGAGGGAATTTTTTGTTGGAAATAATAGGCTCTCAAAAGCCTTTGCTTCATTTCCACTATTATTTTTAGTCCCACGCTGCTTGGTTAATTTACCTTAGAGGAGTTTATTAGCGGAGTTGTAGAGACTTGGTTTGTGCCCCAAGGGGTACGACACTGTAACGCCCCACCCCACTCACTAGGATACTCGAAAAGTACGAATCCATCCCAAGTATTCCAGAGCAGCAAGTGTTACGGAGAAGGAGAGAGAGAGAGAGAGAGAGAGAGAGAGAGAGAGAGAGAGAGAGAGAGAGAGAGAGAGAGAGAGAGAGAGAGAGAGAGAGAGAGAGAGAGAACAAAAGAAGGTGCAGGTCACTGCGCACATGCTGGGAAGTACAAGTAAAGCTCCACCATAGAACATAATACAGAGAATTAATAATAAATTACAAAGTCAAACATTAAATTTTATTTATTTATGCAATAGTACATCATTTACATATGTAATCTCTGCACTGAGTACAAAAGTGGTAAACAGAGAAACTCCCCAAAGAACCCACAAAAGGAAAAGTACTCACACAATGTACACAGGTACCACTCACTCCTTAACTACCCCTGGAAGTAAAACCGTGCAAGACTGCTTCTGTGGGCTCCATCACCGAGTAAGCTTCTAGGTCAAGTTCTGCTCAGACAGACCTGCTTCTAGACCTGAAAAAAGTAAATGGGACACATCAACGCGTGACCTAGTCGGATACCTAACTAAACTAAGTAGGACCCAGTTTTAGAACCGGGCTACCAATCTAAAGGGTGGTCCAAAAAGTAAAAGGTTTTCCAGACTATTCATCGGGAACTCATTAAGGCAAGCAGGAGCTGAAAGTAAACTGAAAAGTTTAACCAACAAGAGGTGACATGATTCATAAATTAAGAGCAATTATATTAAGTTATCAGTTATACGTTTGGGAATTCGTGTAAATAGTAAGACACTTAAGGAGATGGACTTCACCCATGGTGTGTGAAAAGTGGTACTTCAACCAGCGACACGTGCACTGTTGGGGCCTCTCGTAACTCCCTACCCGAAAAGGGTAAGGTACGTGAATGAGACAAATCTCGGGTTTTCATGGGACAAACAGAGAAACCCATCAATTACTGCATGGTGCATCATAAGTACACCACCGGCCTATCTAACTCTAGTCAACTCCACCTCACAAGAGTGACAAGCAAGTGAGAATCTATCATATGTCTGCTCCTTAATTCCTACTTTTTACATGCATTCCCCCCCAAACACACATCCAGAGCTTCACCCATTTTGGAATGGATTGAAGTCTCCAGATTCATTCTCTCATCTCACTCTTGCTTTCGTTAACACAATTCTTTCATTAAGGAACATCTTCTTCATATTCATTATCATATTGCCATTTGCTCACTTTTCATTTACAATTTCATATAGAAACTTGCATAAAATAACCTCCATGTAATTTAACTTTCACAAATTCAACATGGATTTCAAACAAATATATACTGAAGTAAACGATGCATGAATTACCATCATAACATGGTAATTACACCTATAACATTAAGCAATTCATTATTTCAACATAGCTGATTTCACAAGTAAATTAAATCATGGGTTAACAAGTATATTTCATTAACAACTTGGCAATTATAAGAATAATAACAACAAAATAAATAAATTAAAGTTCTGCCAGAACAGGGGGAACCATGGCCACACGACCGTGTGGTGTCTCCACACGGTCGTGTGGAACAACATTGAAAGGCTTAAGCGGAACAACACTCAAAGGCTTAAGCAGAACAACCCACACTCTCGTGTGGTCTAGTCCACACGGTTGTGTGGAGCAAAAACTAACGGGACTAAATAATTAATCCACACGGTCGCATGGTCTCATCCACACGGCCGTGTGGTGCTGAAGGTCAAAAAGTAAACAACACGGTCACACAACCGTATAATTAGCTCGCACGGTCATGTGTGGCAACATTCATCAGAGCTCGAAAGAATAACGCCACACGGTCATGTGGTATCTTCCTATTGTTAAACTCTGCAGCGAATAAAATTAAAAATCTACGATTCTAAAACAAACCCTAACTGTTACGACTAATATGGACCGCCCCGAATTACAACGGCCCACGGCCCGACCTCAAAGGAGAAGCCCACTAGAGAAGACGGGCCCACCCGAAGGGGGCCCACGGATGGGGCTGAAGGCCCAGCCACTTCACCCTCGGGGGCACCCGACTGGCCCCCGTTCGGCCGGATTAACCGCCCCTCTGAATCCGCGATCCCATGATGGCCATTAACGGACCCGTTAATGGGCCACCCCTCCACGACGCGCGAGTGGGAGGAGGCGACAGCGGATCGTGGGGACGTGAGAGGAGGCAGGACGTGGGGCAATCACGAAAAACCCTATAAGGGGAAGGCCAGGCAGATGGAGAAGGGGATCGAAACTCAGGTAATCAACAGAGAGGTACTCCATCAACGACCTAGGCTTTCGCCACTCCATATTCCTCCCTCCCCCTTTACTCGCGCCGCTTGGGTTGACGTTCCGGCTTCCTTGCAAGCCGGATCTCCCACGCCGAGTACCCTTTCAGACCCTGATCTGACTTAGGCATCGGAGGGGATTTGGCCGGAACCTAGGTCCGGCCTCCCTGACGAGTTTCCTCATCTGTCCAGGAAGAAGACATCCGAGGCGCCGAGGCTACCCCTCAGCGTCGGTCGGCTACCCCATCACAGTCGTCAGGAGGACGGCTGCTCAGGCATCATCCCACTTGCAAGGCGCCGAGGCTACCCCTCGACGCGGATCCGACCGAGGCCGAGTGCGACCCAGCCGAGGCTGAGCACTACTCACCGAGCCGAGGCTTCCCCTCAGCTCTCCAACGCCAAGAACAAGCATGCTCGACGAACCCAAGGGACCCCCAAGTCGGCCCCTTGACCACGTTGACCATACAGCCGACGGTCAACGAGCTGTGGTGAGAAAACACCCGTAAACATCTGACGCCGTCTGTGGGAATGCATGCCGCCCATCCCGAAGGATGGCGTGTACCACGCCCCCATCGAGACCCCGAACAGCTGCGCGGTCGGGGAGGCCGACAACGCCCAACTGGCCACGCAGGGGCAACTCCGAGCCTACGCACAGGAGACCAATGCCAACATCCAAGCTTTAGTCGCGACGATTCAGCAGCTCGTTAGCAGCACTCCCACCCCTGAGGGTGGGGAGGGACGGGCCTCCCGCCAGGAAGAAGATCGCCGACCTCTTCGATCCGCCGTGGTTGCCGACCACGGAAAGGGAGTGCAGAACACGGAAATGAGGTTCACCATGCCTGGTTTTTCCCCGGAGCGATCTCCCACTCCCGCCTCACTCAGAGAGGGAAATGGGGGGGACTCGAAGCAGACGGGCGACATCTCAAGGACGGCCTCGTCTGCACGTCCGGGATCGCACAAACGTAGGCGGGATGATCGCCGATCAGCAAGCATCTGGTCTTACCAGAGCGGAGGCAGCCAGCGAGCAAAGGCCCACCACCAGAAGAGCCGGAAAGAACGTTCGCGCCGATCGAGCCCGTCACCCAAGCTGGCATGGACCCAAGAGGAGGTCAAGCTTCCGTCGGCCCCCTCGTTGCAGCCGAACGGCAAGGAGGCGGGCGAAGGAGAGCGACCCAGGTGCATCAGCGGAGAACGATGCCCCCTGACTCAGAGGATAACCGAGGCGTGGATACCAGCGAACTTCAAGGTACCGACGCTGGAGAAATACAACGGCGTTAGCGACCCCGCAGACCATGTGATGGATTAAGAGGGGGTCATGGCGTTCCAGGGGGCCGATGACACCCTGCTCTGTAGGGGCTTCTACTCCACGCTACGGGGGGCCGCTCGGACCTGGCACCTCAGCCTGCCCGGCCGGTCGATAGACAGCTTCGAGGAACTCACCCAGTTGTTCTGCAAGCAGTTTATGGCCGGGCGGCAGGTAAAACCTGACTCGGAACACTTGTTCAATGTGGTGCAGGGACCGGCCGAGTCCCTGAGGCACTTCATGTGTCGATTCAATGTTGAGCGATTGAGCGTAGATAGTTGCCCCGAGCTGGTGGTAAAGGCAGCCCTGAAAAAGGGCATACGACATAAGGGATTGAAGAAATCGCTACACAGCGACCCACCGAAGGACCTCGCCGGAATTATGGCCCGAGCAGAGCGCTTCATGCTGACAGAGGGGGCCCTGGCCGTGGATGAGGGTAAGCCCAGGCGCGGGACTAAGCGCGACGAGAGCGAGCGTCACGGCACGGAGGAGCATCGGCAAGAGAAGAGGGCCAGAGGAAGACCACGGAGGGAAGAGCCCCGGCACTCCTCGATGACCACCGCCCCGGACGTGATCCTAGCGCAAGCCCAGAAGGAAAGACATATGAGCCGACCTCCCCGAAGGACGAGGAGAGGCGGGAGAGATGAAGAGAAGTACTGCAAATACCACAAAGACAACGGTCATGATACCGACGACTGTTGGCACCTAAAGAAAGACATCGAGAAGCTTGTGAGTCGGGGGCATCTGAAGAACTCTGCCCATGACCCCGCCTCGGGAGAAGGAATGTCCAAACAGCAGGACATGGGAAAAGGGGTGAACGCGGTCCAGACAGTTGCGTGTATCATCGAGTGAGGAGATAGAGTGGAACAGCCGCCGCTCCACCGGGGGAGGGCTACCCTGCCAGAACCTCCCCTGTGTCTTATCGCCTTTTCCTTTTTTCATTACTCCAAATGTATTGTCTCACGGAAATGAAGGCATACGCTGTCAGTGCAAACTCTATCACCTGTTTTGAGCAGACGATTCAGGACACATAGGAGGACTCAATCAAGGCAACAGCGGTCCGACTAATATAGACCAGCCCGAATTACAAGGGCCCACTTCTTCGTCGGCCGTAAGTCGAGGGGCAACTCCCCTCGCCACCGAACGAATCTCCTTCGTCGGCCGTAAGCCGAGGGACAACTCCCCTCGCCACCGAACGAATCTCCTTCGTCGGCCGTAAGTCGAGGGGCAACTCCCCTCGCCACCGAACGAATCTCCTTCGTCGGCCATAAGACGAGTGGCCACTCCCCTCGCCACCGAACAAATCTCCTTCGTCAGCCATAAGTCGAGGGGCAACTCCCCTCGCCACTGAATGAATCTCCTTCGTCGGCCGTAAGTCGAGAGGCAACTCCCCTCGCTACCGAACAAATCTCCTTCGTCGGCCGTAAGTCGAGGGGCAACTTCCCTCGCCATCAAAAGAATCTCCTTCGTCGGACGTAAGTCGAGGGGCAACTCTCCTCGCCACCGAACGAATCTCCTTCGTCGGCCGTAAATCGAGGGGCAACTCCCCTCGCCACCGAACGAATCTCCTTCGTCGGCCGTAAGCCGAGGGGCCAACTCCCCTCGCCACCGAACGAATCTCCTTCGTCGGCCGTAAGCCGAGGGGCAACTCCCTTCGCCACCGAACGAATCTCCTTCGTCGACCGTAAGTCGAGGGGCAACTCCCCTCGCCACCGAACGAATCTCCTTCGTCGGCCGTAAGCCGAGGGGCAACTCCCCTCGCCACCGAACGAATCTCCTTCGTCGGTCCGTAAACCGAGGGGTTCTCACCCCCGCAGACCGAACGAAGCACTCGCTCATAAGGTTGAGGGCAACTCCCCCAGCCGACGAGCACAACGCCCGGTCATAAGCCGAGGGCTACTTACCCCCGTAGACCGAGCGAAGCACTCGCTCGTAAGGTTGGGGGAACCTCCCCCAGCAGACGGGCACGACGCCCGGTCGTAAGCCGAGGGCTACTCACCCCCGCAGACCGAGCGAACCGCCTGCTCGTAAGGTTGGGGGCAACTCCCCCAGCAGACGGGCACGACGCCCGGTCATAAGCCGAGGGGTACTCACCCCCGCGGACCAAGCGAAGAGCCCGCTCATAAGGCTGGGGGCAACTCCCCCAGCCGACGAGCGCGACTGCCGGTCATAAGCCGAGGGGTACTTACCCCCCGCAGACCAAGCGAGGCGCCTGCTCTTAAGGCAGGGGGCAACTCCCCCCAACCGACGAGCATGACAGCCGACCGCAAGCTAAGGGATGACCCCCCCTCGCGGATCGAGTGACCCGCCCGCTCGCCTGGCTGAGGACAATCACCCCGACGGACAGACTCGGCGGAAAGAACGACATCGCAAGCCAGACTGGCCCGGGACAAACACCCCTAGACAAGGACGACGACGCCCGTCCGGTCTAGGAACATTGAAGGCTATTCCGAAGGGGAGAACCCCCGAAAAAGAGACCAGTGGAGTAAGAAGAACTGACTAGGAGATATCATTTTCATTAATGGTATGGGTTACATATCACTCAGCAACGTCCTCTCGAGCACTGTTGTTGACAACAAAATTTGTCACCCAAGAAAGGGGACGGGATACAAGGGCTCTTCAGGGGTCCGGAGCACGAGAGACAGCGTCGTCCAGGGCCTCGCCTTGCTCCGAGCAGTGGGGATCGGCGTGTCCCGGCGGAGGGAGGATCGGCGCCCGGGCGAGCTCCGCAAACTGCTGGAATGACTCCCTGACGACCTCCACTATGCGAGGGGCAAGGAGGTCCTCATAAGTTCCGAAGGCCTCCCTCAGGACCGACGCAATCTTCGGCCTTATGGCCGTGTCGACGCCCTTCTCAGCCTCCTCAGCAAAACGGAGCTGCCGACGCAGCTCGGTGAGTTGGCCCCAGAGATCCTCCCTCTCCCGCTGGAACTTCTCTTCCGCTTCCCGGCTCAAGTCAAGGACATCCACAATCTTTCGCTTGAGATCATGTACTTGAGACTCGAGTTCGTCGGCACGACGGCGTTGCTGCCGAACTTCCATGCGGGCACCCTGAAGGGCTACGTCAGCCTCCCCAGCCCAGACGCGTTCCCGATTTAGGGAATCCTCGAGGCTTTTCAACTGGGTCGCCCGGCGTTGCGCCTCAACAGCCATCGCGGTGGCCTGCAAATGAAAGAGAGTGGAGTTATACCGAGGAAGGTCGAAGGGCAAAGCAACTGTCCGAAAACAACAGGAATTCAAACCTGTCAGAGATGATCGACTAGAGAATCCGACAATATGTCCACGGGGGACAACTCCAAGAAGGAACGGTCCCCCGGAAGGACGGAGTCCGTCGCCGGCCGACTCGCCAAGGCCATATCAAGGGGCACCGAGTCCTTGGGAGGATCATCAGGGCCCGCGGAGGCGCTCGGCAGGACGCAGACGGCCCCCAAAACTGAAGGGGTAGCCGAGGGGGTGACGACGGCGTGGGCGGCAGGGTCAGCCGAGACGGTCGGCACGACTGCCCTGCCGGGATCCGTCGGCGCGACGGTGGGAGCCAGAGAAGCGGCGCACCCGTCGTTCTTTCGCGACTTCTTCCTGTTGGGGCCAGCGGTAACTGGTGGAGAGCGCTTGTGACTCCCGCCTGTGGACGGCCGAGGAGCCGATCCGGAACCCTCAACAAGGAGGGGGTCGCTCCCAGTGACTTCCCGTCCGGGGGCACCCGGTGCGACCCGTGGGGGAGACCTGGCCTCAATCCTTCCCGAAGGAGGCTCGGACCGACGCAACTCTTCATCTACAGAGTGGCGAGGCGCCCGTCCGGAAGAGCTCCCACGGCCCCGGCGAGATCCCAGCCGAATAAGCTCATCAACGTCGTGGGTGAATTCACGGCCAGCCATCCCTATGAGAGGAAGCGAAATCAGGGTGAGCCAGAGGTTAAACGGAAGGAAGGGGGACAACTAACCGGGGGACCCCAGAGTGCACTTAAGAAGCAGGTCGTCCAGCAAATGCCAGACCAACCTCTCCTCAAGAGAAAGTGACGATATGAGGCGGGCCGCGGCCCGCTCGGCCTCGGATAAGGTTGCCGCCCTGTCGGTTTGTTGCGAACTCCCCCAACTTGTCAAGATCACCGAGACCCGGGGAAAGACAACAAAAACAAAGCTAGAGTCCCAGTTCCCCGACCAAGGGGGTAGACCGAGCAGGCACACTCGCCCCACACGGGCTCAGAGGTGCAGCCAAGATCCGAGGCCAACCGTCTAGATCCGATAAAAGTGGAAGAGGAGGGGGAAAGATGGCTCCAGGTCGTGAGTGATACAAAGCGTAATGAACCCAGTCAGTACTGCGACAGAGGATGGCGTTAGCTGGCACAGGGAGACTTTCAAGGAATCCGTGAATTGAATAATAAAAGGATGGAGGGGGAAGCGGAGCCCCAGATGGAACATCTCGACATAGACGCCGACCTCGTTACTCTGTGGGAAGCAGATCCGCTCGTCTCCAAAGGGAATCCAGACGTCATAGGGATAACATAAGTACTTCTCTCGTATTTCCCTAGAGACTAAAAAAAGGGGCCATGGATGACGACCGGAGGATCGATGGAGGGATGCCTAATCGCTCAGAAGACGAGGCCACATCGTCCCCAACGGGATCCGGAAAAAGCTTTCCTTTCCATTTGTCCGGGACGTCCGGGGACGGCGAAGGAGCTTTGAGCCCCGAGGGAGGGGCATGATCAGGACCAGGCGTCGGCCCGCTAGGACGTGTATCGCCTATTCTAAGCATGGCCATAGCCCGAGCTAAAGAGTGGACGAATTACCTTGATAAGAGCTGAAGAGAAGACAGATGTCGGGAAGAAGAAGCTGGCAGAACGAGGATCAAGAAGGAATGAGCGTGAAAGAATGAGGATCAAGAAGGAATGAGCGCGAAAGAGTTGAAGCCCGAGGGATTGGAACGTATATATAGAGGACGATGGTGGGATCTGAACCGTCAAAGGAGAGCGCGTGATGACATCAAAACGGCGGCGATGCTTCGAAAACTGCACCAACGGAAGTTCAAACGGAGCGGTAATGATGACATCCATTTAATAGCGGAACCTCGACTGACGCACCCGTCGGATCATGAAAGAGTCACATCACCCGAACCGAACCGACGGAAGCCGAACGGTCCGGGCGATGGGGGCAATTGTTACGACTAATATAGACCACCCCGAATTACAACGGCCCACGGCCCGACCTCAAAGGAGAAGCCCACTAGAGAAGATGGGCCCGCCCGAAGGGGGCCCACGGACGGGGCTGAAGGCCCATCCACTTCGCCCTAGGGGGCACCCGGCTGGCCCCCGTTCAGCCGGATTAACCGCCCCTCTGAATCCGCGATCCCATGATGGCCATTAACGGACCCGTTAATGGGCCACCCCTCCACTACGCACCAGGGGAGGAGGCGGAGGCGGATCGTGGGGACGTGAGAGGAGGCAGGACGTGGGGCAATCACGAAAAACCCTATAAGGGGAAGGCCAGGCAGACAGAGAGAGGGATCGAAACTCAGGTAATCAACAGAGAGGTACTCCATCAACGACCTAGGCTTTCGCCACTCCATTTCCTCCCTCCCCCTTTACTCGCGCCGCCTGGGTTGACGTTCCGGCTTCCTTGCAAGCAGGATCTCCCCCGCCGAGTATCCTTTCAGACCTTGATCTGACTTAGGCATCGGAGGAGATTTGGCCGGAACCTAGGTCCAGCCTCCCTGACGTGTTTCCTCATCTGTTCAGGAAGAAGACATCCGAGGCGCCGAGGCTACCCCTCAGCGTCGGTCGGCTACCTCCATCGCAGTCGTCAGGTGGACGACTGCTTAGGCCTCATCCCACCTGCAAGGCACCGAGGCTACCCCTCGACGCGGATCCGACCGAGGCCGAGCGCGATCCAGCCGAGGCCGAGCACGATTGACCGAGCCGAGGTTTCCCCTCAGCTCTCCAACGCCGAGACCAAGCGGGCTCGATGAACCCAAGGGACCCCCGATCCGGCCCCTTGACCACGTTGACCACACAGCCGTCGGTCAACGAACTGTGGTGAGAAAACACCCGTAAACACTAACTAATTTAGTTATAATCCTACCTTAGCAAGTCCCCCAAAGGGTCTCTGGCCCATCTTCTCCTCGAAGACCCCTTCAATTCTTTAAGCTCTTCTCCCATGGCAAATAAACTATGGCTTTAAGATTGTGATGTACCCACGGCCTTTTCCTCGAAGCTGAGGTTTAGTGGAATTCTCCTACTATTGTGCTTCATCTTTTACAATTTTCTTCCCACCCTTAAAATCCCAATGAAAGCTGCATCAATTAGAACAGACCAAGCAGTTACTCATCCCAGAAACACACAGCTTCAAGATATCCAACGGCAGCTTCCACCAAATTAACGCCTTCTTCCCTCCTCTGCCGCCAAAACACTTCCCGAATTACTCATTGATGAATGAGAAACCAATTCTTTCATATTGCCAGCTTCATTTGAATTCCGATGAATTGAATCGATTCCAGCTTCCATTTTCATGTCTCCTGCAAGAAATGAGCCTCCTTTTTTGGTTTCATAAAAACCATGTTCAGTTTTTTCAAACCCAGATCAATTATCGAATCATCAGCTTGAAAAGACTCTCCTTTAACGATTCCATCAAATCCCATTTCCAATTTTGGGCCATTTTCAATAAAAGAGCATCCTTTATTGTTTTTGCAATGCCCATTTCATCATTAGGATCAACAACATGGTATTTTTAAGGGCCTCGTCATTATTTTTGGGTTAGTTGGCTCTTCCCTTGTTCAAATGAAATCTGAAAACAAAGAGAAAGAGATTTTTACAATTTTACAATTTCTACAAATTTGTATCATTTGTTTTTCCCTTCAGCATCCCAATCTTAATTAGCCCAGGCCATGTGTGTAGGATGTGGCATAATATGGTTTAAGTGTGCTAATAGCATGACACACAAGGGTACATGTGTCCTTCTAGAGATTTTTCAAATCTTAATATTTTAAGAAATTTAGAAATAATCTATTAATACTAGATACCCCACTAAATAGTATGTGCCTCATACAATACATTGTATTTTACTATCTAATAATGGTTTCTAATATTATTAAAATAATTACACAATTAAAAATTAATGAAAATATCTTAAAATTACACAACAATAAAATTCGTATCAATACAATCAAGATTACTTATATAATACCCGTATACGTGAGTATAGGGTATTGCAGACACTTTTATGAAGGAGAGATGACCTACATGGTAATGGGTCCACCACAAGCACGCGCACCGCCGCCGTCCGACCGGACGTGACGTGCGTGCACCGCCCGCCCGTCGTGACGTGACGTGCGCGCCTTTCCTTTTTTGGATGCCATGACTTTCCTTTTTTTGGACCTAGCCCATTGATGTCTCATTCAAAACCTCTCCTTAATATGACGCAGCATTCAAATCCTCGTTTTAATTCACATTAATATTTGGCCGTTTGAATTTTGAATTCTTATATACATTCTTCATTCCTCAAGGAACGACATACAAAATACACAGAAAGAATTCTTCACTCACAAATTTCTTCTCTATCGCTCCTGGAAAATCTATATTGTGCAAACTCCAAAGCTTCTACCCGCGAGTGGACGCGTATAGAGGCTACTGTGTTAACCTTGGGGAGCAACTGGCGCTATAGATTATCACCGATGTCGACCGTAATTGCTTTCAAGTCAGTGGTCATCCCTCGACACAGCCTTGAAATTATTTTGATAAGTACTCGGTTTCTCTAATCATCCTCGTATAGCCACGGTATTCTACCTATTCTTCCTACAATTTGAAAGCAATTATTCCGGTATTATACTTTAGCTACCATTGCAAGCAATGAGTATAAGTTTGCGATTTGATATGTTTTTTGTGCCCTTTAAAATTCATTTATATGCACAATGAGACATCGTAAAAAATATTTGGATATATTAGCTGTGGGGGAGGAGGACTGCCATTGCTCTTAAACGTTAGTTGATGTCTGTAATTATATATGTGTATTTTTTTCTATTTTTGTTTTCTCAGTTATTGAGCAAGTAATAATATATAAACAGGAAGTATTGCATACTAGCATGAACAGAAGCAATCGCGCTGTGTATGAGGTTCCTTGATATACAGTTTTTTATGTGTGATTGTTCTATTGCAATAGCAGATATGCATTATTTAAGCTGCATGTGGTGTTTCATTGTGTTTTTGGATGGTCAAATCTATTGTGCTCCCATCTCTTTTTACAGCTGAAGTAGTTGGTACAACATTTCACTTGATATTCCCTTGTTTGTTTCTTTTGTAAAAAAAGAATTGGAGACTTTCCATCAAATTGATCTTTATGTAAGTCCTCATTCGTGCTATGAGTTTATGGCGCATTTAGAATGCAGCCAGATTTGCTAATGTCAGCAAAGCATAGAAGGAATCTCGGTTAGAGAAATATTAGCTTATATTATATACAATGCATAAGTCAAATATCAGCATCAGTGGTTGAATGAATGGTGTTCTGTAGGGGTTGTAGTTGGTGGTATGTGCTTTTGAATCATATTCATGTTAGCTTTGCGATCCTAATGAAATGTAGCTATCATCATCTTTTGTTATTACAAGAATGCATGAGCTGAACTTTGCATCCCATCAAATTGTTATCAGAAAAAACATTCGGTGTTTAGGTTAACAAATATGCGTTAACATATGCTAGTGCAGTAGAAACATGCATATACAGTGTTCCTTTGTGTCTGTGATTTTGAGGAGAGATTATTTGTGGATTTAGAGGACTGCCTTATCTGACTCATCATGTCTCCATTAATGTCCAATGCTTGGCACTCTGTGTCCATGTGAGAATATGACACCTGTGTCCATGTGCACCGGTTTTAGTTCTTTATTGACCTCCTACTCTTGCATATGTCAAGCATACACTTGTGTGAGAAATTGTAATATTCATAAATCCATATGTGCTATTTTTCCTGATTGTTATTCCTTGAGATGTTTTGTTGAAGTACTTGGTCTACTAAGTTTTAGCTAGCAATGAATTGAAAGTTGAAAACCCACTCTGATTCAGAAATGTATGTAACTTTGCGAATGAGATTCATTACTCATTGTTGATGATAAAAAAATACTTAGTAAATAACGAATCCCATTTATAGGTTTTTTGGTTTTGACGTTAAAAAAATGCTGCTTATCATCTTTGTTTTAATGAGATGAATATCTAAATGAAAGAATTAAAAAAAATTAAGAGGAGATGGTTGGGGTTTGGAGTTTCGCCGCTAGCCACGGAGGAAATTTATGATTACTCTAGGTTCACTAGGGTGTACATTCTTAGACCTAAAGGTGTAGTAGAAGAGATGTTTATTATATACACGGCTGGAGCAGAAAAGCAACTTGATAAGAAAATCAAGAGAGTTAGGATTGACAGAGATGGAGAAATAGTATCAACACCCTAAAAGGACTATTGTAAGAAGAATGGAATTAAACATAAGTTTAGTGCCCCTTACTTACCACAATAAAATGGTATAGCTGAACGTAAGAATAGAACCTTGAAAGAAATGATGAATGTTATGATTTTAAGTTCAGAGAAGTCTGATAACATGTGTGGGGAAGCTATTCTTTCAGCTTGTCATGTTCTTAACCGTGTATCCCATAAGAAACTAGAGACGATAACTTATGAGATGTGGAAATGATATACTTCCAACCTGAATTTTCTTCGAGTGTGGGGTGTTTGGCTAAAGTATGTCTACCTGACTTTAAGAAGTCTAACAATGGACCTACGACCTATGGCACTGTATTCATATGTTATTCTCATCATATGTGATGTGCTTGTGTTTGCCTTTATGATAGAAGAAGACCCAAAAACTTATGATGAGGCAATGAGATCTATTGATGCCAGTTTTTGGAAAGATGCTATTAAAAGTTAGCTTGATTCTATTATTTCTAACCAAACTTGGGAATTGTGTGAGTTACCTAAAGGTAGTTCAAAACTAGACTTGTGATTAAGGGTTTTATCAAAAAAAAGGCTTAGACTATTTAGATACTTATTCTCATGTGCACAAGATTGCAATAATAAGGACTCTAATTGCCTCAGCTGCAATGAGTTAGTTGTACATCAAATGGATGTCAAAGACAGCCTTTTTAAATGGTGACATAGAGGAAGAAATCTACATGTCCCAACCCGAGGGGTTTTTGATTGTTGGTAAAGAGAATAAGGTATGTTAGCTTATGTAACGGTCTGTTTTCATCATCACAACAATTTACGTGTTTAACCTAGTAAACTATCTTATAATGGTTCGTCAGGAGTTTTATGATTTCAAAAATTTCTTGTAAAAATATTTTGAAGTATCAAACTAGTTATGGAGTATTTTAGTAAGTTCGGGTTTCATCAAATACATCTAAATAATTGGATAAAAATTCATTTTCACTGATTACTGTTTTGGCTTAATGAATTAATTTTCTATACAAACACAATCAAAACGTTTTCAAACTTCTACGGTATCATCCTATGATCATTTAGGGCTTTCCACATTAATTTCGTAATTTTCTGAAGTCAAATCAATAGAGAACCCGCAAACCCGCATTCTAAATGTTTTGGCCCAAAACTCGTATTTCCATAGCTCAACACCCTAATTAAATCTCGTATTCGGAATCCTCGCGACGATACGAACATATGGGTATGTTTTCATAATTTTTCGGGGTCATATGCGAAGACGGGGCTGTAATCCTCCGTTTTCTAATTACACCCCCTAATCACTTTTTACCCTCACTAATTACTAATTACATTAACCTAATTACTAATTACCCTAACCATGACTAACATTTGAGGGGAGAACCGTTTAATATTTTCAAAAACATATTTAATGCATATCTTATTTAAATCTAACACTTTTTGACTAGTTATTAAATGACATAATTAAAAATTAATTAATCTTAACCATAAAATCCCCCCTAACCATATTCTCCTCATAGCAACTCTCCCCATACTCCGGTGAAAGCTCCAGCCAATATTTCGGCCATCTCCGGTGAGCCCATCTCCCTCCTCCTCCATCCTCCTTCGTCTCCATCAAAATCCCCATCCTCAATCTCTCTCTATCTCTATTTAAAACTCAAACAAACCCATCTATGGCCACATTCACCATGACCACCTCCGACGACGGCGATCTCCTTTGGAAGCAACCCTTCCTCCTCCCTTTTTTCTCTAATATCTCTACCTATCTCTCTCTGAAACAAGGAGGAAAGAAAACAAACAAAAAAACAGCACGACACTACGGCACTGCTGCTGCCGGCTACCGGCGACGATCGGTGACGGATGGCCAGGTGGCCGGCCACCACACCCGCATCTCCCCCCTCCTTGGATTTCCCCTCTTCCTCCCTTAGCTTGGTTCACCTGCAAACACAAAAACAAAGAAGAAGACGATGAAAGAAAATTTTTGACAGTTTGTTTTGTGCTGCCCATTTTTGGGAAGAGAAAAATATTGGTTAAAGGGGAATGAATAAGAGTTAGAAGAAAAGGTAAAGGGGGGAGGTTTTTGTGGAGATTTTTGTTGAGATTTTTTTATGATTTTGGAGTTAGGGATTTAGGAATTATTTTCACATACGTGTATACGGTAACGTGTGTATATACACGTAGTATGGAATTTTGTAACTTCGATTATTAATGAATAAAATATGGGTGTGTGCGTGTGGTATTTGTAGGTAGACATCCCGAAAAGACACCGACTCCCGGACACGACATGGGACTCGCCCAAGGAACCGGACTACAACCAGTCACGACTACAGGCAAGTATTTACCAAGTAACTACCGTATATATATACATATGCAAGTAAATACCATATATAAGTGTTTGTTTGAACTCATTGTTGTATGTATTGTGGTACACGTTGTTGGGTGTGCAAAAAGATGGCCTATAAGGCCATACGGATACGGATACAGTTAATGTGATACGACACGGGTTATGTGGTAGTCTTGAGCTACGAAGTGTGCGGGAGTGACCGGGTCCAGCCTTATTTGGTAAGCCGTACCATCACCCTGTAGGGGATAGTAGGTAGATATTCAACGGGTTGCTCCTTGGGATGTGTGCACTTATGGTTACACATCGTGCACTCGGGCTAAGGCTGATGCACTAGTTCGGTTGTTTGCTATGTTTCCATTGTTCTGTCACGACTACTGACTTGATACGACTGTTCTACGGACTAAGTCGAGACTACTCGAACGTGGCAGATCGGTATAATAACAAGTGGTCTTAAATTACTACTGGATCAGTGTCTAGAAAGGAATGGGAAGAGGGTTGGTCAACCAAAGGACTCGTCCCGCGGTCTTAGAAGTGACATGTGCCTTCAAGCCCTGACTGACTGGCTGGTTTGAGAGTTAAGCTAGACTTCTTATTATTAGGCCAGCCTACACTATTAGGTAGTCAAGCGACGTTTGTTTCCTCTTGCTCGCTCATTACTTGTTGTCATTACTTTATGGTTGTTTTTACTTTCCACTTAGCGCTGACATGTATTTCATTGGTTTCTTTGAAATACATGTCAGACTACGAGCCGACAGAATACGTGGAGTATTACACCGAGGACGATCCTGCAGACCAGGGATCAAAGGACGTTACTGAGCCTGCACCTGCAGAGGAGTAGGAGTATCCGACTCGACCACAACATCCGATTTCTTTCACCGTCAGTGTGCTTTCCTAACTGCCAGTGTGCTATTTACTTTCGAGTATTGTACTTTACTTTCTGTTGAGTCGTTGTAGGCCGTACTATAAGGCCCAGTCCTGTACTACTTTTCATCTATTGGATAATAAAGATGGTGTGTGCTGTTTCTCTGAGTTTGCATGACAAGAACCTGTCCTTCGATGGAATTACTACAGACGATTATTATGCATAAAGCAGAGAGGAAAAAAATTCCGCCTTGTTTTATGCACATGCGGACTTGCTCGCGTCCTCACTCCCGTGTATTTTGGGAAGCGGGGCGTGACAAGTTTTTGTGGTGGCCCACGCATGTCATGCAAATACTCAGAGCAATAGTCGCATCTTTACGATCCTAATCTAATTGAGTACATATTGACTCCGGTTTATTGTTTTGCAGCATGGCAGGAAGACCAAACACCCGCAACAGAAATGACGCCAATGGAAACGGTGCCAATGCAAATGGTGCCACCGAGATATCTGCAGTCATGGGAGTGATAAGGGAAATGTTGTAAATACAACACCAGATGCTACAACGGAGACCACCAGTACCACCACAACCCACTGAACCTGTGGTTAAGCAATTCCAGGAGCTTCGTCCGAAGACTTTCTCTGGAAAGGAAGGGCCACTGGAAGCTGAAGAATGGGCCCTAGCCATTGAAGATAAGTTGAGCGCTGCTCGCATCTCTCAAGCAGGATGGGTTGAAGTTGCAAAACTGCAACTGACTGACAATACTCGAAACTGGTGGGATCGTGAAGAACGACGTCTGGTTAAGCCTATCTCTTGTGGCATGTTCCGAGAAAGGTTCAACGTCCAATATTTTACTCCATCAGCCAAGAGAGAACTCCAATGGCGCTTTGCTAATTTGAAACAATGCAATAAGACTATTGATGAGTATGAGGCAGAGTTCTCAATGCTCAGTCGTTTCGCTCTGAACATGGTCGAAAATTCATAAGACTGTGCCTATCAGTTTGTCAAGGCCTAAACCTCTGTGTTCAAGCCTCGATGACTTCAGTGAAGTTGACTACTCTTGAGGATGTTCTGGAAGCTGCACGGAATCATGAAACCGTTGCACGACTTGACAAGGGATTTCAAGTTAATACAGGCAAACGCCCGATGGAACCTGCCAGGAACAACTTTCGTCCATTCAGACCACCAATTTCAAGAAGCTAGCAGCTACGGCCAATACCAAATCCACTATGGTGTGCCACTACTACAACCGTGTAGGACACATCAAGAAGGACTGTCGTGTGTTTGTAAACATGTGCATAGTGTGGGGGGGCATCTGACCATCTTGCCAAGGACTGTCCTCGTCGCACTGTCAAACCAACCAACCATGTGATGACTTCAGGATCAGCTCAGCAAAAGCAACCACTGCCTCCTCAACAACAAGCTTTTCAGAATGCCAAGCCGAATCCACCGAGGTGTAAGGCATTTACTATAACTGCTGCTGAAGCCGAGACCACTAATCAAGTGATCTCAGGTAACCTTTAGAGTTGTTGAGCTAGTGAGAGTTATGTGGCATCATGATTCGCCTGGTGAAGCCACCTGGGAACGTGAAGAGGAAATGTATGAGCGTTATCCTCATTTCTTTCCTTAAATTCCGAGTACGGAATTTTTATAAGGAGGGTAGGATGTAACGGTCTGTTTTCACCAACACAACAATTTACGTGTTTAACCTATTAAACTACTTTATAATGGTTCGTGAGGAGTTTTATGATTTCAAAATTTTCTTATAAAAATATGTTGAAGTATCAAACTAGTTATGGAGTATTTTAGTAAGTTCGGGGTTCATCAAATACATCTACATAATTGGATAAAAATTCATTTTCACTCATTACTGTTTTGGCTTAATGAATTAATTTTCTATACAAACATCATCAAAACGTTTTCAAACTTCTACAGTATCATCCTATGATCATTTAGGGCTTTCCACATTAATTTCGTAATTTTCTGAAGTTAAATCAATAGAGAACCCGCAAACCCGCTTCCTAAACGTTTTGGCCCAAAACTCGTATTTCTGTAGCTCAAACCCCTAATTAAACCTCGTATTCGCAATCCGCACGACGATACGAAATTATGTGTATGTTTTCATAATTTTTCAGGGTCATATGCGAAAACGGGGTTGTATTCTTCCGTTTTACTAATTACACCCCCTAATCACTTTTTACCCTTACTAATTATTAATTACAGTAACCTAATTATTAATTACCCTAACCATGACTAACATGTGAGGGGAGAACCGTTTAACATTTTCAAAAACATATTTAATGCATATCTTATCTAAATATAACACTTTTTGACTAATTATTAAATGACATAATTAAAAATTTATTAACCTTTACTATAAAATCCCCCCTTAACCCTCTTCTCCTCCCAGCAACTCTCCACATACTCCGGCAAAAGCTCCGGCCAATATTTCAGCCATCTCCGGTCAGCCCATCTCCCTCCTTCTCCATCGTCCTTCATCTCCATTAAAATCCCCATCCTCGATCTCTCTCTATCTCTCTTTAAAACTCAAACAAACCCATCAATGGCCACCTCCACCATGGCCACCTCCGGCGACGACGATATCCTCTGGCAGCAACCTTCCTCCTCTCTCCTCTCTTTAATCTCTCTACCTATCTCTCTCTGAAACAAGGAGGAAAGAAAACAAACAAACAAAAAACAGCAGGGCACTTCGGTCCGGCGGCTGGCCGGCGGCCGGCGATGGCCGGCCAGGTGGTCGTCCACCACACCCCATCTCTCCCCTTCTTGGCTCTCCCCTCTTCCTCCCTTGGCTTGGTTCACCTGCAAACACAAAAACAAAGAAGAAGATGTTGAAGAAAAATTTTGACAGTTTGTTTTGTGCTGCTCATTTTTGGGAAGAGAAAAATATTGGTTAAAGGGGAATGAATAAGAGTTAGAAGAAATAGTAAAAGGGGGAGATTTTTGTGGAGATTTTTGTGGAGTTTTTTCTTCAGATTTTGGAGTTAGGGATTTAGGAATTATTTTCACATACGTGTATATGTATACGTATGTATATACACGTAGTACGGAATTTTGTAACTTCGATTATTAATGAATAAAATATGGGTGCATGCGTGTGGTGTTTGTAGGTAGATGTTCCGGGAAGACACCGACTCCCGGACACGACACGGGACTCGCCCAAGGAACCGGACTACAACCAGTCATGACTACATGCAAGTATTTACCAAGTAACTACCGTATATATGTATATAGTCATAACACGTGCCCTAAGGGCACGATTCATTTAAAATAGTCCCTCTTCAAAGTCTAGATCCCCATATTTTTAACGAACAACAATAATTAAAGTGAATTACCAAAAATAATAATTAAAACGTAATAATTGTAATTTAGTTCTTGAAAAATTTTAGTTCCCCTAAAATTTAGTTTACCTAAAGAATTTAGTTCCCCTAAAAAATTTATTAATTAGTTCCAAAATTTAGTTCACTCCCCCAAAATTTAGTTCCCATGTAGAAACATTTGGCTGGTATAAGTCCATGTTATCAGTGTCTATGCTTGAACTCTTCGTTCGTGGTGCTCTAATTTCAAATTTGATGGCATCCCCTACAATAATCTCCACTTCAGGAATTTCTCCATCCAAAAAGGGTTCTGCAAGTACTTGAGCTTATCCTAGCGTCATCCCTCTATATATCTTCTTCTCGGAAAAAATCAAACCTCGAAAAATCTATGTTATTAAAGATATCGTGTGTGCTTATATCTTGTGTGTTTTTCAGTTAATTAAAGATCTATGTTATTAGATAAGTTTGTGGAGAAATTTTATTATCTGCATCCCAAAGGATTGAAATCTTGGTTTCGGTCTTGGTATCGGTCGAATATTTGTAGTATCGATATCGACAACAATTGTAAGTGTCAGAGTAATATGTATTGGAAGTATCAGACTTCATGTATCGGTTGCCTTGGCTCAAAATAGTTGTTATATTTGCAAATTGTCATCTTTAATGAGTGTATCATTTATTTCAACTTGGGCTAAGGTAGATAGTGTCATTTTGGTATGTGTAACATAAAATTGGAATGGTTTAATTCCAATTTTATTCTCTAGATGAGTCAATATGGGATCACGGTGGGGGGGAGGGGCATACTTAATCAGGATGGCTGGTTAGTAAAAACACAGGCATGAACTCAAATATGTAACATCAACAAACGCATAGTACGCCGTGTTATGTAAATCAAAGCAATGGTATCCTTTGACATCGTGAATCGCTTTTATATACATTTTTAATAGACCTATGGAATATTTTATCCAAATCAGGTTACATGCTATGAACAAAACACATCCAAAAATCGTTGTAGTGATAAAAAAGGCATATCAAGATACAAACATGAGTAATAATGTACAACAGAAAGCATACAATTTATAAGGTAGCATGCATAAAGAACAGCATGAGCCTAAAGATATTTTAAGATATTCGTAACAATCATTAGTGTTATAGTAATGTCTATGGGATGCAGATATTTTCTTTTGGTCGTCCATTTTGTTGGGATGTATTAGGAAACATTGTTTAATGCAAAACACCATGTGAAACATAAAAATCAGACACATTTTTTGCACGAATTCAAAAGTATTGATATTAAAACTAACTCGTTATTTCATTATAAAAATTTGTAATATCAGTTGAAACTTAAGCTCTATATTTTAGAAAATGTCCAAATAACTATGGGAAAATCATCAAAAATTGTCCAAATAGCATACAGAAAGTTATAATTTAAAGGCAGCATCCACCCTCCATACTGTCTTCCATCATATTCACAGAAGCGCTAGGCTATCGTTAGAACACGGTAACGACTAATTGTGACCCCATATTTAAAATGCAAGCAATAGCTGAATGCTTCTTGCCAAATAGGGGCTATATCCCATATAACAAACTCCAGAGATCGCTATTGACTTGAGGGGGGGATATATCCCATATAACAAACCAAAAAATATGAAACAATCCAGTTTTCTAAATATGAACCATATAACAAACTCAAGAATAATACTTGAGTCTGGATTTATATGAACCAAATTCCAGAAAGAACAAACTCCAAAAAATATGGACTAATTCAACCAACTCCAGCAAATGAGGAAAAAGTGAAATGGGAAATGATGCTCCAGAAAGAACCGCTGCGAAATGATGCTCCGTGCTCCCCAATAGCTGCCTTACGCCTTGTTGCCTTGTGCCTTGCGAAATGCTGTGAAACCAAAAAAGAAACGCATATTTACAAACTTAAGAAAGAACCAGCTAAATGATGCTCCTTGCTTTTTTAGCAAATAAGGAAAAAGTGAAATAAACATAACATATTCCTTTCAGAAATTTCAGAAATCGTATGAACAACCAAGAAATTTCCGAACTTTCACTTTTTCATACAGCCAAGACATTTTTAAAAAAACTTTCACTTTTTTCATCATCCAAGAAATTTCGGTAAGAACAAAACTCTGGAAATCTTAAATCAACAATTTTTTGGTCCGAACCTTTTTTTTATGATTGTGGCCATCTTTTCGTGGAAATGATGTGGAAATCACCAATTTTTTGAAATCTTTGTTGTTCAGAAATTTGTTTGGGAACAATTTGTTTGTTTGAAATCCAGACACATGATTAGAACGTGACCTATTAATCACCAGATTAACCTTCTTTTCCTTTCTATTCATTTTTCCTTTTGTTTTTAGATAATTTATTCCTCTATCTTGTCCATCCCTTAAAATGCAATCTAAATCACATTCACGGTCAAAAGCGACTCTTTTTTCCGATGCACAAAAAAGCGACCCTTTTTGGGACCATATCACCTCCGCCCAACTCCCCCCATAACCTCATCATTCCCTAAATAAATAGGATATATGTTTTCAAAGGTTTAAAGCAATAGTTCTGGAAGTGTATGAATTTGCATCTTATTAAAAATAATTAACAGATCTTTTCGGACAAACAAACTTGAGGGTAATATTAGGAAAAAACGCCCAAAAGCAGAAGTTAAGCGGTCACGGCCCAAGGCAACTTCCTCAAGACCAGTGGTTACCAAAAGCCTTTTAGCTTGCTAAGATACGTGAATCAAGCACAAAACAGCCTACTTTGCTTGAGCCTACTATCATATGGCCCATTTTTGTGTGGGTTCAAAACAAAATCCAATCAATCTTAATTTAACTAAACCACCAGTGATTTAGACTTTTTAAACTAAACCACATGGATTTTTCTCTTCACAATCCCCACAAGTGGTGTTTTACGCAAAAAGGACAGTTTGCCCCCATTCATTGTAGCAAAATCTTCACTAAGGGCAAGTCCATGGGGGGCTTTTGCCAAAATGTGGGTGGGAGGGATTTTGGCCAAAATCCCCCCTCAAAAATGTGCTTCATATCCAGCGGTGGGCTTTTCCCAAAATGCAGATGTGGTGATTTTGGCCGAATTTTCCAAAAAAAATACAAACTTTTGAAGGAAAAAAACACATTGTTTCAATAATCCCGTATTTTAAACCCAAAATCCTCAAAATCCCGCATTTTAGGAGGGGCTTCTCGTTGGAATGCGTTGGAGGAGGGGGGGCATTTTGGACGGGGTTTTTTTTTGCAAAAATCCCTCAAAATCACCCCCCAAAATGCGACCGGTGGACTTGGCCTAAGAACTGTCACTTTTTTTCGTACAGCCAAGAAATTTCGGCAAGAACAAAAATTTGTAGAACAAAAACGAAACAAAAAAGAAACCTGTGGAAAAGAAACAAACCAAAAATCTTAAAACGAACCAACCCTTTGTTTTTAAACTAGGGAAATATTTGGAAGTCTTTGTTTTTAAACTTTATGAAAAAAGTGAAATATGTGAAAGCAAAAATTGGCCTTGCTGCCTTGCGTTTTAGGACCGAATCTGTGAAAGCAAAAATTGGCCTTGCTGCCTTGCGTTTTAGGACCGAACCCTTTTTTATCAAAAATTTTAGGAAAGAACAGGATGGGATCAAAGAACCGAACCTGTAGGTTGCAGGAACTGAACCTTTACTTGCACCTTGATACAGAAAAGAAACGAACCAAAAAAGAAACAGCTTGCTGCCTGTTAATCAAAAAAAAATAGGAAATTAATGTTAAAGAAAAATTGTTTAATAAAAAGCCTTGCTGCCTATTAATATTTACAAACTGTATGAAAAAATTGAAAACTGTGAAATCAAAAATTGTTAAAGAAATCTTGGCCTTGCTACCGAACCTTTAGAAATTGATGTACCTTGCTGAAGAATTGTTAAAGAAATTGCTGCCGAACCTTGCTGAAGAATTGTTAAAGTAATTGCTGTCGAACCTTTAGAAATCAAAAATTTGTGAAAAAGTGAAATCTGTGAAATCTTGGACTTGCTGCCTTGCGAGAAATTGCTACCGAACATGTAGAAATTTTTAGTTGTTCAGTTGGAGAAATTGTTGTATGAAATTTTTTAGGAAAGAACTGGATGGGATGAAGGAGCCGAACCTTTAGGTTGCAAGATGGGAAAAGTACCGAACCTTTACTTGCGCCTTGCGCCTTGCTGCCTTGCGAACAGGTGGGAAGCTCTCGGGGAAATGACTGTTGCTCTATTGGGAAGCTCTCAGCAAGCAAGCAAATACCGGTTGCTCTTTCCCAAAAAGCCTACTGCTATCCCCCAAAACAGGCTGTTGATCTCCATCTGAAAAGAAATGGGACCCAAAATTCATTTAGGCTGAGTTCCAAGTAAATCTCAAAGCTTCATCTAAACCATTCATTCCCCAAGATTAAATCCTAACCCTCTTTCTATCAACCTCTTTGTCCTAGTCAGCTTGTCCTAGTCAGCCCTAGAATTCAAAAAACACTGTCAAATGTATAATAGATATATGTATATGTATATGTATATGTATATATATATACTAGTCATTACCCGTGTCCATAGGACATGGTTTATTTAAGATATTCTCATCCTCAAAATTTTAGTTTCCCCTAAAATTAAAGCAATAATTGTTATGTAGTTCCCCCCAAAAAATAAATGTTTTCATTTTCCCCCCACCAAGAGTTTCCCCCTAAAATACGAACTTCCCCCCAATTGTTTCATAGATTTTTCAAATTCAAACTTTTGGTGCCATGATGATAAAATATCTTTCAAACATTAAATTTCAAACTCCCATCAAAATTTCAAAACTCCCACTAAAATTCAAACTTCCCCCAAGGTTTCTCCCAAAATTTCAAAATTCCAACTCATTTTTGTTTGTCCTAGTCATCATGTATGTTTGTCCTAGTCAGCCCTAACCTTTATCCTAGTAGGACATAATTCAAAATCTTCATCAAATATAGAATAGATATCCAATTTCTCTTCTCCAAATTCTCTTATCCAAATTCTCTTGATAACATCCCTCTTTTATATAATAGATATCCAAATCCTCTTGTCCAAATTCTCTTATCCAAATTCTCTTGATAACATCCCTCTTTTATATAATAGATATACATAGCTATATATACATATATACATATATGTATGTACATACATGTATGTATGTACATATATGCAAGTACATACCATATATATGTGTTTGTTTGAACTCATTGTTGTATGTATTGTGGTACACGTTGTTGGGTGCACAAAAAGATGGGCCTATAATGCCATACTGTAACGACTGCTTTTCATGTATCTGGATTTAATATAATATAATATATGTTTTGGTGGATTTTCTCCTCTTGTGTGGTTTTCGTCTCCGTAGTTTTCATTTTCGATCGATTTGTCGTATTTTCTCGATTCTTCCTTAGGATTGTCGATTTCGAAGTATGTCACTCGTGACGGACTTCATAACGGTCGTATCTAACTATTAGATCAAGCCTAGGAGTCTTAGGAATCGATCCCGGGGCCCCGCGCTCCGTATCGGAACTTTTCTGTGCTCATTAGCCGGTGTAAGAAGGGCCACCGACCGACTAGATGACGATCCAGTCGGTCGGCGATCCTTCTTGGACCGACTAGTTAGCTTTCTAAATTTCTCAGGAGTTACTGTTTATCGTTAGTCGGTCTAAGAACGTTGGTTGACCGACTAGGTTGCAAACTAGTCGGTCAGCAATGCTTCTTGAACCGACTAACTTATCATCTTATTTTTGTATCAGCTACTGTTTACTCTTAGTCGGTCTAAGAACGTTCATCGACCGACTAGATGCCAAACTAGTCGGTCAGTACTTGTTCATGGACCGACTAACTCTAGAATCCTATTTTCGTTCAGGAGTTACTGTTTGCACTTAGTCGGTCTGCGTTGATCGACCGACCGACTAGTTGCCAAACTAGTCGGTCAGTGGTTGCTCCTTGACCGACTAACCAGTGTTAAAACCCTAATTTCTGGGCAGCCGCCAGCCCAACTTATTTATACCCAACCCAAACGACTTCTTCTTCTCCAACACGACCCAAAACCCTAAAAACTCCCCCCTTCAGCCCACATCTTCCTCCAAGCTTCATTTCTTCATTCCAAGCCTCAAATCCATCATCCAAACCATCCATTCACTCCATCCACCCCTCATCTTCCCCAAAATCTCACCAAAATCCATCAAATCCCCAAAATCCCCCAAAACCCTAGTTTCTCCAAACTTCCCCAATCCTTTCCAGATCTGGTCCTAGGGTTCCCCGGAGTGTTTCTTCCGCCTCCTCTCGGTAAGAAATCGATCTACCGTTGTTTTCTTATCCTATTGTAATTTTTATGGAACCCTAATAAAATACTTGTGTTTTGATGATTGTTCCCCATAACAGCGATTCCCCGTAGGCTAGCATCCGCGGTAACGAACTTTCGTAACCGTCATCCCCGGTGATAGGCAAGTGAAACTTGCATCTCTTGGTTTAGGCCATGTCTTAGGCCATTTCCCTTGCTTTAGCGTAAAAGAGACTAAACGGTGAAAGGATAGCCGTTTAGACGCCATTGACCTAGCTTGACAACGAAGCTTGGTCCGTCACCCTCCTCATGCTCATATGTCACGTTTAAATTCCATTATCGGTACGCAATTATCTGCTCATGGCATTGCATAGTGATTATTTATCGTGATTGCGTAGCACACGCTACAATCCCATGTTTCCTGGCTCGTGTTCCAGAAGCGAGCCCTGTAGTTGGAAACCCCAACGCTCGAATGTCAACACACACTTATTTTCCTGGCTCGTGACCAGAAGCGAGCATAATGAGTTGGAAACCCCAACGCTCGTCACATGTGGGTGGGGTAAGAGATAAGCGGACTGAGCCCGAGTGGCTTGATCAGCCACTCCGGCCAGCAGGTGAAATCTCTAGTGTTTCAGTGTTGATAGTGATAGAGATAAACGAGCTGGCCAGTAAGTGGACTCTCTATGCACTAAGTGATAAGTGATAAGTGATAGGTGATAAGTGATTAGTGATTAGTGAATTGGTAGCTTTTGCTACACCGTGCATGCTTGTCACTCTTTCAAACTGTTGCATCATATTCAACTGTCATGCCATTGTTTAACAATTAAATGCTAGGTTGTTAGTCACTTTCAGTTTCCTTGCCCAAGTCTTTTTAGACTTGCTGACATGTGCCCCTCTCTTTTGGGTGACGCATGTTAGACCTTGAGCCTGAGTTGCCAGCTGAGGGTGAGGTGTTTGCGGACGCCGAGCTTGAGACCGTGTTGGACGGGGAGTACGTGGACACTGGGGACCAGTCCTAGTGTCTCCGTCGTGTTTTATTTTTGTTAGACAGTTGTTTTGTTATCGGTGCGTGGCACCTATACTTATTTATGTCGTCGCTTTTGTTTGGCCTTGTTCTGGGCCCTTAGACTCTTTCTTTTAGCCTGGTGGCTTTTCTGTGATGTTGGATATTTTGTGGACAAACTTTGGGATTGGTATTTCATATCTGTCTCATACTATTATTATTGTTGTTGTTGTTTTGATTGCAATTACAGGGACCTGCTTATACTAAATTGACGCTTATCGGGTTTGGGGCTTCACCGCTCCACTCCCGTGCGGACCTTTCACGTCTCGCCTCCATTTTAGGGAAGCGGGTCGTGACAGGTTTTAGTGGTGGTCCATGCAGGTCCCCTCTGTAATTGCGATTATCGGGATAACAATAATAATGCAAGATTGTCCAACAAATAAGTTCGACATCTGAGCCCTAAGCTGTGAGTCTAATTGTTTCGTTTTCTGCGTCATTAGATGGCAGGAAGGCGAATCACCCGTGGTGGTGGTAGTGGTGCGCCCCCTCATGACGAGGAGCCTGAGCGGGAGCCCACTAATGGAGAGATGATGCGGATGATGTTGCAGATGATGCAAGTTCAGCAGGGTGTGCTTCTGCAGGTGCAGAATGCTCCGGTGACTCGAGCTGCTCGGGTGGTGGAAGCCCCTCGCCCTGAGCCCGGGGCGAAGCAGTTCCGAGAGCTGGGTCCTGCGTATTTTGATGGAACCGAAGGTCCACTAGCTGCTGATGAATGGATGAGGAATATCGAGGACAATCTGAAGATGTCCAAGGTCAACGAAGTTAGTTGGGTTGACTTGGCGAAGCGCCAGCTGAAGGATAACGCCAGGAATTGGTGGGATGCTGAAGAAAAGATGTTGGTAGAGCCGATCGTCTGGGCTACCTTCAAGGCCAGATTTGATGGTGAGTTCTTCCCGAAGGCTGCCAGGGAAGAGATGCTGCAGCGTTTTATCGATCTGAAGCAGGGGAACTCGTCGGTAGACATGTACCACCAGGAGTTCATGAGGCTAAGTCGGTTTGCGCCGAAGATGGTGCAGGACGCTGAGGAGAGAGCTCAGAGGTTTCTGCAGGGGCTTGCTTCAGAGCTCCAGAGTTTTGTGACCTCCTCTGATCGGGAATCTTATCAGAAGGTTCTAGTAGCAGCCAAGAGGCAGGAGCTGCTCGTGAACCAGAGGAAGGGGTCTGTTGTTGGTGCTGTGAGGAGGCATGTGGAGCAGGCGAGAGCTGTGGTTAGGCCTGGATTCAGGCCGAACCCACCTGTTCAGTTTAAGAGGCCAGGAGGGCATGTTCGGAGGACTTGCCATTTTTGTGGCAAGGAGGGCCATGTCAAGGAATCATGTAGGAAGTTCTTGGGGCAATGTATTATCTGTGGAGATCCTGCCCATGCTATCCGGGAGTGCCCGAGGTTGAGGCAACCTTGGAGGACACCTATTGCTGCCCCGCCGTTGCAGCAGAGAGCCCCGGTGCCCGCTGGTCGTGGGGTGCCCCTCGTTCCGCAGGGGCAGGCTTTTCGGCAGGCCGCTCCGCCGAGGAGGCAGGCATTTCTGATGACTGAGGAGGAGGTTTTGGCCATAGATGAGGTCATTGCAGGTAACTTTCGATCTAGATTGTTCCTTCCTTAATTAATTGATTGTTAAATTATGTGAATGCTTGTGTATGGTGTTGCTAGAATAAGATTTGATCGATTAGACTGTTTGTTAGGTGTGGTTTTGGTTTGCACGTTCCCTGCCCGAGTCCTCTTTGACTCAGGTGCGTCAATGTGCATTTTGGCCCAGAGCTTCGTGGAGAAGCATTCCTTGTCGACGTCCCCTCTCTCCAAGAGTTGGAATATCGTCACAGGGAATGGAGTAGTCACGGTGCATCGTGGGTGCAGTCCTTGCTCTGTGGTGGTTTGTGGACATGAGCTTTATGCTGATTTTATTGTCCACAACATCACCAACTACGATGCGGTCTTTGGGATGGATTGGCTTGCGAGCTTCTATGCTACGATCGACTGCAGGAGGAAGAAGGTGGTGTTCGAGATTCCCGGACATCCAGTGTTCGAGTTCAGTCGTGGTAGCAGTTCGCTTGGTCCTGTCAAATTTCGGGCCAGGCCGGTGGAGACTGTGGCTATGCAGATGGAGCTGGAGTGGCCAGCTGTGGTGCGAGATTTTGGCGACGTCTTCCCCGAGGATATGTCTGGTTTGCCGCCTGATCGAGCTTTGGAATTTTCTATCGATCTTGTTCCAGGTGCGCAGCCGATTTCGAAGGCGCCGTATCGTATGGCACCTGCAGAATTGGAAGAGTTGCAGAAGCAATTGGATGAGGTTTTGCAGAAGGGTTATATTAATCCTAGCGTGTCTCCGTGGGGAGCACCGGTGTTGCTGGTGAAGAAGAAGGATGGTTCGTGTCGCATGTGCGTGGATTATCGGGGATTGAATGCGGTAACCATTAAGAATAAATACCCGTTGCCTCGCATCGATGATATTTTTGATCAGCTTGGAGGTTCGAGGGTGTTTTCTAAATTGGATTTGAGGACTGGTTACCATCAGTTGAGGGTGAAGAGGGATGATGTTCCGAAGACAGCGTTCAGGACGAAGTATGGACACTATGAGTTTGTGGTTATGCCTTTCGGCGTAACTAACGCGCCCGCAGTTTTCATGAATCTGATGAACCTGATTTTCTACGACTTTTTGGATAAGTTTGTCGTTATCTTCATCGACGACATTCTGATCTATTCGAAGTCGGAGGAAGAGCATGCCTCGCACTTAAGGACAGTGTTGGAGATTTTGAGGAAGCATCGGTTGTATGCTAAGTTTTCGAAGTGCGAGTTTTGGCTGGATCGAGTTGCTTTTCTCGGGCATGTGGTGACTGGAGATGGTATTTCAGTGGATCCCGAGAAGATTCGGGCCATCAGGGAGTGGCATGTTCCGTCGTCAGCGTCTGAGATCCGGAGTTTCCTTGGACTTGCTGGTTACTATCGGCGGTTCATTAAGGACTTTTCCCGTATTGCTGAGCCGATGACCAGGTTGACGCGGAAGGATGTTGCTTATGTTTGGTCGGGTGATTGCGAGAGTGCTTTTGGTGTTCTGAAGGAGAGGTTGACGAGTGCCCCTATTCTTGTCGTGCCTGACCGCAGCGGTGGATTTGAGATCTTTTGTGATGCTTCTGGCAAGGGTCTCGGTTGTGTGTTGCATCAGCACGGGCATGTTGTGGCGTATGCGTCTCGTCAGCTTAAGGTTCATGAGAAGAACTACCCGACGCATGATTTGGAGTTGGCTGCCGTTGTGTTTGCTCTTAAGATTTGGAGGCACTTCTTGCTGAGTGAGAAAGTGAAGATTTTCACCGATCACAAAAGCTTGAAGTATATTTTCACGCAGAAGGAGCTCAACATGCGACAGCGTCGATGGTTGGAGCTTATGGCGGATTATGAGATTGATTTGCAGTATCACCCTGGCAAGGTGAATGTGGTTCCAGATGCTTTGAGTAGGCTTCCAGCGGTGATGATTTTGACCTCGCAGTGGAGATTGCAGCAGGATTTTTGCGAGTCTGGCGTGGAGATTATTCTTCCTGGGGAGGCTTCTTCGTTGATGTACATGCAGGTACAGTCGACGATCGTGGATCGGATTAAGGCTGGCCAGGCTGAGGATCCGAAGCTGGTGAGGATTCGGGAGCAGGTGGAAGCCGGTCTGCGGACTGACTTTTTGATTCATGAGGATGGCTCGCTGAGGTTTGGAGCCAGGTTGTGTGTGCCGGCTGGGGATATCAGCGAGGAGTTGATGGTGGAGGCACACAGTTCGCCGTATTCTGTGCATCCTGGTGGCACCAAGATGTACCAGGATCTTCGTCTGAATTATTGGTGGCATGGTATGAAGAGGAGTGTGGCTCGGAGTGTAGCCAAGTGCTTGGTTTGCCAGCAAGTGAAGGCGGAGCATCAGCGTTCGGCCGGGTTGCTACAACCGCTTCCGATTCCGGAGTGGAAGTGGCAGCACATCACTATGGATTTCGTGACTGGACTACCTCGGAGTCCGAAGCAGAATGACGCGATTTGGGTGATCGTAGATCGATTGACCAAATCTGCGCACTTTATTCCGTTCCGAGTGGGACAGTCCACTGAGTCGCTAGCGAGGAGATATATGGAGGTAAAATTCTTTTACTCTCCGTTTTATTTCCTTTTCCTAGTTTAGACAGTGATGTAACGTGAATCGTGCAGGAGATTGTGCGACTTCATGGAGTCCCCGTGAGTATCGTGTCTGACAGAGACACGAGGTTCACATCTCAGTTCTGGCAGAGTTTGCAGAAGAGCTTGGGTACGCGTCTGAGTTTCAGCACGGCGTACCATCCGCAGACGGATGGCCAGTCCGAGAGGACGATTCAGATTTTGGAAGACATGCTGAGGGTGTGCATGTTGGATTTCAAGGGTTCGTGGGAGGACCATCTGCACTTGGTGGAGTTTTCCTACAACAACAGCTTCTAGGCGAGTATTGGCATGGCGCCTTTCGCCGCTCTTTATGGGAGGAAATGTCGATCGCCATTGAGTTGGGATGACGTTGGTGATCGGGAGTTGTTGGGGCCTGAGATGATCGTGGAGGCCGTGGATATCGTCAGGAATATTTGGGAGAGGTTGAGAATTGCTCAGGACCGTTTTAAGCATTGGGCGGATGCTAAACGTCGTCCTTTGGAGTTTCAGCCAGGCGACCATGTGTTCTTGAAGATTTCCCCGAATCGTGGTGTGATTCGTTTTGGGAAGCGTGGGAAGTTGAGCCGCGATACATTGGACCGTTTGACGTTTTGGAGATGGTTGGCGAGGTAGCTTATCGCTTGGCCTTGCCGCCGTCTTTGGAAGGAGTTCATAATGTTTTCCATGTGTCGCAGCTTCGTCGATACATTAGCGATCCGTCTCATGCGGTGGATTTTTCGGAGATTACCGTTCGCCCCGATATGACGTATGACCAGCATCCCGTGCAGATTCTGGACATGCGTCAGAAATCGCTTCGGAACAAGATTGTCAATCTTGTGAGGGTGATGTGGCGACACGGCTCACCTGGAGAGTCTACTTGGGAGAATGAGGATGAGATGCGAGAGCGTTTCCCACTTTTGTTTCCAGACTCGTGAGTATTTGGAAATTCCGAGGACGGAATTTTTCTTAAGTTGGGGAGGATGTAACGACTGCTTTTCATGTATCTGGATTTAATATAATATAATATATGTTTTGGTGGATTTTCTCCTCTTGTGTGGTTTTCGTCTCCGTAGTTTTCATTTTCGATCGATTCGTCGTATTTTCTCGATTCTTCCTTAGGATTGTCGATTTCGAAGTATGTCACTCGTGACGGACTTCATAACGGTCGTATCTAACTATTAGATCAAGCCTAGGAGTCTTAGGAATCGATCTCGGGGCCCCGCGCTCCGTATCGGAACTTTTCTGTGCTCATTAGCCGGTGTAAGAAGGGCCACCGACCGACTAGATGACGATCCAGTCGGTCGGCGATCCTTCTTGGACCGACTAGTTAGCTTTCTAAATTTCTCAGGAGTTACTGTTTATCGTTAGTCTGTCTAAGAACGTTGGTTGACCGACTAGGTTGCAAACTAGTCGGTCAGCAATGCTTCTTGAACCGACTAACTTATCATCTTATTTTTGTATCAGCTACTGTTTACTCTTAGTCGGTCTAAGAACGTTCATCGACCGACTAGATGCCAAACTAGTCGGTCAGTACTTGTTCATGGACCGACTAACTCTAGAATCCTATTTTCGTTCAGGAGTTACTGTTTGCACTTAGTCGGTCTGCGTTGATCGACCGACCGACTAGTTGCCAAACTAGTCGGTCAGTGGTTGCTCCTTGACCGACTAACCAGTGTTAAAACCCTAATTTCTGGGCAGCCGCCAGCCCAACTTATTTATACCCAACCCAAACGACTTCTTCTTCTCCAACACGACCCAAAACCCTAAAAACTTCCCCCTTCAGCCCACATCTTCCTCCAAGCTTCATTTCTTCATTCCAAGCCTCAAATCCATCATCCAAACCATCCATTCACTCCATCCACCCCTCATCTTCCCCAAAATCTCACCAAAATCCATCAAATCCCCAAAATCCCCCAAAACCCTAGTTTCTCCAAACTTCCCCAATCCTTTCCAGATCTGGTCCTAGGGTTCCCCGGAGTGTTTCTTCCGCCTCCTCTCGGTAAGAAATCGATCTACCGTTGTTTTCTTATCCTATTGTAATTTTTATGGAACCCTAATAAAATACTTGTGTTTTGATGATTGTTCCCCATAACAGCGATTCCCCGTAGGCTAGCATCCGCGGTAACGAACTTTCGTAACCGTCATCCCCGGTGATAGGCAAGTGAAACTTGCATCTCTTGGTTTAGGCCATGTCTTAGGCCATTTCCCTTGCTTTAGCGTAAAAGAGACTAAACGGTGAAAGGATAGCCGTTTAGACGCCATTGACCTAGCTTGACAACGAAGCTTGGTCCGTCACCCTCCTCATGCTCATATGTCACGTTTAAATTCCATTATCGGTACGCAATTATCTGCTCATGGCATTGCATAGTGATTATTTATCGTGATTGCGTAGCACACGCTACAATCCCATGTTTCTTGGCTCGTGTTCCAGAAGCGAGCCCTGTAGTTGGAAACCCCAACGCTCGAATGTCAACACACACTTATTTTCCTGGCTCGTGACCAGAAGCGAGCATAATGAGTTGGAAACCCCAACGCTCGTCACATGTGGGTGGGGTAAGAGATAAGCGGACTGAGCCCGAGTGGCTTGATCAGCCACTCCGGCCAGCAGGTGAAATCTCTAGTGTTTCAGTGTTGATAGTGATAGAGATAAACGAGCTGGCCAGTAAGTGGACTCTCTATGCACTAAGTGATAAGTGATAAGTGATTAGTGATTAGTGATTAGTGATTAGTGAATTGGTAGCTTTTGCTACACCGTGCATGCTTGTCACTCTTTCAAACTGTTGCATCATATTCAACTGTCATGCCATTGTTTAACAATTAAATGCTAGGTTGTTAGTCACTTTCAGTTTCCTTGCCCAAGTCTTTTTAGACTTGCTGACATGTGCCCCTCTCTCTTTTGGGTGACGCATGTTAGACCTTGAGCCTGAGTTGCCAGCTGAGGGTGAGGTGTTTGCGGACGCCGAGCTTGAGACCGTGTTGGACGGGGAGTACGTGGACACTGGGGACCAGTCCTAGTGTCTCCGTCGTGTTTTATTTTTGTTAGACAGTTGTTTTGTTATCGGTGCGTGGCACCTATACTTATTTATGTCGTCGCTTTTGTTTGGCCTTGTTCTGGGCCCTTAGACTCTTTCTTTTAGCCTGGTGGCTTTTCTGTGATGTTGGATATTTTGTGGACAAACTTTGGGATTGGTATTTCATATCCGTCTCATACTATTATTATTATTGTTGTTGTTTCGATTGCAATTACAGGGACCTGATTATACTAAATTGACGCTTATCGGGTTTGGGGCTTCACCGCTCCACTCCCGTGCGGACCTTTCACGTCTCGCCTCCATTTTAGGGAAGCGGGTCGTGACACATACAGATACGGATACTGTTAATGTGATACGACACGGGTTATGGGGTAGTCTTGAGCTACGAAGTGTGCGGAAGTGACCGGGTCCACACTTATTTGGTAAGCCGTACCATCACCCTGTAGGGGATGGTAGGTAGATATTCCACGGGTTGCTCCGTGGGATGGGTGCACTTATGGTTACACATCGTGCACTCGGGCTAAGGCTGATGCACTAGTTCGGATGTTTGATATGTTTCCATTGTTCTGTCACGACTACTGACTTGATACGACTGTTCTACGGACTAAGTTGAGACTACTCGAACGTGGCAGAGCGGTATAATTATAAGTGGTCTTAAATTACTATTGGATCAATGTCTAGAAAGGAATCGAAAGATGGTTGGTCAACCAAAGGACTCGTCCTACAGTCTTAGAAGTGACATGTGCTTTCAAGCCCTGACTGACTGGCTGGTTCGGGAGTTAAGTTAGGCTTCTTATTATTAGGCCAGCCTACACTATTAGATAGTCAAGCGATGTTTGTTTCATTTTGCTCGCTCATCACTTGTTGTCTTTACTTTTGTTGGTTTTTACTTGCCGCTTAGCGCTGACATGTATTTCATTGTTTTCTTTGAAATGCATGTCAGACTACGAGCCGACGGAATACGTAGAGTATTATACCGAGGACGATCCCACGGACCAGGGATCAAAGGACGTTACTGAGCCTGCACCTGCAGAGGAGTAGGAGTCTCCGACTCGACCACATCATCCGATTTCTTTCACCGTTAGTGTGCTTTCCTTACCGCCAGTGTGCTATTTACTTTCCAGTACTGTACTTTACTTTCTGTCGAGTCGTTGTAGACCGTACTATAAGGCCCAGTCATGTACTACTTTTCATCTATTGGATAATAAACATGTTGTGTGTTGTTTCTCTGAGTTGGCATGACAAGAACCTGTCATTCGATGGAATTACTACAGACGCTTATTATGCATAAAGCAGAGAGGAAAAAAAATTCCTCCTTGTTTTATGCACATGCGGACTTGCTCGCGTCCTCGCTTCCGTGTATTATGGGAAGCGGGGCGCGACAGCTTAGAATATCTCTATATGGTCTAAAGCAAGAACATAAGCAATTGTATAAGAAGTTTAACAGCACTTTAGTGAGGAATGGCTATATTGTGAGTACCTCTGAATCCTGTGTTTATACTAATAGGATCAGATTGTGTGATTGTATGCCTAAATGTAGATGACATGTTGATTTTTGGGAACAATCTGGACGTTGTGAAAGATACCAAGAAATTCATGTCATCCCAATTTGAGATGAAAGATCTAGGAGAACCTGATGTAATTTTAGGAGGTAGAGTTATTAGAAACTCCAGTGGTATCTCCTTTTGTCAATCTCATTACGTTGAAAAAGTGCTTGAAAAGTTTAACTGTTTTGAAGTTGTGCCCGCTAAAACCCCATATGATCCAAGCATACATTTGAAAAAGAATTTGGTCGAGTGTGTTTTTCAATCTGAAAATGCTAATATCATAGGATGTGTGACCTTCTTCATGAACTGCACTCGACCTGATATATAGCCCATGTTGTTAATAGGCTAAAGTCGTTATACACATAACCCTAGTAATGAACATTGGAATTCACTTCATCATTTGCTAAACTACCTGAAAGGAATTATTGATTGGTGTTTGCATTTTAGTATATTTCCTTCTGTTTTAGAAGGATTTTGTGATGCAAACTGAGTTTCAGCTAATGATAAAATAAGTTCAACTGGTGGTTTTATTTTTTACATTGGGTGGATGTGCTATATCATGAAAGTCTTCTGAACAGACATGTATAGCATAATCCACCCTGGAATTTGAATTCATTGCTCTTGAGCTGTCGGGGCAAGAAGCTGAATGGTTAAAGAACTTGTTAGCAGACCTGCCATTGTTGGGGGGCATTAGTTTCCCTTCATTGTGATTCTCAAGCAGCCATTGAAGTTGCTAAAACGGTATCTACAACGGAAAGAAAAGACACATATGCATCAGACACAGTGTGGTTAAACAACTCCTGAAAAATGGAGTAATTTCTTTGGAATATGCGAGGTCCAAAAGAAATCTTGCAGATCCACTAACCATTGGGTTGCCAATGGAAGTGGTTTTTGATTTGTTGAGGGTGATGGGGCTAAAGCCCACGAGTTAAGATAATATGGTTGATACCCAGTATGGTCTAACGAAACCATATGATTATTAACATACACTACATTTCATTCTCTATGACATGTGGTAGTGTTTTTAAACCCATATCCAAGTTTTGGTGGTTCTATTGAGAAGCAATTGATGGATTCACTTTGAGATAGGTCCATAACTGTCACGCCCCGCTTCCCAAGTACGGAAGGCGAGACGCGAAGAGGTCTGCTCAGACTGCAACTGTGAAGCTACAGTCTGATAAGCGTCTGTGTGTTCATCCATTCGCAGATTCTTGCATTGCAAAAGAAACAACAACAACAATAATAATAATGAAGGCATGCAAAATTAACCAACATTTAAAAATAACATCAACATCTTTATTCCAAAACATTCAGAGGTATAGTCATAAAAAGTAGTACAAAAGAGTTTTAAAAAGGAAGGCCCCCAAGCATGGCCGAAACTAAAACATAAATAAGGTGCTACGCACCGAACAACCTAACAACAGCAACTAAGAAAACAAACCGCTGAGACTAGAATAGGTCTCAGGTACCCTCAAACTGGACTTCAGCAAAAGCCTCAAGCATGACGTCAGCAACTGGTCGTCCTCAGCAACAACCTCGGACTTAAAACCTGACATGTGACACCCAAAGAGAAAAGGACACATGTCAGCAAGAATCTCCAAAAGGAAAAGGAGACTTTTGTGCAAGGAAACGTAAAGTATAGCAGTTATAAGATGAATGCAACTTAGCAGTTTAAAATGATGATGACATGGCATGCTATTTTAATGAATGCAACAGTTTAAACATGACCTTGATATTTTTGCAATGCATGACACGTCGTGCAAGAGCTACTAAACAATATTCACGTTTTCACGTTTTCACGAAAAATATGCATTTACGATGTGCACGGGGTTTACGCCTTTCCGCTGAAGTTGCTGTATGGGCACACTTCTACGCTGAGTGATCGCTTAACCCTCCACATCCTCGTGTGTATGGACTGGCGCCCATCTTCTGGATGACGAGCTATGACGTGTTCTTTATTTGGCATATGTGTGCACCTAGCCTCATTCATGATGTAGGAGTCAAAATCCTACTCACCGCAGCTTACATTTCAATAGTAGCGTGTGCTACGCATTCACGACCAAACATTCAATGCATGCAATGACATGCGAAATGCAACATGATAGTATAATAGCAGATATTGAATTGCGTACAATTATATTAAAATAAACGTGACATGTGATATGCATGAAATGACGTGGAAATGTTGTCGGATCTAGATTCGTTGTCAAGCTAGATCAAGTATGGGTGTCGGATCTAGCTTCGTTGTCAATGTAGGTCAAGCATGGTGTCTAGGCGACTATCATTTTATCGCCTAGCCTCTTTTTACACAAAAATCACAGAATGGCCTAAATATGGCCTAACAATCAACTGAGCAAGTTTCACTTGCCTGAAATATCGTGCCGCAAATTACACGATCAAAGAGTCCAGAATCTTCCTGTGTGCTCCAAATCAATCATCCAACCTACAGTCTCATATTATTAACTTCATTTAGTTATTTAACCAAAACAAATGAAATTACGATTTTATCTTGTTTAAATATGCGGGTGTGTGGGTTTCTACGGATCAGGTATACCTTAACACGACGCGAAAGCTACACTGACGTCGGGTGGCCACGTCAGGGGTTGGATTCCGACATCGAGCAAGGTACGGCGGACTACGGCGAAGACGACGACAACTAGAGGGCAGCGTACATGACGCGAAGATGGCCGCGGGAGGTGCTGCAGTCTAAGGCTCACGGCTAGGGGACTCGGCCTGCTGTAGGCTGCACGGTGATAGGGGCCGGCTGTGGGTATCACGCGGGGTGGCTGAGGGGCTGTCAGGGGAGGAGGATGCGGCAAATTTGTGTGGAGGAGGACAGATTTTGGGGCTGCCGGCAAGGTTGCAAGGGAGAGGGGCTGTGTGTGGATATGAGGGTGGAGGCAGTGTGTATTAGGGGGGTGACTGGCGGGTTTAGGGGGAGATGAAGGGCAGTCCGGTGGCAAATGGTGGAGGGCCGGAGGGTTAGGTGGCCGGCGGTTTGTGGCATGGGGGAGGCCGGTAACGGCATGGGGGAGAGGGGGTGCGGTTTGTTTTGTAGAGGAGGGGCTTGAGTTCGGCAGTTTGTGGGGACTAATGGCTGGGTGTTTTACCGGTGGGTTGAGGAGCAGTTTGGGTGGCTGCAGGGGGGTTGCTGGCCGGAGCAAGGGAGGCCGCCGTTCGGGTGGTGCGGCTGTTTATGGGGTGGAGCGCCGGCTGTGTATGGAGGATGAGGATGGTGCGGTTTATGTGGAGGAGGAGTTCGCGAGTTTGGGGCTGCCGTGGAAGAGGGGGCCGGACGGCAAGGGGGCTCGTCGGAGGTGTAGGGTGTCAAGGGGGTTCGGCAAGGCTAAGGGAAGATGGCGGCTGAGAATGAGAAAACCCTAGTTGATGCAGCTTAGGTTAAAACAGTGAGGGTTTGTTTCTAAATGGGGTTGAAAAGGAGTGGACTTAAGCTTGATTGGAGAGAGAGTGTGTGAGAGGGGGGATGGTAGATTTAGGGTGTAAATAGTTAGGAAATATATCATGTGACGTAGGATTCCTATAGGATTTAATTAGATTTAATTAGGGTTTGAATTTGAATTAGTCTTGGCTAATTATATGTAAAGGTGATTAGTGTGATGGGTCAGCTTAATGGTGTTCGATAAATACAAGAAAAATATCGAGACGACCGTGTCAACGAGAGGATCGAGATTACGATGATCGGTCACGTTAGATGTTAACAGAAGACGAAACTAAAAATAAAAAGGTCAAAAATCGAAGTCTAAGGTTACGACACCTCTTCATTCAAAGCTGATTTGTGGGAGAATGAACCGAGAAATGACGTTCACAAAAAAATTCCACAAATAACTACTCTTTCCGAGGGTTACAACGATATATAACATCGCGCGTTTGGGATACAAAAGGAGACAACGAAAAGTACGTGTACGAAAAAGAAAGTACGCGCACGAAAACACACGACCGAAAAAGCGACCGTTACCTTAACCAGTTTTGGTGGTGCTATAGAGAAGCACTTGATGGACTCATTATCAGATAAGAGGTCGAGCAATATGCTCTTAATGATTCCATATCCTTTGTGATGTTGTTATAGAGAAGCACTTGATGGACCACCTATGTGAGTGTGAAGGTTTGGCCGCCTTCAATGAAAGACAAGTGCAATCTTTCTAGAGCACTCATGAAACCTAAGGTGTGCGCATGGCCTTAAAGTGCTTGATTTGTATCGCGGAGTTTGCACATACTCAAGGTTCAACACGTATTGTGGATTGCTTTTCTTTCCCACCACATCTCATGTGCATGAACCCATCCTACATCGTAACACACCATAAATAGCAACCAAAATCTCTTGTGGATACCACATTCACGGAGGAAGGAGAAGGGATCCCCTCTCAAATATTCCCACCACATCCCATATCATGGCGGAGTTTGCACATACTCGTCGAGCAAATGGATACACAACTAATCATGTTCGTCGTCTTACTTCTGTTACTGCGTTGCATGCCTTTAATAGTATGTCATGTATACATTGTCACAGTTGATGCTCTCGTACACACTTGTATTGTCACATTTTCTTAACTTTTTGCCCTGATATGGTTGTTCGTAATTGTTATGAATGAGGGAGGCCTTTGGCCTCCCCTCCTTCATTACCCATTCAGTAGGCCCCCATTACTTAGAGTAATGGGGACCCTTGGTCTCCTAGAGGCTTTTGGCCTCCCCACTATGAGATATATAAATAGAGCACCATGGCTCTTAGCCATGGTGACTTATTCTTAGCAATGAAATTCTCTCTCTCTCTCTCTCTTGAGTTCATTATCATACAACACGTTATCAGCTCGTTTGCTTTAAAATTCTTTGAGCTTTTCATCCCGTCTCCCCTCAAAAATTAAACCCGTACGCGCAAAGGAATCTATTGTTGCGGCGAAGCTTTGCGGAAATTTTTTGGAGCGTATCGGGAGCGGAACTATCTACGGATTTTTATTATCACGATCTTCCATATATCTTTGATCTAGAGGTAACTTTTTCTATCACGTAGATACTTACAAAATATTGTGAGCTAAGATTTTATATAGCTTTACTATAGGCAATTCTATAGACATATATAAATCTATAACAATTTGATATTCATCAAAATTAATATATAAAAATTTTTTTTCTGAAAACCCTTCGGCTACCCCCGAAGTGTTTCTTTTTTATACCTATGTCACATATGATTACTTATATTATGCGAAGAATGATAATAACATATCATATTTATGGAACACGATCTCCATGGTTATCCTTTATTCGTTGGTCTAAACCTTTCTATCTTTACTCCACTCGGCCCTGGCACAGTACTAGCCCACGGCTAATTTGAATATTGGATCTGTCGCCTCCATTTGTAAGGCACATGCCCTCCTGAGAGTTGTAGGTATTAAATAAGTATTAAATTTGCCACATAATCTTTTGGTAATAATCAATTTTTGGTAATGAAATCTTGTCCGTGGGCCGTAGATTGAGGATTTAACATTAGCATTAGCATGGATTTATAAATAAATAAATAAATCAGACAAGACTTGATAATTCTGATATCTTAACTTGGCCAATAGTAATGGACGTTATCATTATGACTTGTTTAACATTAGCATTTGAGGATTGATGTTTCTTTGTAACCGTCGAATTGGATAATCTGATGGTCTTCTAGATGCACAGATAGCCTGTAATCTTTAATAAATCAGATAGCCTGGAAGTTTTATGGGCCAGCAGCCCCATTCAGAGTAATTATTAATTTTGATTACCAAAATTGGGCCAGAAGCCCAGTTAATCCAATTGCAAACTTAATATGTTAATTAAATATTTGCAAAATGGGCCTGCAGCCCAAATATTAATAATAATTTTATTTGGCTATTTTTTATTGGACTAGAATCCAAGTGAATAAAATTGCTTATTAAAATGATTAATATTTGACTTATGGGCCTGCAGCCCCAATCAACATATTAATTTATTTATTTTTCTTGTTTTAGGGCCTGCAGCCCCTATTACCTAACGGTATATATTTTAGCATTCTATATAATGGCCTTATGCCAATTCCTTAACGGGACTCTCCCCTAAGTAAAATCAAAAATAATTTATATATTCCATGTTGACAAATTGTTTTAAACATCCCTCTTGCATATTATAATCTATGGTTTACTAGGACTCTATTTTTCAAAATATAATTATCTTAAAGATCCTGAGACCGCTCTGCCGTTAGTCAACTAACCTAACGGTGTATGACGTTTCCACGTGGTCTACAAGATATTTATATTTTCTAGTTTCCCTTACCATATGTTTTGCTTGAGATATATGCGTGGTTGTTTACTTTTATGCCCGTAGCATATTTAGAACTGCGTGGATGTTTAAATCAGTAAAAATGTGTTTTTCGGGATCGGCCATTGTATACCTATTTACTTTCCTTGCACTTTTATTTTCTTTTGAGAGAATTTGTAAGTGAGGAAATTTGTATTTTAAAACCAAAGCTCGATGCAACAGCACATAGAATTGATGAAAACTCCTTCAATGGATCATGATGTCGGTCAATGTGCTTGGCTAAGTTTGCTGGACCAACCTAACTTGACTGGGTAACAAGTGGTCCTGGCTTAGTCAATTCCCTGGCCGCGTCCGCTGGACCGCAAGGAGTCGATTCATGACTGTGTAAGCCAAAGCTCGATGCAACAGCATATGAAGACGGAGATATAGGGACCCAGTTCAGTTTGGGTTTCCAAAGTTGTATTTTTTTTTCCTTCTATTATGGACTTTAAACGAACTTTGGACTGTGTACTATTTTGGGTATCTGGCCGATCCCCGCATTTTTACTTGTTTATTTCTTTATGCATGAATTTTTGAATTTTAATTAATTCATGCTCATTTTAAAATACGTAGATAAATGGCAAAATTGGCAAGCGTCGATTTCGAGGTCCTCGATTCTGCAGGGACAAATTACCTGAGTTGGCGAGTGGACCTGAAGTTCCACTTGCGTTCAATGGCCCTCCTTGGGTCCATTTTGGCTCCTTCCTCGGCCCCAGCAGCGGCCGAAGCTTCTGCTACAGCTAGTAGCAGCCCCACAACCACTGTATCCGATGTAGATAAGGCGAAAGCCATAATCTACATTAGGAAGCATATAGATCGGACCTTAAAGGCCGAATACTTAACGGTTGAGGACCCGAAGGACCTGTGGACAACACTGGAAGCACGGTATAAACATCAAATTGATGTTATATTACCCCGTGCCAGTTATGAGTGGGAAAACCTCAGACTTCATGACTATAAGTCCGTCGCTGAGTATAATTCTGCACTTCATAACATCACCTCACGCCTAAAGTTGTGCGGTGAAGAAGTGACAGAACAGCGCATGTTGGAAAAAACATTTACCTCGTTTCACGAGAAAGATGCAATCCTCATGCAGCAGTATCGTGAACGCAACTTCACGAGATTCTCCGATCTGATCTCATGCCTACTTAGAGCAGAGCAGAATCGAGATTTACTGCTAGCAACTCATAACTTACGTCCAGCTGGCACTGCCCCTATCCCCGAAGCCCACCACGTTTCTCCCCAGAAGTGGAAAAACAAGAGGAAGACTAAAAATACTAAAGGGAAAGCGGTAATGAAGCAACAAAGAGGTGCAGCTCCCCAGACAAACAAAAACAATAAAGGGAAAAGAAACTTCACTTGGAAGCAAAAGGACACCAAGCACGTGTCACTTCCAAAGAAGACCTGGGAGGACAAATGCCATAGATGCGGCATGACTGGCCATTGGTCCAGAAACTGCCGCACTCCTCGCCACCTACAGGATCTATACCAGGCGAGCCAGAAGTCTCGACCTGAAACAAACTTGGCAGGTGTACAGCCGCCAACAGTCTTTACTGCTAAAGATTTCGAGAACGACGATCTGCTGATTGAGCATCATCATTTATCTATGCATTTAGAATTCGATGTATCTTCATCTGTTATTTGCTTTAGTGCGGACTTTTATTTATGAATGTTGTCTACATTTTCCCTCAAATAAAATTTTTTTTGGCTTATATAGATGATGGCTGAGTGCCTAGTGGACAGTGCCTCGACGCACACAATCCTTCGCGATCATTGCTATTTTAATAGCTTAAACAAATATGACGGTCCTGTTATCACAATTTTCAGGACTGTCCCAAATAATCGAAGGAACTGGTGAAGCAATTATATTGCTCCCAAATAACACAAGACTTCAAATTAATAATGCATTATTCTCTCCTATATCAAACAGAAATCTCGTAAGTTTCAAGGATTTCCGTTTAAACGGATATCACTTAGAGACCAGGGATAAAAATAAGGTTGAATATCTAATTGTAACTCGTCAAAAAGATGACCGGAAGATCATCTGCGAGCGATTCAAGGGACTCCCGTCGGGTCTATACCAAACATACATTCAACCAGTAGAATCCAATATGATTGAACACCAGACGTGCCAATCCCTACCAGAATTCCAACTCTGGCACAATAGACTTGGTCACCCTGGAACAGCAATGATGCGCCGCATCATCACTGAATCCCGTGGACACAAATTGAAGAACCTGAATATTCTTCAAAAGGGTGAATTTCCATGTCTCCCTTGTTTTAAGGGAAAACTAATAACGAGACCATCCCTCCTGAAAGTGGGATTAGAGTCTCCTGGCTTCCTTAAGAGAATTCATGGTGACATTTGCGGGCCTATTCACCCCGCAAGTGGCCCATTTCGGTACTTCATGGTACTGATTGATGCATCAACCAAATGGTCTTATGTGTGCCTCTTGTCCACCCGCAACCTAGCTTTTCCAAAGCTATTGGCACAAATAATAAGGTTGCGTGCTCATTTCCCCGATAACCATATCAAGAAACTACGTCTTGATAATGCGGGAGAATTTACTTCACAAGTCTTCGAAGACTATTGCCGGGCAACGGGTATTGAAGTTGAACATCCGGTAGCACATGTTCACACCCAAAACGGATTAGCTGAGGCCCTTATAAAGAGACTCCAATGGATTGCACGTCCATTGCTTATGCAATCCCAGTTGCCTGTGGATGCTTGGGGGCATGCTATTTTACATGCCACATCACTTATTAGGATAAGACCCTCTGGAGGTCACACTTTATCCCCGATGCAACTAGCATACGGCGCACCTCCGGATATCTCTCATTTGAAAGTGTTTGGTTGTGCGGTATATGTCCCAATAGCACCACCGCAGAGGACCAAAATGGGTCCTCAGCGTCGTCTAGGTATATATATTGGGTTTGATTCGCCCTCTATTATCAGATACCTTGAACCCCTGACGGGTGACGCATTCAAGGCACGTTTTGCAGACTGTGAATTTAATGAGAAATTTTTTCCAAAACTGGGCACACAGTCTAAGAAGCCAGAAGCTTCTGAGACCATTAGTTGGGACCAGAAGTCTTTGTCCTTATATGATCCGCGTACTAACCTGTGTGAAGATGAGATCCTGAAGATCCTTCACATCCAGAATACAGTACATCTTTTACCGGATAAATTCACGGACAACCAGAAGATTGTTCGTTCACACGTCCCTGCTGCCAATACGCCAGCTAGGATTGACATCCCCATAGATGGATGCAGCCCACCGGCAGCATAATTGGTTGTACCTCAAATAAAAAGAGGACGCCCACCAGGTTCAAAAGATAAAGTTCCTCGAAAGAGGAAGACTCCTGGCGATACTAAGATTATCCCTCCACAGGATGCTGAGCTCAGACCAGCTACTTCTCCCCTCCTGATTTCCCCAGTAGAGGAAACAATAGGAGAAACATCATTAAATTTTGTACGTACTGGAGAAGTACCGGACAGAAATAGCATAGTCGTCGACGACGATTTTGCGTTCGATATTGCCGTTCACGTCACTGAATATGGCGATGACGTCAAACCACGATCTCTAGCGGAATGTAAACGCAGAGATGATTGGCCAAAGTGGGACGAGGCAATAAGAGTAGAGCTGGACTCACTCTTGAAACGCAAAGTCTTTGGACCAGTAGTCCAAACACCAGTAGGTGTAAAACCTGTGGGATATAAGTGGGTTTTCATAAGAAAAAGAGATGAAAATAATGTGATCGATCGCTATAAGGCATGCCTTGTAGCCCATGGATTTTCCCAAAGACCGGGGATTGATTACGAAGATACGTATTCCCCGGTCATGGATTCGATCACCTTCCGATTTTTAATCAGCCTAACTTCTCTGGAAAGCCTAGAAATGCAGCTCATGGACGCTGTGACTGCATATCTATATGGTGATATAGATAAAAATATCTATATGAGACTTCCTGATGGGTTTAATCTACCCCCAGAGATGAAAGAGATACCTCGGGACGTATTCTCTGTAAGGCTACATAGATCATTATATGGTCTAAAACAATCGGGCAAGATGTGGTATAACAGACTAAGTGATTTTCTTGCACAGCAAGGATTCACGAATAACGAAGTCTGCCCGTGTATCTTTATCAAAAGAACGGAAACAGGATTTGTCATCATAGCTGTATATGTAGATGACTTAAATCTCATAGGATCTCCTGCAGAGATCAAAGAGATATCTGAAAGCCTTAAACATACTTTTGAAATGAAAGACCTAGGCAAAACAAAGTATTGTCTTGGCTTACAGATAGAACACCTAAGAGGTGGAATCCTATTACACCAATCTAATTATACAAAGAAATTTCTACGCAAGTTTCATATGGATAAATGTCATCCTTTAGGTACTCCTATGGTCGTAAGATCACTAGATGTACATAAGGACACCTTCCGGCCACTGGAAGAGGGGGAGGAGATACTGGGTCCTGAAGTACCATACCTCAGTGCCATTGGAGTACTTCTATATTTGGCTAACTGTACGCGTCCCGACATAGCGTTTACAGTTAATCTACTAGCCAGACACAGTGCTGCGCCCACAAAGCGCCACTGGAACGGAGTAAAGCATCTTCTGCGATACCTTCAGGGTTCCATTGATCTTGGACTTTACTACCAGAGAGGTGCCTCCCCCAAATTGTTTGGTTATGCTGATGCAGGTTATCTCTCTGATCCGCACACGGCAAAATCTCAAACAGGTTTTGTATTTACCTACGGAGGTACTGCTATCTCTTGGACATCGGTAAAACAAACCACTACTGCTACATCTTCCAACCATGCAGAGCTCATCGCGATCCATGAGGCGAGCAGAGAATGTTTTTGGCTACGCTCCGTCGTCCAACACATCCTCCAATCCACTGGCCTGAAGACCAGTGATCTGGAGCCTACTGCCCTATTCGAAGACAACGCCGCATGCATTGCTCAGCTTCAGAAGGGCTACATCAAAGGCGACATGACAAAACACATTTCTCCCAAGTTTTTCTGGACGCACGAGCAGAAGAACGACAAGCAGATTGAAGTTCGACAGATCCAGTCATGCAACAACTTAGCTGATCTTTTTACTAAGGCATTGCCTAAATGTACTTTTGTAAAGCTTGTAAAGAACATTGGTATGCGACAGTTGAAAGACCTGCAAGCCTGAAGCTTGTACGGATCAGGGGGTGTAACATGTGGGTTGCACTCTTTTTCCTTAAGCTGTTGGGTTTTCCCACTGGGTTTCCACAGCTAAGGTTTTAACGAGGCAAACACACTTACTCTGGATGCAGAAGTATCCACCCCTTGCCTCAGTATCTGAGACCGAAGTGATGAATGTGTAAGGGGGAGTGTTATGAATGAGGGAGGCCTTTGGCCTCCCCTCCTTCATTACCCATTCATTAGGCTCCCATTACTTAGAGTAATGGGGACCCTTGGTCTCCTAGAGGCTTTTGGCCTCCCCACTATGAGATATATAAATAGAGCACCATGGCTCTTAGCCATGGTGACTTATTCTTAGCAATGAAAATCTCTCTCTCTCTCTTGAGTTCATTATCATACAACAGTAGTTACCTTTTTACCACATGTTATTTTTTGATACTTGTGCATTGCTTTTCTTTCTATTTTTAGAATTGTTGTGACGTACATACGGTTTCGCTTCGTGGCATCGTCAAACGACGAACATGTTGAAGAAGAGACTCCTGAGTTTGAGGAGCCAGAGTTCGACCCTGAGACCGCCGCTTTATAGAGCTTGAGTCGTGTGTGTGTGATGTACTTTCATATGTATTTCTTTATCATTTTACTTTTCATGTATCTCTAGTGTGAGAATTGCTGTTTTGTGTTGTTCTTTCAATTATGTATTGTAATAATTGTACGCTAGTTTGAGTATTAGTACATCTATATATCGTATGCTATGTTGTTTTCATTGGTAAACTACAAAATCTGCAATTGTATCAGATAAGTAATGAGCCACTGAGAGCAAGGCGTTACATCTGTAGACAAGAATAATTTCCGTGACAAACTTGTAAATAAGTGGTAGTGCACAATCAATTCCCTTTTAAAAAACATGGTGTCGAGTCGAGTTCCCTTTGCGTTCGAAGGGCAAGAAGGTAATCCCGAACCAAAACCCTAGCTATAAAATCTATTCCACTAGGTTTTCATTTCCTAACACGCGCAGAAACAAAATCGTCGGCGGCGGCGGAGGTGGAGGCGAGAGGAAGGCGAGAGGAACGAGATGGTGAAATTTCTGAAGCCTAACAAAGCGGTGATCCTCCTTCAGGGACGCTTTGCTGGCCGGAAGGCGGTGATCGTGAAGAACTTCGACGATGGTACCCGCGACCGCGCGTACGGCCACTGCCTCGTCGCCGGCATAGCAAAGTACCCGAAGAAGGTGATCCGCAAGGACTCGGCGAAGAAGACGGCGAAGAAATCGAGGGTGAAGGCCTTTCTGAAGGTCGTGAACTACTCCCATATCATGCCGACGCGCTACACGCTGGACGTGGATCTCAAGGACGTCGTCAACCTCGACGCGTTGCAGACGAAGGACAAGAAGGTGGCCGCCTCCAAGGAGGCGAAGCAGAGGTTCGAGGAGAGGTTCAAGACTGGAAAGAACCGGTGGTTCTTTACCAAGCTCAGGTTCTAGGTATTATTCTGTTGGTTATGGTCATCTAGGCTTTTTGGTTCCTTTGAATGAAAACTTCCGTTCTGTATTTAGATAATGGTTAATCGGATTGTTGGAGGTGAGTGTTGTAGTGTTTATTTCTTTGGCAATCGACATTATGTTTTTGACATTGGTTGATCATAATTATTTCCAAACTACATTTTATTATGAGTCTTGTAGGATGATTAATTGTAGTACTGGGTTATGAAATTATATACCAATTCATGGATATTGATATGGATTCTCATCACATATGTATTGTTTTGAAATTATAAATTTAAAATTCCTTTATAATTTTCATATAGACAACAAGTCAGTCATCAACAGTTAATATCTTATGATGTACCATAAATGATGTTCCGAGAGTCATCTGATTCACTTATAAGTATGAAGGTAGTAATGCGGATTCATGGAATTATGTATTCAAGACATTTAGGCTAGATATGTCCGTGGCACAATTGAGAAGTAAAAATGCTGTCACTGTGTGTCTCCACAACCAAAAGGGTTTCTCTTGCAAAGCTTACTGATACAACCCTTGGCTGGTCCAGAGCTGCCTATTTAATTATCTTTAGCTGATTAGCCCAGTATGGTCCATGACTTCGACCTAGTAGTCCAAGAGCCCTCACGTGCGGCCTATCTTATCTCCATTTTTGGCGATAGCTCGATTGATCATTGGGCTCTCGCGACTACAGGGTCCGCCCGTCAAACCTGGCGATCAATGATTGATCATTAACCTGTCATCAATACAGACGATACATGCCAAATGCAATAAAATACCATAAATGCACACGCGGTACGGACGGATGACATTGACAAAACCATTGCCTATAAATAATTCCACGAACGAGGAGAGAGGGACGAATCTCTAAGATCTGAGACTCTGGTATTCCTATACTCACAATCTACTCCACCAAACGCTATAGTCCTCTTTATAGCTTGATCCGAGAACTAGCAGATGATGACCCAATATGTCGGACATAGTTTCACAGAGCACTCCTTAGTCACAGACTCACATACCGACTTAAGTATAGGAGAGGATTTGGTCAGAACCTAGAACCGACCCTTGATGAGCTTCCTGTGTTGCAGATAGCTGGGGAGATAGCTCGGCCACGGCTCAGTCCGACACCCATAGCTCGGCCTGGAGTCCTCCAGCCCGAAGTTAGCTCGTCCAGCGCTTCAAAGGCTGCCGACGTCCTCCATGCCAGCGGCATGGGCCATCCTTCAGCAACATTTGTGGTGAGAAAATACACTTAAACAATTACAACTTATGAATAGGACATGTGCCAACTGAAAACAATACACTGAAACAATTACCCTGCAAATATAACAATCCCTGATTAGAAACGGTAACCAATTTGTTTTCTTATTGATACATTGTACATGATGTAGTACTGGCTACTTCATTCGGCTTGATTTGAACTGCTGGTTGCTAGGATTTTATGATCAAGTTTGAAAATATAAAAATGATTAAGTTAATAAACCTAAGAAGAATGTGTGGGTTAATAAGATCCGATTAGGAGCCAGTTTTGCCAAAGGCTTAGGGAAACTCTATTCACACAAACCAAATTGCTTTGTGCACACACCACCTTACTCCTAATATTTTTGAAGACTTGGTTTTTACTTTACACCCCGTAATTTCTAAATTACAAATGTCTTTATTTTTCTCTTTGAAAAATCTGATGCCTCCGTCAACTCTGCCTCCCGCCCCTCTTCTCAGCGTCCTCATTGTCGTTTGCATTTTGTGCATGAAGAAGAAGAAGAGAGCGAGGTGTCTGTTGTCGAAGGGCCATTGATCTCTATTGTACATGGTAATATTTTTCAAAGAGAGCGAGGAGGCGGCTAGCTATTGACTCCTCGCCATCATCTCAATTTCTTCATCTTCTTCTATCCCATCAAAGCTTTGGAGGTAGGAGGAGAAGGAAGAGGAAATGAGATGAGGAAGGAGGAAGAGGAAGAGAGGATCAGCCGGTGGTGAGGCGACGGCGACGGCAAGGAGAGGGTTAAAAAGGAATAATTTTGAAGTAAATTTTGAATGTCAAACTTGTAAATAAATGAGATGTGTTTGAAGCAATTTGCTATGTGTGTATAGCAACTCCCAAGGACTTAATGTAAGTACTAATTATGGTCACACGGTTGACATCCAACTATTAGGAAAACAAAGCGGTGAGATGCAGAGTAACCAATTTAGAAACAGATATCTTACGAAGGGGATCTGTTTGGAAAACCTTCCACTATCGAGTTTGTATTAGCTGTATGTTTTGTGAGGACATATTTACATATTTATCTTTTTTTTTGATACATTGGAAAGAGCATATTTATCTTTTTTAGACTTGATTGTTTAGGAGTTAACCAATCATGTATTATGTATATTAAGCATTGCCTTTGTCAACAAATTAGTATTCGAAAGACATATCTTCCCACTACTTTTAAATGTTGCAGAATTGACATCTTCTGGACATAAGATGTTGGTAGAAGACATTGATAGTTATTGATCAAGCTTTTCTCACGAACACGATTAGTTATAATTTTTAGTGTGCATATATGAGATTCTCTGACCTAGATCCATTTTATGCATTTGCTCAAATCATGATGTTAATTTTAAGGGAAAGTTCTACCCAAGTCTATAGTGGAGAGGTATTCTACTACCTTGGTTCTTGCATTTCAGTTAGTGAATCTCTTCTCCTGTTTTGCCCGTGCCATAGGGATGCCAAATCGCTTAAATGTGTCTTTTCCCTCTCTATCTTCAATATTTCTGTTTTGGGCTTCAGTTATATTTTGTTTTTTAAGTTCATTGTTAGCAGTTTTTTTCTACGATAATGTTGATTGGGTTGGGGTTGGAAGTTATTTGAAGTTGCTGAAATAATTAATGTATGACAATCATGGCTTACTGTTGAAAAAACCATAAAACTTGGATTTGTTCATTAAAATACCAAATGGCAAGCTGATTGTGGTCGAACTTTCCAAACTGGACGAAATCGTGCCACTTTCATGTATACATCGATGTATAACCTTGCCTGTGGCAAACAAAAAAAATCTAATGGGCCAAAATTTTAGAGAAGCTTTAGGCGGACATAAGCCTTTTGTTTTAGGATTTTCCAAAGCTAATTCTTTGATTCTTATGCAGAAATGCTTCTCAACATGTATCTGTGATTTGCTATTACATATTTTTTCTTGTTTAAGTACATTATGGTTTAAGTACATTATCGCCTGGTAATGTGAGAACTAGATCCAGCTACTTATATGTTTGTTTCCTTTTGAAGTTATGGTTTTAGCTAGGTGCAGTTTTGCAGTGTGACTTCTTTCAGCTAGCATTGAAAAAGGCCACACAATAGAAATCAAGCAAGCTTCCATCTTTACAGTTTCTTGTCACAAACGGTCTATATAATTTTTTTCTAAACAATTGAGCATACATATTGTTAAAGCCAAAATTGACGTCAATAGTGATTGTGCTGACGTGGACTCTATTGCTGAAGTGGATCCTCGTCAGCGATTGAAATGAGACCCCCAGTTGGTAGAACCAGGGTCGATGGTGGTTGTGATGCGGATACAGTGTTGAAGCTCGAATGGTCTTGTAGCAGAGTACAATGACACTTTGACCTTTTAGTAGGTCGAACCTCGATCAACGGTTCACGGAAGTAGCCGTTTGACCCTGCTATTAGGTCGTGCCACGATCTTCCTACACCACAAAGGAACGTCAGGGGGGGTTGGATATGGGTTCCGACCCAAATACCCTCCGATGCTTAAGTTAGAACAAGAACTTAAGGTAAGGCTCGGGGCTGTCAAGATCGATCCACAAAAGTTCGTCTCGAGTCCGTCTTCACAAGCTATTTGGAGGAAGAATTATAAAGTAGAAAATAGAATGTGAGAGTTTTAGGTCTTTCGTACCTTGGGAGTTTGAACCCTTCTCACGTTGTCTTTCACCTATTTATAGTTGATGGTGACTGTCGATATTGCATAACGGTTCCTCATTGATTATGTCGGGATCTTTTTCGGGATTGTTGATAACGGCCGTCCATTTACTCGGTCGTCATTAACCATTCCCCTGGAATCAGCAGATTCTTAACTGTCGAATGAGCTGTTTCATTGATCGAGGATTAACTCGCCTCTTACTGGCGGGTTTCAGGTTATTGGGCCGAGGCCTAAGCGTCTAAATGGGCCTCTTTATATTCTCCTTGCTTCGTGGGTCATACCCGTACATCAACAATAGCTCCCATCACTCATGATCAAGAAAAAGTCGATTAAGAAAAAGTCGATTGAGACTGAATGATGTAAAGTCACATTAAATGGGCACGTCAGTCGAAGCGGGCTTGTTTGATTTATGCCGTCAAAACTCATCACTTTTAATTTTGATCCTCATCGTGTTATATCAAGGTCGGACACGTGTCGTTCATCGAACGGTTGCCTTTGATTCAACTCAGACTTGTTAACATAAGTGAGAAAATGGAAGACAGAGACTTGCTTTGTCACCAAACTTTCGAAAGCTGGTCTTTGTTCTTGCTTCCTTTGGCGATCACTCGACTTTGCTAAGGTAGCTCCCTTCCCCCATTTTGGTTTCTTTTTAGTTCTCATGGCAGGGTGGCCGCATTCGAGGATCAAAGAACCATCTTATGAGAAAATTATGCGTCGTCTTCGACCTTCCCAATACGTCCTGGTTCCTGGAAAGGGGAAATGGCTTCACATTGAACCCAAATTCCCCATTGCTAGGCTTGATGAGAAATTAAAAGTTCCTCGAGAGATTCTGAACAAGGCTCCAGAGCTCTCTTTCGATTTGACTGCCAATTATATTATTTATCTCCCCTTATAGGATTAGGATTTCAGACCTGAACGAGAGAATTTGCTTCCCTTGGAAGGATGAAATTGGAGTATACTTGAAATCTTTACTTTGGTCTTCGCTTTTCTCTCCATCCCTTTATGATTGAGATTTTGAGTTTTTTTTGGAAATCCCACTGTCGGCTAATGAATTTTCTTGTTGATTGGGGTTTTAAAATGGGTGATGTTGATTCAACACTTTTCACCAAGTATTTTGATCATTACATATTATTGATTCAAATATATGTCGATGATATTATATTTGGTTCCACTAACTTTCACTTTGTCACAAGTTTGCTAAGTCCATGCAGACGAATTTGAGATGAGCCACATGTGAGAGCTCACCTACTTTCTAGGACATCAAATTCGTCAATTGGAGTAGAGGAACTTCATCTACCATACAAAACACACAGTGGAATTAATCAATCCCTCTGTGATGTGATCCTTTTCATCCAAGCGTACTCCAATGAGCACTACAACACATCTTGATAAAGATGAACGTGGAACGGATGTTGACATTCGTCAATATCGAGGTATATCGAGGTATGATAGGTAGCTTACTCTATCTTACCGCAAGTAGGCCTGATATTATGTTTTCGGTATGCCTATGTGCACATTATCAATCTTGACCAAAACAATCACACTTGATTGCGGTCAAGCGGATTTTCCGTTATTTAAACCAATATCTTTATCTTGACTATGGATTACTTTATCCTAAGTCGTGCTCGTATGAACTTATTTAATTTAGTGATGCCGATTTTGTCGGATGTAAATCCGATAAAAAGTACTAGTTGCACTTGTCATTTCTTAGAAAATTCCATTGTGTTTTGGTTCTCCAAGAAACAAAATTCGGTATCTTCTTCTACAACCGAATCAAAATACATTGACGCATGATTAGGTTGTGCACAAGTTGTATGGATGAGACAAACACTTAAAAACTACGGTATTAAGTGTGGCACATGTCTAATTATGGTTGATAACCAAAGTGCTATTTGTCTATCTAAGAACTCGGTACAACACTCCTGTACCAACACATTAATATTTGACATCATTTTATAAATGATCATGTACTCAAGAAGGATATTTGTCTAGAGTAGATCAACACCCATAACCAAATTGCCGATATTTTCACCAAACCTCTCAAAGAAGACTCTTTTATGAGGCTTAGAAGAGAATTGGGTATTATGTGTGAATTTGAACTCTAGAAGACCATTTTCCTATTGATTAGTATATTTTCTCACACTATGATATGCTCATGCTATGAATTAATTTCTTTTTGACATTTATATATCTCGTTTTTATTTGAGTATTTACCTCATGCGATATATAAGTTTCCTATGATACTTTTGAGCACTATGTATTTGATTTTAATAGATATCATATCTGATAATTATATATGTGACTTGCATTAATAAATGCTTAGTTAAGACGATTGCTTCTATCGTTTAGTTTGAGAACCCCTATAGAAATTCTCCTAAGTTCAATACATGCTTTCAGATATAAGTCAGATATAAGTCAGACGCCTGGTATAATCGAACCAAACGTCTAATGGTATCAGATATACATGTCTCTCAGAATTTTCCTTTTGACCAAACGTCTGTTACTGTCCTACCAGACGCCTGAACTGATTTTCAGACCCCTGGACATTGTACTACAGACACCTGATAATATTTTTGTCAGTCTGTCAAAATTTCCCGAGAGTTTGTTAGACGTCTGATGTTGACATACGAGACGCCTGGATAGTCTGTCAGAGACCTGATTGGTCTATTGCAGACACCTGATCATCATTTTATATGATATTCACCTTATATACTCTCTAAACCAGACGTCTGTTGGTCTAGATCCAGACGCCTGGCTTAGTATAATCTCTTGCGTCTCTTTAATTCTCCAGACGACTGGATACTTCTCTCCAGATGCCTGTCGAAGGACTTTAAGTCTGATCCAATGGCTAAGATTTGTCAGACGCCTGATTGGTCTATTACAGACGCCTGATCATCATTTTATATGATATTCACCTTATATACTCTTTAGACCAGACGTCTATTGGTCTAGTTCCAGACGCCTGGCTTACTATAATATGTTGCGTCTCTTTAATTCTCCAGACACATGGATACTTCTCTCCAGACGCATGTCGAAGGACTTTAAGCCAGATCAATTTTTGATCCAATGGCTGAGATTTTTTGATCGATCGTTATAAACCCCAATTCGACTCTATTAGGGCTTAAGCTATCAGACTTTTTCGTCTGCCTCTTCGTCTGCCGTTACGATCTCGACGAACATTCGGCAAATTCTTGTCCGATTTAAGGTAAATCGAAACTCATTTCTTCACTCTGATCATTTCGATATCTAAAGTTTACGGATAAACTCCTTCCTACATTATTTAAACGATAGGAATTCATCATGCCATGTACGAAACGTGCTCGATCATCATCTCCTCAATACTTGTTGATTGTGGCTGCTTCACCGTCACAAGAAACACATGAGCCTGGTTCTTCATCTCGTCGGTCAAAGAGAACCATTCCACTTGATGCTTCACATCAAATTGTGTTGTCTTTAGAACAACCTCAAGATTAACCTTTTGAGCACTCTCATGCTCACGGAGATCCTCTTGCTTGTTCAGAGTATCCTGAAGATCCCATCGAGGTCTTCAGAAACAGAGTTGATCTTCTAGTCAGGAGTTCCCGCCATCAAGACAATGATCTGATTTCCCTTCGTGTCAATCTAGAAAATGTTCAGTCCATCGTTTTTGGACTTGGTCAGGGTCATCGTCAGATCAATATTCTTCTTCGACAAGTTCAAGACAGTATACATCCTTCCTCTGATCCGTCATCTTCTTCATAGCCTCTTGATGATTTATCTTAGCGTTTTGGTGAATTTGAGCACAATCTTTCCAACATCTGGACGTACTCGCATAATTGCGTAGCGATTTCACGACTCTGAAGGATATGGTTTCAAACATTCAGGAGAAATTAAAGCACCGATGTCTACTCCTATAGACATCCATGCCCTTGACCATCCTGAGTCTAGTCCACCTGATCCAGTTGTTTGAGTAGATATCTATAATTCCACAAGCCTCTCTCCATCCTCAAAATGTACTTCTGCACATTGTTTGAGAAAAGTGCCTGTGAGGAAACATTTTGATGTTTATGTTTTAATTAGGATATGTAGTTATTTTTTATCATGGGTGGTATACTTGTAAGTATACATTTTACTTGTGAATGGTGTCACATTGTTGTATGTGACATATAGCTATATTTTGTTCTTCGATGAGCGATGAAGATTATATTTTGTACTAATCGCCATCACTTTATTTAAATGAAAGTTTTAACGTTAATTGGAAATGTGCCATTCTGTTGCTAATTATTTTATTTGTGCACTTCCAATCTTAATGTTGAATACTCTTCTTCTTATGAGTTTCGATGCTACAAAGCTTAGACAAATGGTTTAGTGAGAACACCTTCACTTATGTGACATATAGCTATATTTTGTTCTTCGATGAGCGATAAAGATTATATTTTGTACTAATCGCCATCACTTTATTTAAATGAAAGTTTTAACGTTAATTGGAAATGTGCCATTGTGTTGCTAATTATTATATACGTTATACTAAATAATTTAGTGAGCTATTTAAAGGGCTTTGATGTCTTGACTTGAGAAGTTAGCCAAACTATTAAGACTTCATTCAATACACTCTCAAGAGAATTCAAGTCATCAATTCTTCACTAGAGCATTAAAGAGCATTCAAAGATATTCAAGCTCTAAGTGTCAACTTGTCTCCAAAGCTTTCAAGATCAAGCTTCTAGCATTCATTACTAATCTTCTTGAGACAAGTAGTAAGTGCTCATACTCTCATCATTTAGAGCACATCACACACCTCATTGCCTCATTCTAAAGAGTATTGTTCAAGGCATAAGTTGTTGAAACTGTTTCATATTTCGGTTCTAATTTTCTCTTGCTACTTGAAGTTCCTCTCGGTGTGAGAGTAGTCCATTCTCGGGTAGTGGAGAGTGGAAGGAAGTGTATTGGTTTTTCACTTGTCTGGTTTTGGCAAGTGGGTATTAGTGGATCACTAATCACAAGCGAGTTTGCTAGTGGGTTGCTAGAGTAGGATTCAAATGAGTCGGAGAGACTCAGTGAATCTGAACCAGTATATATCATTTGTTTGTGTTTGCTTTTCGGTGTCTGTTACTCTTTCTTTCTATTCCGCACTAAGATTGCATAAGGATGTGTTTGGTTTGAAGGAAAAGGAAAGAAAGAAAAATGAAATGAAAAGAAAAAAGAAAAAGAAAGAAAAGGAAAATAAAATGAGATTCTTTCTCATGTTTGGTTACCAAGAAAAATTGGAAAGAAAGTTGAATAGAAAATATAGAAATTAATTTTATTAGGTTGCTCATTGAATATGAATAAAAAAATAATTTAACTTGTTACGTTGTGAATTCAAATCATTCTATCATCATAATAAATTAAAATTTTATTTTTAAATTAAAAACTTATTGGTTATTTTGAAAAAATTATTAATTTAGCAAATAATTTCCGAATTGTAACGAATAATTCATTAACACTATAAATATTTTGATTCGTATATAATATGTTATTTAATAGTATACGAATAATTTAAAAATATTGTTAAAAAGTTTGAAATAATTCGCAAGCTATTTGAAAAATTCGTGCATAATGTGTGGATTTTTCAAGCAACTCTAAATTTTTTAGAAATTCGTGAATTATTTGCACAATTCATGAATGCATGAAAATAAATTAAAGATTCGAAATTTATTTGAAAAATAGAGAATTATTTGCAAGCTATAAAAAATTCATGAATAATTCAAGAATTTTTAAAGATCGCGAATTTTTAAAAATTCATAAATTATTCTCTATTTCGAACAATTCACGAATGAATTTATATTGAAGGAGTTTTTTTGGAAAATTAGTCAATTATTCGTGACTTATTTGAAAATTCGTGAATTATTTGTGAATTTTTCGAGTAATTCGCGAATAGAAAGTTACAAATATTCTTAATTTTTTTGAAAAATTCACGAATTATTCATGATTTTTTGATACAAACTTATGAATAATTCGTGGATTTATTAAAAATAACAGCTAATTATGTTTTCTAATAAAAATATAAATACATGAAAGTATGAGAAATTAGTTTATCTCTCTTTTCCCTCATTTTCATTGGGTCAAAAAGAGGAAAATCTCAAAGAAAAGTTTTAATAAAAATTTTCCTTTGTTTTCTTTCATTTTCATTTTCCCTTGTTTTTTCTTTCCAACCAAACAATGGAAATAGTTTTCCTTCTAACTTTCTTTCCTTATCTTTCCTTTTCCTTCAAACCAAACACACCCAAGGGATATTTAATTTGGCGTAATTTCCTTATTATTGTTATAAAGCACTATTCACACCACCCTCTAGTGTTTTCTCCCTATTGTTTCAGATCCTACAAACGTTCAGTGTTTAATATACTTTTCTCTTTTGCAATATTTTATTTCTAGCCAAATCACTGCGCTAACTGATCAGCCGGGTCAATGGAAATTTGTCATATCACATTTCTAGTAAGGGTTTAGCACTTGTCACATTTCTCCTTTTCCGATGCTCCCAAGTTGGTAGGCTTGACATTTATCATCATCTTCTATTTCCAATAGTTTGCTTGTAGTAAAATCATCATACTGGCAGATTGACTTGGTTGGGATTCGACATCTATCATCATTCTCTTCCTGGTAGGGATTCTGCACATATCAACTTTTTCATCTTCCGGACACTTCCACATTGGTAGGTTTGGCTGGCATTTGTTGCCTTTTCCTCTTTCTAATGCATTACTTAGCTAAGTCATCACGTCGACAGATCAACTAGGCTTGCATGGATTCCGTTTTATCAGCTCTCTCCCTTTGATGCTTTCAAGTTGGTAAGGATTCGATGTTTATCACATTTTTCTCTTTAATATTTGTTTGTGCATGGTTGAGACTTGGCCAAAAATAAAATTTTGAAAATGACCAGAAGGTGTTTTTATTTCACGGTGATGCAAAATGGGTACTTAGTTATGGAGGTCTAAATAAGAACTTTATTAATGCAAATAGAAACATGTTTTCCTCGGTGCTAGGTAACATTTCTTATCATCCTTTGAAAGCAATTTTCAACCATAGTGCATTCTCAGCATAAATATTATCTTTCTCGCTTATTGGCTCTACTACGTTGTTTGTCAAGAGTAAATTTTTTCACCTTTTTCTAAGTTGACATCAAATAGCATTTCTTTGCTAATTCTTGTTCACTCCTAGCTATATCTCAACCATTCATGGTCATGAACTTGACAACCTAATAATAGTAAAGAGAGACAATCGTCTTTAATACCATAAGGGATGGACATTCCATTATACCATTGTTTGCAAAAGTTTCATTTACTGCCATGAAATCAAGGTTCATCATTATGTATTATCTACTTCTATCCTTGCCAGCTTCAATGTATATGCTGATTCTCCTTGCCATTTTTGCATGGTGCCTTGTGTATTTTATCAATGGTATAGCGCATGGTTGTAGTCATCATTTATCAATCTCTAGCTTTGTAAATAAGATACTTGCCAAACTATCGGTATCTACCAGTTTGCAATTAGTATAGAAGTCTGCAACACTTCCTTTGATGATGATTGCGTCATAACATTTCATGTTCAGGACCCTTTAAGTCTTTTTAAGAAAAGGGGATTGGTTGGTTGGTTGTGCTTACTAGATGAGGCAATGTGGTTTACATTACCAACATATGTTTGCCTTTTAATTAGGACATCCCAAGCTCTGGTTATTATATGGATCACTTTCGCCGCTTCATGGCTTTGATCCTTCCCTTCCCACTTAATCTGAACTTTGGCATTCTTGGTGCGTGGTTGTGCATCTCTATAGATATTTTTGTAGAATCAAGGTTTCTATGTCTTGCCTTAGTTGAGTACACACACATTCGTTGTATATCCATGGTTCCTATGGTATTCACAATATTTAATTTTGTACATATTAAAAGTTTCAATTCACATTTGTGGTAGAGATTGCCTCAAGTACTCTTCCTGCTAGAACTACATTAGTATGTAAGCTGGCTAAGTATTTTGAAGAAGTACATCATTCAAAACAATGTATTGATGGAGCACTTTTGCTCATCATCTCTTCGTTGTGGCTGCACTCATCGTTCTTCTTACCTTCATTTTTCTTTAACTTGCTGGAAATGATGAGCTCCTCATCATTTATAAATACCTCTCAGGTTATCACCAAAGCATCCACAGACTGGTTTGGTGGATTGGTGACAAGATAATGCTTGAGATCTGCATTTGTGACTTGAAGTCTGGGTAGGTGAAAATCCTTGGGTAACTGGTTTTATTTACCCTCCCTGATAAATAAGAATCTGAAGCTTGGATATCTCCAGTTTTCTTTTGTTTTCCTCTGTCAACCTACTCTAGCTTGGCATTTGAGTGATCTCAACTCCGCTCTTACCTTGCTGCTCCAACCATAGAAATAGATGATCCGATCAGTTTGGTATGAGACCTGATGGTGAATGTTAGTACATCTCCACTTGTCCCGTTGTGCTGCATATGTTTGGTGCTGTTGGGTTGGTTGTGATATTAGGCTAGGTGTTGACTAGAACGAACATTGGAAATTCGCTTCTTGCTCTTAGTCCAGCTGCTTGAGAGTGTGTTGCTAGTGCTAGGCATGCTGTTGCACATATTGTTACATCACTTTAGCTAGCCGCACGTGTATCAATGCTATTTATTCTTGCAATGCGTTAAACGCTTTGACTGTGACATTGCCTATCAGTGATTGTGGAAGCAATAGCGGGGGCAGCGATGGTGGTGCTTCGTGTCATTTGCGACCTTTTTGTTGCGCTGGCGCATGATTAGCGTGTTTCTTCCTATTTGCTTGGACAGTTCTATTTAAGTTTCAGGTGTTGTACAAAATTGTGTTTATGTTCCCACAGATGGCGCTTAGTAGCAACAGAGTGACCTGCCTAGGCTGAGCTGGGCCTTTAATCGAACGGACACATGATCTAAATACTACAGCCAACGATAGCTTTATCAAGTCGAATCTGAGATAACAAAATCAGCTTCGGCTCATCTAACACTCAAGTCAGAACCTAAGAGAGAGATTGCTTTCCACAGGAAGGTCCATCGGGGCTCCGGCTACGAAATTCGTGCCCCCTCGCCTCGGGCTAGGTGATCTCTCGCGACGATTGCTTTCCACAGGATGGTCCATTAGGGCGTTCCTCCGCACCATCGAGGCCGACGTCAGGAGGACTTCTCGGCTCCCCTCTTGAAGCCTCTCCCTTTCAGCGTCGAGGAGGCGAAGCCGTCGAAGGGACGCTTCCTCTTGTAGTAGCATCCTCCTCTCTATTGATCTCCTTCTGCAGAGCGGCTATCTCCGCTTCCTCGAACCGTCTCTGCTGTACTGCTGCTTTCTCATCAAATTGGGGGAGGAGGTCTCTCCTCACATTGCGGAGCTCGGAGGGGCCTTCTGCCCGAGAGGGTCCCGCTTGCTGGGCAACAGTCCACTCATCCATCATCTTGGTGAAGCTTTGGAAGCTCTTGTAGATGCCAAGGGCCGCGTCCTGAATGGCAGCGGCTGACCCCTCGGGGGGGTTGATTCATCGGGGGAGTTCTTCTTGGAGAACCGGGCTCTTCGGCCAGGGGTGGCCTCAGAGTGTCATCGATGATGGTCTCAAGTCGACCCGGCCTCCTCAGTGGCGGAGGGGGTGTGACGTCGGGTGACTTGCCGTGGCAAGGATCGCGGTGAGGACGTGTGGAGCCTAACATGAGTGTAACCATTGTTCCCACAAACGGCGCCAACTGTTGCGGGTCAGATCCGCAGACAATGAAATTTATTTGAAGTAGGAATCACGGGTACAATGATTTACAAGTTTTCGGCTAATTGAGAGGTTTGGCACGATTCGGAACTCGCTTCAGAGGTGAAGGGTTCAAGGTCGCATGAAGGTCGCAGTCTCCCGATAGCTGAGGTGAGCTTTCTGCGAGAATCAACAATTTGTCAGAAAGGCGGGGCTGGCTGTCAGCCCGTAGCCTCTCCGATGCCTAAGTCAGCTGGTGACGTAAAATGTAGGCGCCGGGCACGCTTAGCGATCTTCAGACAGATCGGCGAAGCGTGGCGAGCTTATGAGGAAGGCACAGATATGTGGAAGATATCTGACCTTGTGTATTGAAATGAGTTAGAAGATTTAACTGACTAACCCCCTCTATGGTGGCATGATGGGGGTATTTATAGGGCCGAGAGGCGGTTGTTCGCCATTCTGTCAACCGTCGAATCAACCCAGCTGGCACTCGAGTGTTGAAGCTGTGTTAGGGATATTTACCCCATTAATGGTGTTAGGCGGTATCAGGTGCATTAATGAGACACGAGGGGCGGCCATCAGTTCTTGCCATTAACATCCGGCATTAATGGAGGGGAGGTGAGCGTACGTCACCTTGTCAGAGATATTTACACCTGGTCGCCCTCGGAGGCGAACCAAGCTCGGCGATCAAGCTCGGCTCCTCCGGGCGGTGCTCCTTGCGGGAGGGTATGCGAGCTTATCCTCGGCATGTCGAGCTTGAAGGTCGAATGGGCGAGCTTCTCTGGTTGACCTCGAAAGCGAGCTAATTGCGGGGTGAGGCGAGCTTCTCTGGTTGACCTCGGAAGAGAGCTAATTGCGGGGTGAGGCGAGCTTCTCTGGTTGGCGACGATCTTTAGCTCGGCTAGTGTCCCATCAGGAGGGTCCGTGAAGTGTTTTCTTGGGCCCCCAGTGCATACGAGCCTTAATTTCATGGGCCGGCCTACATGTCATAACAATGTTGATTTACATGAATGGTGTCGTTGGTATAGTTAACAATTGTGTATGAATATAGAATTGGAAGCTATCGTAAATATTGGACGAAAATATTTAAGACCAAGTATTGTTGTCATTTGACTATGATATTGATTATTGATTGTTGTTTCAGATCGACTTATCCATGCTTTATCCTATTTTTAGATGTAAAAGTCAACAACGATCGATTCATTCTTTAAAAGAAAAAGTATTGAAACTCCAACGATAGAGAGTCATGTGCATTCTGAGGATCATGCTCCAAAAGTTCAAAGAGTTGAAATCGATAACGAGTTTGATATCAACGCATTAGAACGTGATCTGTGATTACGGCGACAAAGATGGAAGTATCCAATTGAGAAGCACGCCGAAGTTCGAAGAGCTTATATTAAAGCTGGTCCTTATCAGTGTACACTTTCTAAGTATCCAACATCAGATGAAAAACACTCACGCGGTTTTCAAGCATCATGGTTTAAACTTTTTCCTTCTTGGTTAGAATATTCTCCTACAACAGATGCTATTTTTTGTCTGCCATGCTTTCTATTTCATAAACAAAATGGACATTCTCGATCTGATGCATTCACTGTTAATGGATTTCGATCATGGAAAAAGGTGAAGGATGGAAAAAATTGTACACTTTTGGCTCATATTGGAAAAGATCTCAATTCACCTCATAGAAATGCTGAGAAAACATGTGCAGACCTTATAAATCAATCATCTCATATTGCGAGAAGGTTAATTCACATCACATGAAATCATGGAAAACAGACTTCGTTTGAAAGTTTCAATTGAGACGGCTAGGCGTAGGAATATGATGCACTCGAGGCCATTTATTCCTGTGTGAATAGCACAAACATCTTGTTCGAAATAACAGTAAGCTGTTTGGTAATGATTTATCCAAGTTATTTTATAATTAGATATCGACTTAGGTAAAGTCCTGAGACTTTATGCAAGGTCAAACGGGTATCGATATGAGTATCTCGATCATGGAGAAACGTTTGACCGTCTGTAGCATAAGTCTAAAATGGTTCGTGGTCGTAGATGTTTCGAGACAAGGATATCGAAACATCGGATAGACCATTGTGTCTTAGTCTTCACCGTTTAGCGGTGGCGATGATCTCATGATCGCTTAACTTGGCGAAGTCGAAGACGAGACACATGTGCTCATTAGAATGAGTTCACTGAACGATTCACTAGAGTTATCATATGGTTATCTTGACCAATCTGTCAGTGATAACTCTGAGTGATGATATGATAGTTGGTCTTTTGACTTGAGGTCATTTTGACAAACCTGTGCGTGAACGGTGCCACTTATATCAACTGACCTGCCTATCGAAAGGTCTTTTGATTGGGTGTCACTTGAAACGTACGAGGCGAGTAATGACCAATAGAGGATTCGTCTCTCCCGGTTAATGGGAGTTAGTGTCGTAGAGTTAGTTCGGTCTTTAGTAAAAACTCTGCGCAGAGTATGTTGGAAGAAATCCAACATTAATTGACTAAAGATCGATCGAAACTAACCGGAGTCAAGTTATTGGGGTTGACAGTTTTGACCGTACCCTAGACTTGATCTACACGACATAGTTAAGACGAAAAGACTATAACTACGGAATTCATCACGGAAACAGTCAGGGTGGTCCCGACGATACTCATGTCAATGAGTTAACCACATAATGATGATTCCTAAAGCAGGGACGGCAACCACTGCTCGTGGTCACTGTCGTATAGGGCTTCGAGCCCAACCTGTTGTAAGGGTCAGGCTGTAGGGTCTCACACAGAGTGCGATTCTTCGTCTAGTAATAGGTAGAAATTAGTCAGTGAGAATAATTGCATTTTTGATGCAAGGGATGGAATAATTGCATTTGATGCAATATGGTAATTTAAGCCTAGATAGGGACTATTTTGCATTTGATGCAAAAGCGATTAAATGTGTATTAAATTGTTTAATACAATATTTAATAAAATAAACGCAAGGAAAAGTTCACGGGTAAGACGGGAATGTCCCGGTCTAGACCCAGGTTCGAACGGCGTCCAAATCGGACACCAGATGCTCAAGAAATGCCCAAAACAGCCCAAAGGATCAGACCAGGCCAGGCCCAGTAAATGCAAGGCAGAACAGGCTGCCTGGGCTAGCCAGGCACAAGCCTGGGCTTAGCCCAGGCTCGGCCTGGGCGAGCCCAGGCGCCTGGGCGAGCCCAGGGGCGGCCTGAGCTCTGCCCAGGCGCGACTCGGGCAATTTTGGCGCGCGCTGGATGCGTGGGGCCCACCCATGGGCCCCACCTCTAGGGTTTTGAACCCTAAGTGTGCAGAATCAAATGACGGCTCAGTTTTTGCGAAAAACTAGCCTAGGGCTGATCTTTGGACACTCAATTGGAGGGTCAAACGAACTCCGATTGACGAACGGTTTTTTCCTATGCGTTCACCGTTGAACGCTTGTCGTATTGATAGGTTGTATCAATCTTGAAGCTCAACGGTGAGTGAGTTAAAATTCACGGAAGTTTGCACTTTGTGAAGTGCAAACTAACTTGATTTTAATTAACTCATTATTTAGTCCCACATCGGATTTTGAGAAAAGGGGAGAGTCCGCCGCCTATATAAATAGGGGTCTCCCCCCTTCCTCAAAACTCGTCCCAAGCTCTAGATCTGAGCGGCTCTCGTAAATGTTGGAGCACGCTCGGATCTAGGCTTAAATTAATATTTCTCATCTCCCTAAATTTCTTCCTTACTCCTGAGGGCTCTAGCAAAGCCACGAAGGAGTTCGGATTCTGGATCCGAAATCTAGGCGGAGGTTTCACTCGCGTGAAACTTTCTTCGGCGCGTGGTTGGCTCGGCGGCACGGGGGATTGATCGCCTCGGGATGCGGAGCGGTTCGAGGAGCGGTTCGGGGAGCGGTTCAAGGAGCGGCTCGGCGTGGGACAGGAGCAGCTCGGAAGACGGCGCGGAACATCTCGCCTGCTCCAGGGCTGAGATTCCGGGTATGTGGTTAAAGTATTTTATTAGCATTAGTTTAGTTTAATCGCAGTAGGCTAGATCCTTCTTGGGATGGTCAGATCCATCCCAAGTCGGCATAGATCTTGGCATAGGGTCTTGGACCTTAGGGCTAAGTTAAAATTGTTTTAACTGCATGTTAATTTAGATTAACTAGTTTTTCTTCCGCTGCAAATGATTTTTGTGTCTAGGTTCCGTCCGACTTAGGACGGGACTAGAGTTTTTGTGCCCTAAGGGACCGCCAATTTCCCTACAGTGGTATCGGAGCCTAGGTTTGCGTAGTCGATCTAGGTACTGCGATTTCATTAAACATGTTAATGCCTTTTAAATACTTTTAAATTTTTTAAAGTTATAAGATAATTTTAAAAATGTTTTTGAAGTTCAAAATTCTATGTGATAAATTTTTTGAACATGAAAATTTTTAAAATGACGTTTTAAAATTTATGTGATAATTTTAAAACTAATTTTAAATCTTTAAAAGTTTAAATTTATTTTGGATGCCTAAAAATTTTTATATGATAAATTTTTTAAGCATGGAAATTTTAAAATGGTGGTTTTAAATTTATGTGATAAATTTTAAAATTGATTTTAAGGCTTTAAATTTATGCGATAAGTTTAAAATGTTTTAGATGTTTAAAAATTGTTTATGATAAATTTTTGAACATGGAAATTTTTTAAAGTAATGTTTTAAATTTATAAGATATTTTTAAAAACTGATTTTAAAATTCGAAAATTGTTTATGCGATAAACTTAGTCTATTTAATTGTTAAATAGTTGTGCACTATCTTTATGCGATAAATTAGTGTAGCTTTATTTTAATGGCTAGTTCTTCTTGTCCCTTATTTGATAACACAAGACAACCCTTTAGGTTAGCCATTAAAAATGATTAAAATTTATTACTTGAATTTTAATGACATGCTATGTTTCAATAAAACATTAACAACAATATAAGACCTAATTCCTGATTTGGGTAGTCCTTTAAATGAATTTTCAATTCTAATTGTTATAATTAATTTTCATTAAAGGACTTCGCTTCTAGCGTTGTTAATAAAATTTATTAAAATCCTAATAACGATTAAGATAGCACGTGAACCTTATAGTTGATAAGGACTTAATAAAAGTTATTAAACAAATCCTAAAATTTTGAATTTAAGGATTCAACTAGTTGATAGGATTAATTAGTTGTTAATAAAAGCTGTTTAGTCTATGGCATACATACAAAAATGACAAGCTTCATTCAATGGACCATGATCCAGTCAATGTGCTTGGCTAAGAGTTCTGGATCACCCTTTAAGGGATAATGATCCCGGCTTAGTCAATTCCCTGGCTGAGTTCCGCTGGACCGCAATGTCGCGAATCATGATTGTATGACACCCTGGACTATATCTAAGTCAAATACGTTAATGATCTTTTTCAAGATTAGTCGTAGCCCTCCTTGTTTTGGGGTTGGCAACTATAGGACCCGCGTTATAGTTGTTGAGATACACTCAAGCTGTAACATGGCAATCTTATAGGAACCAACTTCTTAAATACATAAGATGACATCTTGACTTGACCCAAACCGACGTTGTCGTGAATACACCGAGCGGCGGCGCAAGTTTAGTCAAGGATGTAGTCTGCCTAGATGTAGTCTAAGATCCGACCCAAACCGACGTGTCGTGCATACACCGAGCTGAGGGGCAAGTCAGGCTAGACATGAAAACAAGGGTCCGACTAGACTAGACATTGTGATTTGGATGAGCACGCTTATGATCACGAATGGCTAGGGGCAAAAACCGATTAAGAGAGTCATATCCGTTATGATCGATGAAGAGTCATCTTCCGATCGCAGAGTCAATCAACTTGTTGAGCTACACTCAAGGTTGTTTAGACTTAAGGTGATTGGAACTCTTACCCATTAATTTTGATTCGATTAAATCGTTCGTTATTAAGCTTTAAAACGGTCGTAAATATAGTGGGAGGATATAGATAGATAAAAGCCAATCTACCTATATTTAATATTGAACATATTCTAAAACTAGGGCAAGACTATGTTTACCGAAAGAATCAATTGATAATATTGGAATTAGTTAACTGGTCAATAAGTTGATTAATTGAATATCGAGTTAAATTCTAATTGATAGAATTAAAACTATATTCTCGTTGACATTCAATGACCTTCTAAAGAACAGACTTAAGAAATATGATTTCATTAAGTTCTGGGTCCAACAAATAAATTAAAGCTACATGTCACTCGTCTCTATATGAGGCAGCTTGAACATATAGGACATTCAAAGTATGTTTCTCCCTACAACTTGTCGAGCTACCCTCAAGGTTGTATGGACAAACAATTTTGATCCGCAAAGTTCAAAAATTCGATCAAACCGTTTGAGTCGAATACGAGTGCATGAGCGATGCAAGACCATGTATCCCAACCGGATCTTGAGACAAGCAACTTCTTGAGCTACATTCGAGATTGCAAAGCTCAAGCGTTTGGATACATAAGTGGCTTGCATAGCTATTTATTTATGTTGATATCTAAATGTGATTTAGAAAAGGAAGAAGACACTTCGGAAAGTCAATTGAGAAAGTTAGTTTAATTTATCATTAGTAGAGGCATAAGTAGGAGGAAATGAAAACGTGACATATTTTGATGTCACATTTCAGAATAAGTTGTTATACAAAAACGTCTAACACATTTTTGACGAATGTCGTCACCTTGCTTCTGAAGCAATGTTTTGTGTTAAGTAATTTGTAATAACTATATATATATTAAATGTTAATATATATAAATACACAAGATAGTAGCAAACTTATATGGTAAAATTAGACTAGGCCGTATCAAGAGATTAAGCTTCACAAGTCACATAAAGAGAGGTTTGACCTCTCGTATTATGAAGTCTATGGACACTTGTGAGTCTTAGCATCTTAGATACAAAGGCCGAAACCCATCTATAAGACAGTGGGAGAATGAGTTGTCGAACTCAGTCTTGTACATACTGATGTACCCGAGTCTATTTTTAACAAAATAAGTTATTCGTATATTTTACTAAGACACGTGTTCTTGATGAAACGCAAGTCTGATAAAATAAAGAACGAAATGACGAAAGTATTTAAACTGATTCGATTAGATCGAATGGTCAAATACTTAGCTACATAAAATCTTGTGTAATTAAAAGAAAATGTGATTTTCTCTCAGGTCAAGTCTGTTAACACATCAGAGTGTTAAAATGTATGAATCACACTTAGTTAGACTTGGTGCGATCCATAAATAAGTGACTCTGAGTTAACTCCTCCCTCTGGGTTAAGTCCCAGATAGTAATGCCTAGGTTTTGATAATGTTCTATAAGGACATTATCAATAATATATTCAATAAATCAATCGTAAGGAAGTTGTATTATTACTCGAATCTCGTGAGACGGATTGTCGAGTTAGACATCATAACTGATGATGACTTAGTCAACTTCTAGGATGAAATTCGGAGTAGTAACTCCGATTTAAAACTTGATGCAGGTCCGTGTGCGTAAATAAATTGAGAATTTAGTTTACGTGCCCAAAGAAAATGTTTCCTCACTTTCTGCAAGTAAATCTTTAAAAGATTGATGCAGAAAAGAAAATAGTGAAGTACAATAATGTTGGACGGGAACGGTTTTCATCCTAATTTCTTTAAAACGGATTATGATGAAACCGGTTTCGCCAACAGATGTGTACAGATCTACTCGGACCAAAGCCGATGTAAAACGCTTAAGTTGACCATGAAAATTGGAGCATTCACTTATAAGTTCGTTTTTCTAAATATGATTTAAACAGACTGACTTATATGAATTAGCCAGATAGTTTTCAAGGTCAGTGGGAGCGTATAAATTACATGCGAATCATCAAAGGGATGGAACATACATTTTGACAAAGTAATCAAAAGGTTTGATACTTTATCAAGAATAGATATGAGCCATTTAAAATGACCATTAACAAATTTAAATGATTATCGTAAGGTACGATAAATTGGATAAGATCCAAGTAAAATAAAATATTATGGATTCCGACAGACCAAATGAATTATTTGAATGAGATTCAAATGGTTGGTCTGACATGAACATAGAAACCCCTTAAGTCTATAGTGTAGACGGTTTTAGCAGATCCACTCACGAAGGCTCTACCACATGAAGTCGGGAAAACTTATGTGTAAAAACGGTATAAGATACCGTGATAAATGGGCCTGAGTGCAAGTGGGAGATGTAGGAATATGATGCCCTCGAGGCCATTTATTCCTGTGTGAATAGCACAAACATCTTGTTCGAAATAACAGTAAGCTGTTTGGTAATGATTTATCCAAGTTATTTTATAATTAGATATCGACTTAGGTAAAGTCCTGAGACTTTATGCAAGGTCAAACGAGTATCGATATGAGTATCTCGATCATGGAGAAACGTTTGACCGTCTGTAGCATAAGTCTAAAATGGTTCGTGGTCGTAGATGTTTCGAGGCAAGGATATCGAAACATCGGATAGATCATTGTGTCTTAGTCTTCACCGTTTAGCGGTGGCGATGATCTCATGATCGCTTAACTTGGCGAAGTCGAAGACAAGACATAGGTGCTCATTAGAATGAGTTCACTGAAGGATCCACTAGAGTTATCATATGGTTATCTTGACCAATCTGTCAGTGATAACTCTGAGTGATGATAGGATAGTTGGTCTTTTGACTTGAGTTCATTTTGACAAACCTGTGCGTGAACGGTGCCACTTATATCAACTGACCTAGCTTCGAGGCAATGCCTGTCGAAAGGTCTTTTGATTGGGTGTCACTTGAAACGTAGGAGGCGAGTAATGACCAAGAGAGGATTCGTCTCTCCCGGTCAATGGGAGTTAGTGTCGTAGAGTTAGTTCGGCCTTTAGTAAAAACTCTGCGTAGAGTATGTTGGAAGAAGTCCAACATTAATTGACTAAAGATCGATCGAAACTAACCGGAGTCAAGTTATCGGGGTTGACAGTTTTGACCGTACCCTAGACTTAATCTACACGACATAGTTAAGACGAAAAGACTATAACTACGGAATTCATCACGGAAACAGTCAGGGTGGTCCCGACAATACTCATGTCAATGAGTTAACCACATAATGATGATTCCTAAATCAGGGACGGCAACCACTGCTCGTGGTCACTGTCGTATAGGGCTTCGAGCCCAACCTGTTGTAAGGTTCAGGCTGTAGGGTCTCACACAGAGTGCGATTCTTCGTCTAGTAATAGGTAGAAATTAGTCAGTGAGAATAATTGCATTTTTGATGCAAGGGATGTAATAATTGCATTTGATGCAATATGGTAATTTAAGCCTAGATAGGGACTATTTTGCATTTGATGCAAAAGCGATTAAATGTGTATTAAATTGTTTAATACAATATTTAATAAAATAAACGCAAGGAAAAGTTCACGGGTAAGACGGGAATGTCCCGGTTTAGACCCAGGTTCGAACGGCGTCCAAATCGGACACCAGATGCTCAAGAAATGCCCAAAACAGCCCAAAGGATCAGACCAGGCCAGGCCCAGTAAATGCAAGGCAGAACAGGCTGCTTGGGCTCTGCCCAGGCGCGACTCGGGCAATTTTGGCGCGCGCTGGATGCGTGGGGCCCACCCATGGGCCCCACCTCTAGGGTTTTGAACCCTAAGTGTGCAGAATCAAATGACGGCTCAATTTTTGCGAAAAACTAGCCTAGGGCTGATCTTTGGACACTCAATTGGAGGGTCAAACGAACTCCGATTGACGAACAGTTTTTTCCTATGCGTTCACCGTTGAATGCTTGTCGTATTGATAGGTTGTATCAATCTTGAAACTCAACGGTGAGTGAGTTAAAATTCACGGAAGTTTGCACTTTGTGAAGTGCAAACTAACTTGATTTTAATTAACTCATTATTTAGTCCCACATCGGATTTTGAGAAAAGGGGAGAGTCCGCCGCCTATATAAATAGGGGTCTCCCCCCTTCCTCAAAACTCGTCCCAAGCTCTAGATCTGAGCGGCTCTCGTAAATGTTGGAGCACGCTCGGATCTAGGCTTAAATTAATATTTCTCATCTCCCTAAATTTCTTCCTTACTCCTGAGGGCTCTAGCAAAGCCACGAAGGAGTTCGGATTCTGGATCCGAAATCTAGGCGGAGGTTTCACTCGCGTGAAACTTTCTTCGGCGCGTGGTTGGCTCGGCGGCACGGGGGATTGATCGCCTCGGGATGCGGAGCGGTTCGAGGAGCGGTTCGGGGAGCGGTTCAAGGAGCGGCTCGGCGTGGGACAGGAGCAGCTCGGAAGACGGCGCGGAACATCTCGCCTGCTCCAGGGCTGAGATTCCGGGTATGTGGTTAAAGTATTTTATTAGCATTAGTTTTTTTTATCGCAGTAGGCTAGATCCTTCTTGGGATGGTCAGATCCATCCCAAGTCGGCATAGATCTTGGCATAGGGTCTTGGACCTTAGGGCTAAGTTAAAATTGTTTTAACTGCATGTTAATTTAGATTAACTAGTTTTTCTTCCGCTGCAAATGATTTTTGTGTCTAGGTTCCGTCCGACTTAGGACGGGACTAGAGTTTTTGTGCCCTAAGGGACCGCCAATTTCCCTACACTAGGTGGCCTGCATTTCAAGGTTGCTCTTTTATGGGCCACGATGAGTCTAAGTCATCAAATAATCGTGGAAACTTTTTAGAATTGTTGAATTTCATCGCCTCTTATAATGATCAAGTAGCAGCAGTTTTGAATAAAGCTCCATGAAATGCATTATATACATCACCAAAAACGCAAAAAACAAATTTTGCATGGCTTGGGAACTAAAGTGAGGAAGGACATTCGTGAAGATATTGTCGATTCAAAGTATTGTTTAATTGTTGATGAAGCTCGGGATGAATCTAAAAAGAGCAAATGTCAATTGTCTTGAGATTTGTCGACAAAGATGGCTACATACAAGAGCGATTTTTTGGGCTTATTCATGTCAAAGACACTTCAGCATTAACTTTGAAAAATAAGGGATTTTTTGATGCTCTCTCAGTACAATCTTGATGTTCAATCTATTCGCGGGCAAGGTTATGATGGAGCAAGTAACATGCGTGGAAAATGGAATGGTTTGCAAGCTTTGGTTTCAAATTAATATCAACATGCTTATTATGTTCATTGTTTTGCTCATCGTTTACAATTGGCATTAGTTGCTGCATCCAAGGAAATTGTTCATGTCCATCAGTTTTTTACCAAGTTATATTCCATTATCTGTTAAAGGTATTTGGAAAAGAAGTGAAGATAATCACCAAATTAGGAGTAGCCATGGCACAAGCCATGGCTCTCTATATATTCATATGAATTAGAACTCCAAGGGACTCCCCACTAACTTAGTGGGGAGTAAATAGTGAGATGTTGAGGGGGGAGGCCAAAGGCCTCCCTCAACTCACAACACTCCCCCTCATCTCTCCATTACCTTGGGTTAAGCATATGAATACTTCAGGATTCGTTATGCAAATGGGATGGATACTTCTGGATCCAGAGCCACTGTGGTTGCCTCGTTAAAACCTTAGCTGTGGAAAACCCAGTGGGAAAAACCAGCAGCTTAATGGAAAAGAGTACAACTATCGAGGGACTCTCCCTGATCTGTACGAGCTTCAGGCTTACAGATCTCCTATGTATCAATACAATCATCTCCTATTCGTCTATACATCCATCATGTTCTGAAAGAAAATACAATCATCACTCTTCTTATACAAGTTTCACTCATCTTGCGGCTATAGTAAAGCAGTGGCGTTCTGGAGTGGAATGCTCTTCGAAGTTGGTATATGACACCACTAAAGTATTCACTGGATCAGTCTTCAGTGTGTCTTCAAGGTACTGCTGGACCTGGCTGAGCATTTTCAATACTTGCTTCTTGGATGATGAGCTTCTCAGAAGATGTAGACATTGGAGGATGATGTGTAGATATTTAGGAGGTGGCCGGCCAATTGTGTTGTAGTCATCACGATGATCTTTAAACCTGCATATGAGATATATATTCCTTGACCCTTGGAAGTTGCGCAGAAGCAGCTTATCCTTGGTCTAGTGTTGCTCTCCAGGGCAACACTGTATCTGGTTCACAACTTTACTGGAGACGTTCTATCAAAGATACGTGCAGTTGGCCAGATAAATAAGTGTAACAAGTACACTAGAGCTAGGCTCTTCGGGACCTAGGATGTCCTCCCCCTCTTCCAGCTACTGGAAGGTGTCATACATAAGTATCCATTTTTAATAGGATGCAAGTGGACATCATTCTTCATAAACTCCAGGTGTATGAATGATATTAAAGGGTTCCACCACGAAGGGGTTAAATATATAAGCCGAGATAAGACCCTATTATACCTAGGGTTTTCATTTCCAAGGTATGCTTAAAGCTATCTGATTTCTAAATGGTCTCTGCAGGAGATCCTATTAGCTTTAAATCGACCACATATAAGGTGAATATTACAAATTCTGTCATCGATCTTTCGAAAAAGATACACAGGCAGAATATTGCTAAGATCAACTAATGATCTTTGTAGCCTTTATGGAGAAGACGTTTCTACGTCTCTCTTCCATCTCTGGGGGTAGAGTATACCCTTCTGGAAGTTTTATATAGATCTCTATATCTATATTGCCGTATATATATGCAGTCACAACGTCCATGAGCTGCATGTATTGGCTTTTTCAGACAAGTGTAGGATTAGTATGAAAATGATCACATTTCCTTCATTTCAATTTCTTTATGAAATCCGAATTATATTCCACAGGTTTTTACACATTCAGGTGTATGGACTACTGGTCCAAAGACTTTGCTTTTCAAGAGTGAGTCCAGCTCTACTCTTATTACCTCGTCCCACTTTGGCCAATCTATGCGTTTACGCTATAGAAAAGTGGGTAGACGTCATCGTCGTATTCAGCGACGTGAACGGCAATAGCGAAAGCAAAACCGTCGTCGACGACTGTGCTATATTTGTCCAGTACCTCTCCAGTACGTACGTAATATAATGATGTTTCTCCTGTTATTTCCTCTGCAGGGGAAATTAGGAGGGGAGAGGTTGCTGGTCTGAGCTCAGCATCCTGTGGTTGGATCATTTTGATATATCCAGGAATCTTCCTATTATGAGGAATTTATATAGTTTGAACCTGGCAGGCGTCCTCTTTTCAATTGAGGTACAACCAATTCTGCTGTCGGTGGATTGCATCCATCTTTGGGAATGTCAATCCTAGCTGGCGTGTTGGCAGCAAGGACGTGTGAACGAACAATCTTCTGGTTGTCCGCAAATTTATCCGTCAATTGATGTACTTTATTCTGAATGTGAAGGATCTTCTGGATCTCAACTTCACACAGAAAAAGTATGCGGATCATAACGAGATGAGAACTTTTGTGTCCCATGATATGGTCTCAGAAGCTTCAGGCTTCTTTAGACAGTGTGCCTATTTCAATGAGATTTTGCTCATTAAATTCACATTTATCAAGACTTGGTGGTAAACCATAAGCAAGCAGCATCAGCAATAAGATATGGCAACAAGCGGGCCGTATCGTGATAAGCGATGCGGAATGCAGTGTGATGGTCCCAAAACATCAACATGCAACTGTGATTTTACAATGGACGTGAAATCCATTGGAGTCTCTTTACCAGAGACTTTTCTAACCCGTTATGAGTTTGAACATGCTGCAGGATGTTCAATTTTAATGCCAGTTGCTTGGTAGAAGTCTTGAATGATATGTGTAGTAAATTCACCCACATTATAAGCTTTTGAGAAAGCTAGATTGCGAGTGAATATAAAGGCACAGGTAAGACCATCTAGTAGATGCATATATCAGTACAGTAATGAAGTACCGAAAATGGGCCATTTGCGGGGTGAATAGGCCCGTAAAAGGTCACCATGTATCTCTCAATGAAGCCAGGAGACTCAAAACCCACTTTCAGGAGGGAATGTCTCTCTATTATTTATCCCTTATGACAAAGGGGGACAAGGAAACTCAACCTTTTGAAGAATCTTCGGGTTCTCCAATGGATTCATTTGATGATGCGTCCATCATCGCTGATCCAGGATGACCAAGTCCTTTTTGCCAGAGTTAAAAACTATGGCAAAGAAAGACACTTCTGGTGCTCAGTCGAGTTGGCTTTCTATAGGAAGAATATCTGTAAATTATAGGGGCCCGACGGGGGTCCAATGAACTCGTAAGTAGATGGTCTTCTGGCCATTCTCTTGATGAGTTACATATTGATATTCAATATATATTAGCCACAATTTTCAAGTTATTTTCTTTAAAAGAAATATCCTTGAAAATTGGAGATTTCCTATATGTTTAAGAGGAGAATTTGCATCTTATAGTCTCGTTGTATGTGGGAGCAATATCAATGCTACACCGGTGCAACGAGGCACTGTCCACAATATTCCATACTTCATCTATAAGTAAAACGAAATTTTATTTAAGTCAATGCAAAAGACATTCAAAATAAAAGTTCGTACTTAAGCAAATTAAAGATGAAGCAACAATGAATTTTAAATGCATAGATAAAAGATGAAGCTTAATCGAGCAGGTCGTCGTTCTCGAAGTCTTTTGCAGTGAACATCATTGGTGGCTGAACAGCCGCCAAGTTTGTTTCAGGCAGAGACTTCTGGCTCGCCTGATATAGTTCCTGGAGGTGGCGAGGAGTGCGGCAGATTCTGGACCAATGGCCAGTCATGCCGCATCTATGGCATTTATCCTCCCAGTTCTTCTTCGGAAGTGACACTTGGTCAGTGTTCTTTTGCTTCCATATGAAGTTACTCTTTTCTGTATTGTTTGTTGGATGGGGGTGCTGCTCATCATCCATTCTTAATCATAGCTTTCCATTTGTTATTATTAGCCTTCTTCTTGTTTTTCCACTGCTGTGGAGAAACCTGGTGGGCTTCAGGGATAGGTGCAGTGTCAGCTGGACGTAAATTATGAGTGGCTAGCAGTAAATCTCGATTCTGCTCTGCCCTAAGTAAGCATGAGATCAGATCAGAGAATTTCGTGAAGTTGTGTTCACGATACTGCTGCATGAGGATTGCATCTTTCTCGTGAAACGTGGTAAATGTATTTTCCAACATGCGTTGTTCTGTCACTTCTTCACCGCACAACTTCAGGCGTGAGGTGATATTATGAAGTGCAGAATTGTACTCAGCGACGGACTTATAGTCCTGAAGTCTGAAATTTTCCCACTCATAACTGGCACGCGGTAATATTACATCAATTTGATGTTTATACCGTGCCTCCAGCGCTGTCCACAGCTCCATTGGGTCCTCTACCGTCAGGTATTCGGCCTTTAAGGTCCGATCTATATGTTTCCTAATGTAGATTATGGCTTTCGCCTTATCTACATCGGAGACAGTGGTAGGAGTGCTACTGCTAGGTGTAGCAGAAGCATCGGCCGCTGCTGGGGCCGATGAAGGAGCCAAAATGGAACCAAGGAGGGCCATCGAACGCAAGTGGAACTTCAGGTCCACTCGCCAACTCAGGTAATTTTTTCCTGCAGAGTTAAGGACTTCGAAATCGACGCTTGCCAATTTTGCCATTTTATCTACGCAATTTAAAATAAGCATGATTTAATTAAAATTGAAATTCAAGCATTAAAAATTAAAATAAGTAAAATGTGGGGATCGGCCAGATACCCAAATAAATACAAAGTCCAAAGTCCGAATATACAGTCCATAAACAAAAGAAAAATACAATTTGGAAACCCAGAATGGGTCCCTATATTTTCCAATTTTGGCATCCGTCTTCATTTGTCGGTACATCGGTCTTTGGTATTAATACATTTAATCTTCACTTACAAATTCTCTCAAAAAGAAAATAAAATTGCAAGGAATTTAAAAAGGGTATCAAATTGGCCGATCCCAAAAATCACATTTTAGCTTATATAAACATCCACGCAGTTTATAAATGCGACAGGCACAAAATAAACAACCACGCATGTATATAACATAGGCATATATTAAATGGAAAAAATAGGATAGAAAATATAATAATCTCTCGGACCACGGGGAGACATCATACACCGTTAGGTTAGTTTACTAACGGCAGAGCGGTCGCAGGATCCTTAAGATAATTATATTTTGAAAAAAAAATCCTAATATTTCATAAATTAATAATAATGCAAGAGTGTTATAATTTTAGCAATATGACGCAACATGCTCATAACAAAGAATTAAAATAAATTAATATTTTGAAAGGGGCTGCAGGCCCATAAATATTATTCATTTTAATATATTATTTATATTTGGGCTGCAGGCCCATTTGCCAAAAATAAGAAAATTAATTATTGCAATTGAATTTATTTGGCTTCAGGCCCAATAAGTCAATATTAAAATGTTATTAGTATTTGGGCTTCAGGCCCGGTTTCAAAATTCTAATTGACACATTAAAAATTGCAAGGATTTTGTGGGCTTCATGCCCAATGGAAAAATATTAATTAATTTGTTAAGTTTGCAATAGGATTAACTGGGCTTCTGCCCATTTTTAGTACTCAAAAGTAATTGTTAATCTAAATGGGGCTGCTGGCCCATAAAATTTATTTTCATTTATAAACTGGGCTTCAGGCCCAAATTAGAACACAAAATTAATTATTATTCTAATTAGCTAATGAAAATAATTTCAATTAGCTATTTAAATTATCTGGGCTTCTGGCCCAAATAACCAGACAAAATGAATTAATTTTTATGTAGTAGGCTTCAGGCCTAATAAACAGCCCAACAAATTTACTGTTCTACAATATCATCTTTAAATTAGCATGTTGTACCCAGATAGCAATATCTGAACTCTGTCTGCATGCACTAGTTGTTACATCGAAAGATCTCTGATCACAAGTGCTTTAGTATCCTTGTGTGTTTACAACATTTATTTAAAGAGACAATTCCACATAATAATCATAATAATATAAAAAAATCAGATATTACAATAAGTTCCCAAGAATGAAAACCCATCATAAACAGGGTTAATCTGCTTGCTAGGTATTATAAAGCTTGCAAACTTTATCTTATAATAGATCTGAAAGTCAGAGTTAGGCAGTGGAATAGACATGTGGTATTTTTATGAATTGGCACACCTCATGTGGAAACTCCATCTTTCGTTCTCAGAAAATATTGAAGTTTGTGATTTCCCCGGTGTTCAAATTGTAAAAATACCATTTATTATTTCATTGTTGATCAAATCATAAGAATGCAGCATCACATGCCACTTTCATGTTTCCTTTTCATAATAGTTTGTCATTTTTTTTGTGTGTGCTAATATCTAAGAATCACAAATTTTTTTTCATACTTCATAGAAAATTGAACATGGCTATTTCTGATCTGTGAGTCTTTGCATCTCGAAACTTTGAGCAATGCTACCACCGATTTTTTTTAAATGATTATCAAATTGCCATATATTTATACATGCCTATAGAATAAGCTATGTAAAATAATAGTTATCAATATATTGTAATTTCTACGGGTTCAAAAGAGTTTACCTCTAGATCAAAGATCTAGGGACGATTGTAAAAAGATAAGATCCGTAGAAAGAAAAATCCACGCTCCTAATACGCCAAAAAGGATCGTCGCAACGGTTCGCCGCAACAATAGATTCCTTCGTGCGTAGGTGTTTAATTTTCGAGGAGAGACGGGATGAAAAGCTCAAGAGATGAGAGATTTACGTGCTGATAACGTGTTAAAGGAATTTGGAAAAGAAGTGAAGATAATCACCAAATTAGGAGTAGCCATGGCACAAGCCATGGCTCTCTATATATTCATATGAATTAGAACTCCAAGGGACTCCCCACTAACTTAGTGGGGAGTAAATGGTGAGATGTTGAGGGGGGAGGCCAAAGGCCTCCCTCAACTCACAACATTATCAATATTGTTGGTGCACCATGTAAGCGTATTGACCAACTAAAAGCTGCTCATGCTTCAATTATTGCTCATTTACTTGAGATTGATGAGCTTTAAACTGGTAAAGGACTTAATCAAATAGGTTCTCTGCAAAGAGCTGGTGATACACATTAGAGTTCTTACTTGAAATCAATTTCTAGTTTGTTGAAGATATTTAGTGGAACATGTAGGGTTTTAATGAACATTATTGAGGATAGAGCTACTTCTGCTCAGCGGGGTGATGCAGATTCAGCTTATGAGGCAATGACTACTTTTGACTTTGTTTTCATTTTGCATTTATGAAAGAAGTTTTAGAAATTTCTAATATACATTGTCAAGCGTTGCAACTCCAATCTCAAGATATCTTAAATGCAATGCATCTTGTTTCATCTACTAAGATGCTCATTCAAAAGTTAAGAGATGATGGCTGGGATAATTTGGTTACAACTATGAGAAATTTTTGTGAAGCAGTCAATATACCTGTACCAGATTTTAGTGCTCGTCATATTGCAAGAAGAGGAAGAGCTCGACATCAACAAAATGAAATTACAGTGGAACATTATTATAAAGTTGATGTTTTCAATGCAGTGATAGACTCTCAGTTGCAGGAATTGAACAACAAATTCAATGATAACACAATGGAATTGATCATTCTCAGTTCAGCTTTAGATCCAAGAGAGATGCGTGTATCATTTAGAATTGATGATATTTGCAACTTGGTACAGAAATTTTACTAACAAGACTTTACAGAATATGAGATGACACAGTTGCACATAGGGATGGCAATAATGGCCTGACCCGCCCGGCCCGACCTGGCCCGACCCAGTTTTGACCCGGCCCGACCCGGCCCGCAGCCGGGTCGGGGCAAGCTTGGGCTTTGTATGCGCCCCGGCCCGCCCCGCCCCGCCCTGGTAAACTATAGAGGTTTACTATTTTGATGCGGACCATGCAGTCAGCGAATAACCCATAACACATACTCTATTCCACGGTTCTCCTAATTGGGCCAATTCCCAATTCAACATTACCAAATAAATCAAAATTCTCCCAATTCACAAATAAAATTTTTATTTGGGATTCATATGGATGGCACTAATGACTTGACCCGACCGGCCCGACCCGGTTTTGGTAAGAAAGAACCCGCCCCGCCCCGGCACGCGACCCGCCCCGCCCCGGCCTGTAGATGGGTCGGGGCAAGCTTGGGTAGTTAAATACCCGCCCCGCCCCGCAATATTGCCATTCCTAGTTGCACATACAATTTCAACATTTTGATCATGTCCGACAACTTCCAGATTTTAAAACATTGGTAACAATTCCTGATCTATGTCAATGGTTGGTAAAAATTAGGAAAGCTGAAGTGTAATCTTTTGTGTATAGAGTGATAACTCTTATTCTCACACTTCCAGTTTCTTCAGCTACGACAGAGCGTTCTTTTTCAGCGATGAATATAGTCAAGACTACACTTCGTAACAAGATGGGAGATGATTTCTTGTCTGATTGTTTGCTTGTGTACATTGAGAAAGAAATTAATGAAAAATTTAGTGTGGATTCAATTATAGCTGATTTTCGTGACATGGAAGAAAGGGGTTCTGTATTTTAACATGGTGAGAATGTAATGGCTTATTTTGATACATTTAAATCAGAGTTTAAATGTTATTTGATGTAATATACTCCATATGAATTTATATAATATATTTATCCGATGCTTTATATTTTTTGCCATTGGACCACCCAGTCATCTCATCTTGGTTCCGTCCCTGCCTTTACTATCATGTCATGTACGCATTGTCACAGTTGATGCTCTCGTACACACTTGCAATGTCACATTTACTGTACTTTTCTCCCTGAAATGGTTGTCCGTAGTTACCCTTTTACCACCTGTTATATTCCATACTTGTGCATTGCTTTTCTTTCTATTTTTAAAATTCCTGTGACTTGCATACAGTTCCGCTTCGTGGCATTATCAGATGATAACATGTTGAAGAAGAGACTCCTAAATTTGAGGAGCCAGAGTTCGACCCTGAGACCGTCGCTTTCTAGAGCTTGAGTTGGGCGTGTGAGATGTACTTTCACATGTATTTTTTTTTCCGTTTTACTTTTCATGTATCTTGTGTGAGAATTGTTGAGCGTTGTTCTTTCAATTATGTATTGTAATAATTGTACGCTGGTTTGAGTATTAGTACATCTATGTTTCGTATGCTATGCTGTTTTCATTGGTAAACTGTAGAATCTGCGATTGTATCAAATAAGTTATGCCCCCACTGAGAGCAGGTATACAAGACTAATTTCAGTGACAAACTTGTAAATAAGTGGTATGTGCACAATCAATTCCCTTTAAAAAAGCATCGTGTCGAGTTCCCTTTGCATTCGAAGGGCAAGAAGGTAATCCCGAACCAAAACCCTCGCTATAAAATCCATTCCCCTAGGTTTTCATTTCCTAACACTCCCGGAGACAAAATCGTAGGCGGCGGAGGAGGTGGAGGCGAGAGGAAGGCGATCGGAACAAGATGGTGAAGTTTCTGAAGCCTAACAAAGCGGTGATCCTCCTTCAGGGACGCTTCGCTGGCCGGAAGGCGGTGATCGTGAAGAACTTCGACGATGGTACCCGCGACCGCGCGTACGGCCACTGCCTCGTCGCCGGCATCGCAAAGTACCCGAAGAAGGTGATCCGCAAGGACTCGGCGAAGAAGACGGCGAAGAAATCGAGGGTGAAGGCCTTTCTGAAGGTCGTGAACTACTCCCACATCATGCCGACGCGCTACACGCTGGACGTGGATCTCAAGGACGTCGTCAACCTCGACGCGCTGCAGACGAAGGACAAGAAGGTGGCCGCCTCCAAGGAGGCGAAGCAGAGGTTCGAGGAGAGGTTCAAGACGGGAAAGAACAGGTGGTTCTTTACCAAGCTCAGGTTCTAGGTATTATTCTGTTGGTTATGGTCATCTGGGCTTTTTGGTTCCTTTGAATGAAAACTTCCCTTCTGTTTTTAGATAATGGTTAATCGGATTGTTGGAGGTGAGTGTAGTGGTGTTTATTTCTTTGACAATCGACATTATGTTTCCGATATTGGTTGATCATAATTATTTCCAAACTACATTTTATTATGAGTCTTGTAGGATGATTAATTGTTGTACTGGGTTATGAAATTATATACGAATTCATGGATACTGATATGGATTCTCATCACATATGTATTGGTTTGAAATTATAAATTGAAAATTCCTTTATAACTTGCCTATAGACAACAAGTCAACAATCAACGGTTAATATCTTATGATGTACCATAAATGATGTTCTGTGAGTCATTTGATTCACTTATAAGTATGAATGTAGTAACGATGATTCATGGAATTATGTATTCAAGACATTTAGGCTAGATATGTCCGTGGCACGATTGAGAAGAAAAAAATGCTGTCAGTGTTTGTCTCCACAACCAAAAGGGTTGCTCTTGCAAAGATTACTGATTATACCCTTGGCTGGTCCAGAGCTGCCAATTTAATTATCTCCAGCTGATTAGCCCAGTACGGTCCACGACTTTGGTCTAGCAATCTCGGAGCTCTCACGTGCATGCTACCACTTTCCATTTTAGGCGACAGTTCGACTGACCATTGAGCTACTGCGATTACCGGGTCTGCCCATCAAACCTGGCGATCAATGATTGACCATTAACATGTCATCAATACAGACATCACAGGCCACATACAATAAAACACCATAAATGCGCAAGCGTTATGGACGAATGACAAAGCCTTTGACTATAAATAGTTTCACGAACGAGGAGGGATGACCGAATCTATGACATCTGAGACTCTGGTATTCATATACTCACAATCTACTCTACCAAACACTATATTCCTCTTTATAGCTCAGATCGAGAACTAGCGGACGTCGACCCCAATAGGTCGGACATAGTTTCATCGAGTATCCCATAGTCACATATTGACTTAACTATAGGAGGGGATTTGGTTAGAACACTGATCCGACCCCCTGATGAGCTTCCTGTATGGCAGATAGCTGGGGAGATAGCTCGGCCACGACTCGGTCCGACACCTATAGCTCGGCCTGGAGTCCCTTTAGCCCAAAGTTAGCTCGTCCAGCGCTTTGAAGGTTGTCCACGTCCTCCGCGTCAGCGGCATGGGCCATCCTCCAGCAACATTTGTAGTGAAAAAATACACTGAAACAATTACACCATATGAAGAGGTTAAGTACCATGCAAATATAACAATCCCTAATTAGAAACGGTAACCAATTTGTTTTCTTATTGATACAATGTACATGATGTAATTTTGGCTACTTCATACGGCTTTATTTGATCTGTTGTTTGCTAGGATTTTATGATCAAGTTTGAAACTATAAAAATGATTAAGTTTATAAAACTAAGAAGAATGTTGTGGGTTATAATAAGATCTGATTAGGGGCCAGTTTTGCCAAGGGCTTAGGGAAACTCTATTCACACAAACCAAGTTGCTCTGCGCGCACACCACCTTACACACCTAATATTTTTGAAGACTTGGTTTTTTACTTTGCGCCCATAAATTTCTAAATTACAAATGCCTTTATTTTTCTCTTTGAAAAATCCGATGCCTTCGTCATCTCCGCCTCCCGCCCCTCTTCTCAGCATCCTCATTTTCGTCTCGTTTTGTGCATGAATTTTTTATTAAAGATGTTGAAGAAGAAGAAGGAGAGGCATCAGTGGCAGAGGGGTGAGACGGTGGCAAACATGCAGTGGCAGTAGGAAGTAGTAGAAGAAGAGGATCAATGAGAGCCATTGATCTCCATTGTACATGGTAAAAAAATTTCAAAGAGGAGGAAGTGGAAGATGAGGGGGTGGCGTCGAGGAGGCGGCTTGTAGGGATGAGAATGGGCATGTCCAAAGCCCGATTGGGCTTCCAATTGGGCATGCCACATTCTCATCCTTACTCATCCCTTCACTAATTTTTCTAGAATTAGTGAAGGGATGAGTAGGGATGATGATGTGATATGCCCAATCGGGCTTTGGACATGCCCATTCTCATCCCGCCGGCTTGCGGTCGAAGAGCCATCGATCTCTATTGTACATGGTAACATTTTTTCAAAGAGAAGAAGAAGAAGAAGAAGAGGGAGCGATGAGACGGCTTGCCATCGTCTCCTCGCCATCATCTCAGTTTCTTCATCTTCTTCTATCCCATCAAAGCTTTAGAGGGAGGAGGAGAAGGAAGAGGAGATGAGACGAGGAAGCGGAAAGGAGGATCAGACGGCGACGACGGGTGGATGAGGTGGTGACGACGACGGCAGAAAGAGGGTTAAAAGGGAATAATTTTGAAGTAAATTTTGAATGACAAACTTGTAAATAAATGGGATGTGTTTGAAGCAATTTGGTATGTGTGTATAGCAACTCCCAAGGACTTAATGGAAGTACTAATTATGGTCACACGGATGGCATCCAACTATTATTAGGAAAACAATGTGGTGAGATGCAGAGTAACTAATTTAGAAACAGATATCTTACGAAAGGGATCAGTTTGGAAGACCTTCCACTATCGAGTTTGTATTGGCTGAATATTTTGTGAAGACATATTTACTTATTTATCTTTTTTAGACTTGATTGTTTAGGAGTTAACTAATCATGTATTATGTATATTAAGCATTGCCTTTGTCAACAAATTAGTATTCGAGAGACATATATTCCTAGTACTTTTAAATGTTGCAGAATTGACATCTTATGGACATACGATGTTGGGAGAAGACATTGATAGTTAATGATCAAGCTCTTCTGACGAACACGATTAATTATAATTTTTAGTGTGCATGTACGGGATTCTCTGACCTAGAAATGTTATAATTTGGTAGGTTTGACATTTATCATCATCTTCTATTTCCAATAGTTTGCTTGTAGTAGAATCATCATACTGGCAGATTGACTTGGTAGGGATTCAACATCTATCATCATTCCCTTCCTGGTAGGGATTCTGAACTTATCAACTTTTTCGTCTTCCGGACACTTCCACATTGGTAGGTTTGGCCTTTGTTGCATGTTCCTCTTTCTAATGCATTACTTACAGCTAAGTCATCACATCGACAGATCAACTAGGCTGGCATGGATTCAGTTTTATCAGCTTTCTCTCACTTTGATGCTTTCAAGTCGGTAAGGATTCGATCACATTTCTCTCTTTAATATTTGTTTGTGCATGGTTGAGACTTGGCCAAAAATAAAATTTTGAAAATGACCAGATGGTGTTTTTATTTCACGATGATGCAAGATGAATACTCAGTTATGGAGGTCTAAATAAGAACTTTATTAATGCAAATAGAAACATGTTTTCCTTGGTGCCAGGTAACATTTCTTATCATCCTTTGAAAGCAATTTTCAACCATAGTGCATTCTCAGCATAAATGATGATGATTGAGCCCATCACATTTCATGTTCAGGACCTCTTAATCTTTTTGAGAAAAGGGGATTGATTAGTTGTGCTTACTAGATGAGTCAGTGTGGTTTACATTACCAACATACGTTTGCCTTTTAATTAGGACATCCCAAGCTCTGGTTATTATATGGATCACTTTCGCTGCTTCATGGCTTTGATCCTTCCCCTCCCACTTAATATGAAATTTGGCATTCTTGGTGCGTGGTTGTGCATCTCTATAGATATCTTTGTAGAATCAAGGTTTCTATGTCTTGCCTTAGTTGAGTACACACATTCGTTGTGTATCCATGGTTCCTATGGTATTCACAGTACTTAATTTTGTCCACATTAAAAGTTTCAATTCACATTTGTGGTAGAGATTGCCTCGAGTACTCTTCATGCTAGAACTACATTGGTATTTAAGCTGGCAAAGTATTTTGAAGAAGTACACCATTCAAAACAATGTATTGATGGAGCACTCTTGCTCATCATCTCTTCATTGTGGCTACACTCAATCTTTCTTCTTACCTTCCTGTTTCTTTAGCTTCCTGGAAATGATGAGCTCCTCATCATTTATAAATACCTCCTAGGTTATCACCAAAGCATCCACAGACTGGTTTGGTGGATTGGTGACAAGATGATGCTTGAGATCTTCATTTGTGACTTGAAGTCTGGGTAGGTGAAAATCCTTAGGTAACTGATTTTAATTACACCTCCCTAATAAATAAGAATCTGAAGCTTGGTTTTCTCCCGTTTCCTTTTGTTTTCCTCTGTCGACCTGCTCTATGTTGGCATTGATTGATCTGAACTCCGCTCATACCATGCTGCTTCAACCAGTAGAAATAGATGATCCGATCGTTTTGGTATGAGACCTGATGAAGAACGTTGTACATCTCCACATGTCCCATTGTGCTGCATATGTTTGGTGCTCTAGGGTTGGCTGTGATATTAGGCAAGGTGTTGACTAGAAGGAAAATATTACAAATGCGCTTCTTGCTCTTAGTATAGCTGCTTCAGAGTGTGTTGCTAGGAATGCTGTTGCACCTATTGTTACAGCACTTTTGCTAGCCGCACGTGTATCAATGCTATTTATTCTTGCAATGCTTTTGCCACCTTTTTTGTCACGTTGGCTTGTGATTAGCGTGTTTCTTCCTATTTGCTTGGACAATTCTATTTAACTTTCAGCTATTGTACAAAATTGTGTTTATGTTCCCACAGATGGCGCCATTAATGACTTAGCAACTGAGCGACCTGCCTAGGCTGAGCTGGGCCTTTAATTGAACGGTCACGTGATCTAAATCCAACGATAGCTTTATCAAAGTCGAATCTGAGATAGTAATATCAGCTTCGGCTCATCCAACACTCAAGTCAGAACCTAATAAGAGAAAGTTATTAACTCATCCCTTAAGGCAATGACTTTATAGAAATCTGACAAGAATGCATTTTGGTAATTCCATTTACCTCCCTTGCATAGGTCGGGTTCGCTTGGGCCTTTTGTTAGTTAAGCATGTGCCTTCAGCTGAGTTGGACCTAGGGCCCGTTGCTAGTTGGTTTTATGAGACTTTTAAATGGTATACTAACTCACTCTTGTCTATTATACAAGCGATGAGGACTGTCCACGAGTTTGTCCTATGTGACAATGTCACATCATCGTGGACAACCACCTCAGACCAAAAAAAACCACCACCAAGCCCACTTATTTGTCATCGAAACTTTCTTTCTCTTTGGAGCCCGTTTTTTCGCTCGAAAGTTGAAATGGGAATGTTGAGGATTTGTGGAATCTGAGGAGAGAGAAAGGAGTTTTGTGTTCTTTTGGGTGGAAAATTGTATGGAAAGTAGGGTTGTGAAAGTAAAGTGGAGTCCACCCAACTTTCTTGTGTTCTTTTGGTTGTAGAAAATTGGTGAGTTGGAGGGGGAAGAGAGAAATAGATGAGATAATGGGCCCCACATAACCCAACTTTTCCATGTTTTCCCAACAGATTTCATGGATTACAAAAGGTGAATCTGGATTCCAAAAAGGACGCCACGTAAGCAAACTTTCTCATTTTAACTTTCAACCGAAAGAACAAGTTTTGGGAAATTAGGGGAAGAAAGCTGATGAATAGTGAAAATTTTCACTTTCTCATCTCCTTTCTTGGCAAAAGAACATGCCCTTATAGCTTGTTCTTTTGCTGGAAAGGAGAAATGTGAAAGTTGGGAAAGTCTGGAATCTGGGGAGAGAGAAAATGGAGTTTTGTGTTCTTTTGGTTGGAAAGTTGTATGGAAATTGGGGTTAGGAAAGTAAAATGGGGTCCACCCAACTTTCTTGTGTTCTTTTGGTAGTAAAAAGTTGGAATGACAAAGTGGAAAGTTGGTGAGTTGGAGGAGAGAGATGGGATAGTGGGGCCCACGAAATAGTAACTTTCCACAACTTTCTCATGGTTTCTTGAAGATTACAAAGAATCCCAAAAACGGTCATTCGAAGTGTCACGTCAACAAACTTTTCACTATTAACTTTTCCACAAAAGAACAAACTCAAGAAAAGTTGATTAAGAAAATGAATAAATAGGGCCAAAAATCACTTTCTCGTTCACTTTCCATGCAAAAGAAAAGCCCTTTAACTTCTCATGTACATGTTTGCCACTGAAATTATTCCTCCCTTAAACCACACATATTTACCGGATGACATTGAAAGTTCTCTCTTTTACCGTTCATTACTCTCTCCAGCAATGTTATGTCGGTGGGTTTTTATGAGGTGCAGTGCACTTTGTGCCCAGATTATTTCTACTAATATAATATGTGATTACAAAATAAATTGCAGCAATGAATACAAATCGGAAGCTTCATATCAACAAAGATTTATGGAAATCCAATGTTGGGTTCATGCCCATGATGAGGTATGCTCTCTTCGGTAATATCATGTATGCTCTTCCTCTTGGACTCCTTGTTCCCGCCGTTCTGCTGCCGGAGGAAGTACTTCTGCGCGTGGCTCGCCACCTGCGTCGCCGTCCTTGTCTTCACCGCCATTCTCGATATGTTCCTCCAATCTCCCTTCCCGTACTTCTTCAACCCCTCCAGGAACCGTCTATATACAAAAAGAATTAAAAAAAATGGACCCCAAAAATATATTATTATCAACAAATTTTTGCTTACATGTGCTCGTCTTCTGTCCACGGCGTGCCTCGCTTCCTCTCGTCCCTCTTCGATTTCGACCCGAAAGGTGTCTGGTTGCTTCTTGGGTCTTCGTCGTCTTCGTCGTCGTCGTAGTCGGGGAGTTCTACTGCGCCTGAGTCGATGGCGTGGATATCCTGGACCAGCGCCTGGTAGTGGAGGATGACGTCATGCGGTGTCTTGCCGGGGAGCTCGAGGGAGATGAGGTGCCAGCGGTTGGGCGTTCCGTCGGGGTACCGTACCAGGGAGTTCTCGAACGCCTTGTCATCGGACCTTGTCCACGTCGGAGCCGGATTCATTTCGGGCGGGCGGGGATTTTTGGGGACCCGATAAACGATTTTGGGGACGACGACGTGGTTTTCTTGTTTTGGGTACGATTCTCGGCCTGTTTAATATGTAGAGCCTTTCGCCGCCAGTACGACTCTTGGTAACCGACGCTGCTGGAGGAGAGACTGCTTATCCTGTTCCGTACGCGTGGCGGACTCTTGTTAACGGGTGTGTGGCTCATAACCGGGTAACCCAAAACCCGATGTTTTTTCTTCCATTAATCTTATACATCGCACCAAATCCATTACAAACCCTAACCGTAGTAGAGAGGATGAAGATACAAAACCCTAGATCATTTTGTACATATTTTCTATTAAACGGTTTCTTCATTCAAAAATTACCTTTCGTAGTTACCAGTTGCTTCGTCTATTTCTTTCTAAATCCCAGATTTAATTTATTAGCCCGCTTTCAAAATTTGATTGTTTTAATTTTGAGAAAGATGTCATTTGAAATTTATTTAGCAATTTAAGATGGGATAAGGGATAGATAACAACTTTAATTTGCGGAAGAGGACGCTAAAAGGGCTGAAGTGAGCCGAATGAGATATATAGAGGATGGTATCCTACTAATAGTAGCATAACAAGGCAAGAGGAACACGTTTAAGTTTCAAAAACTGAAAGATGGAAATATCAACATATAGGCTCTATATAAAGGCCGGTAAATTAAGAAGTTTAGTGTTGGCGGATGGATCCGTTGCCCATTAAAAGTGAGCTGACTAGAACACCTTCGATGAGAGGAGCTTTCGTTGGTGAAAGAGTGTGACACATGGAGAGGATGCCTCGGGTCGGAGAGAGCCAAATTTGAGCTATGGATATGAAACCAGACCTAGCTCCGCGCTATCTCCATTGATGTAGCCATGCACCATCTCCATTGATTTGCCTCAAAAGAGAAATCGTCAGAGGGTTGGTTCTGGGTCTCGACCAAATCCCCTCCGATGTCTAAGTCAGTAGATGACTCAAAATGGGGCTCGGGTCGGCTATCTCCGTCCTATAGGGAGGTCGCCTGATCACCGTCAGGCCGAGCTATGGTGGAAGAAACGTAATATAGAGTAGTGTGTAGAATATGGTGATACCTCCATGTAGGTTCCTCCATGCTGCTTCGTTTCCTAGAGTATTTATCTCCCCCTCTTGGCCTTGGAACTTCCCACTAATAAAGTGGCTTTAGTGGAGATAATAGTCATCATAAAAACCGGCCAATAATGTAGCTTCATGGGAGTAACTGCCCCATGAATGTAGCCCTTAATTGCTTAATTAGGGGCTATTAAAGTGAGTCATGATGAATGATAACCACCCACCATTGAAGGCTCTTTGTGAGGAAGGTGAAGGTTGACCCGTTCAACTCCGGAGCTATGGGTAGTAGGCCAGTATGGTAATGGCCTAACAATAACAGAACATATATGATGTAACAATGGCCCACATCGCCCGAGCTCAACCGCTACAAAGGTTGAGGTTGGCGGATGCGATAAGTATGAGGAAGAAGTAACCTCGGTCGGATAGTTGAGTTGGTTTGCGAGGGTGTGGCTCCTCGACTTATTTAATGCCCATATGTGTGAAGTATCATACTTGTGTATACTTGCAGGTACGTATAGTAAGTGTTGCAGGTCAGATCCGCACACAATGAAATTTATTTGTAGTGGGAATCACGGATACAATGATTTACAAGTTTTGGGTGATGGAGAGGTTAACACGACTCAGAGCTCGCTTCATATGTGAAGAGTCCAAGGTCGCCTGGAGATCGCCTGAAGGTCGCCTTCTCCCGATAGCTGAGGCGAGCTTCCTTTGGGGATTAGCAACTGGTCAGAAAGGCGGGGCTGGCTGTCAGACCTTAGCCTCTCCGATACATAAGTCAGCTGGTGATGTAAAAGGTAGGCGCTGGGCACACTTGGAGATCTTAAGACAGATCGGCGAAGGGCGGTGGGCTTATGAGGAAGGCGCAGACATATGGAAGATATCTGACCTTGTACTGAAATGAGTAAGAAGATTTTACTTAACAACTCACCAACCCCCTCTATGGAGGCATGAGGGGGTATTTATAGGGCTGAGAAGCGGTAGCTCGCCGTTTTGTCAGCTGTCGAATCATCCCAGTTGGCACTCGAGTGGTGAGGCCGTGTCACGGATATTTACCGCATTAATGATGTCAGGAGGTGTCAGGAGCATTAATGAGACACGAGTGGCGGCCATCAGTTCTCGCCCTTAACCCCTAGCATTAATGGAGAGTAGGTGAGTCTACGTCACCATGTCAGAGATATTTATGCTCGGCCGCCCTCAGGGGCGAGTCATAGATCGGTGATTAAGCTCGGCTTCTCCGGATGATGCTTCTTGCTGGAGGGTAGGCGAGCTTGTCCTTGGCGTGGCGAGCTTATAGGTCGCACCGGCGAGCTTCTTAGTTGACCTTGGAGGCGAGCTTGCGGCGGGGCGAGGCGAGCTTCTCTGAGTCACATGCGATCTTCAGCTCGACCAGTATCCCATCAGGAGAGTCAGTGAGATGTTTTCTTGGGTCCCTGGTGCATACGGGCCTGAACTTCATGGGCCAGCCTTTAGGGCGTAACAGTAAGTGTGACTATGTTTTTACATAGATAAGAGGTAGGTGTGTATTTGAATGATATGATTATCCTGGGTGGATATTAGTTTTACTAGCGTGTATGGTTATTATTTAGTGTGTATTATTGTTATTGGTAAGCATCTCCTTGTATGTTTAGGGTAGCTGTGTGATATTTGTAATTAGGGAGGGTCTCTGTACTTAGTGGCAAACCTCGTAATTATTTACCACAAGTTTAAGGACCCTTGTGTAAAAGTAAAGTGGAATTTGTCTTGGAGTGGCATCGTTGTAGTTATAGTTCCATGTTGGAGTGTGTGTGGCTAGTAGCATTGCACCCTTATAATTATCATTCTAACTTGGAGCCTAAATAATTAGGGGCATTTTGTGCATATAGAACTTTCCATTTTTGGTAAGGGTATACTTGTAAATAATGGGAGATATTTAATTTTCTATGTAATATATTATCTGTTATAACATATAACATATTTTGGGGGGGTATTTTGAGAGAGTGAGGAAATGTGAGATATTTTAGGGGAGAGATGTGGAAGCTCCTAGAAACCCTAGAAACCTCTCCACTCTTCTCTTTTCTTCTCCTCTTTTCCTTTCCTTTTCATTTTTCATATTTTCTCTCCACTCTTCTCTTTGTTGGGCCGAATTCACCATGAACACACAAAAAGAAGAGAAAAAAAGAAGAGAAAAGGAAGAAGAAGAAGAGAATGGATGGAGCATGGCTAAATGTTGTATCTTTGGGGAAGAACCATGTATCTAAAAGAGGAGAGGATCCATCTTCATGAGGTAGGATCCTAACTTCGTTAGCATATCTTGGGGTTTGGTGTGTAGGGAATTTGATGATGTGCATGCTTAATAATGTAGGATTCTCAACTTAGTGTCGGGGATATTAATTTAGGATTGTTGTAGTAATTAGAGTATTGTTGTAGGATTGTTCTAGTCTAGGTTTTCATGGCAAAGTTCTTCGCTTTAAAAAGTATATCACTAAAGTTCCTCATTAAAGATTTTATAGTTTATAACATCCTTTATAACATCCTTAATTTTGTATGTTAGCTTAATGTTGTATGTTATACTATCCTTTATAACATCCTTTATAACATTCTTAATGTTGCATATTGGCCATGAACTATGATACGTCCCTCTAGAATGTCCTCTAATTGCATGCATGACATTCATGACATGGAAATGCTTGAGCATTGTGCTTATGGAAATCACTTTGGTATTCATTTGTTGTGTAATGGAAACTTATATGCAAGCGAAAAATGTGAATGGCATGTGCATGCAGGACTTGGAGGTTGGAGGGTGAGGACATGATGTTGGATTTATTGCTATGTTTAAGTGGGCTTGGATGTATGATCGGCATGGATTCACGCGATATGATGTGGAATGAGGCAAAGGGTATGCACAAGGAGATGCATGAGCCTATGTGAAATGATATTGCTTACTTTTAATTATGGCCTTTTTCTTTTATGTCATTTAAATGTTGCATGCTAGCCTTTGTAGTTTAGACGTCCTTCAATCTTCTATGTTTAATTATGTCATTTACTTTCTCTTATTGCTTTGCGGTTAGTGTTGTTTATTCCCTCTTGTTCTAGTCTTAATTCAATAAAACAAACTTAAATTCTAGAGATGTCTCGGTTTGCAACATGGCAAGTGAGCACCCTAGAAGGGAGTTAGGGGTAAAACTGAGTACTAGTATAGTATAAGGCCTAGACTAGTATGCGACAGTATTGGTGTACCTTGCTCAGTTTCAGGTACCATACCTTGCTCAGTTTTGGATACTGTTAAGGAAAAAAATGGCGATAACAGTATTGAAGCCAACGTGGACCCTTCTATCAAGGTGAAGCCTCGTCAGCAGGTTTAATGGGGCCCTAGTTAGTAGAACCGGGATCGTTGGTAGTGGAAGCGAGTATGCGATACTCGTTCGACCTTCCGAGCGGATCAAGACTCAAGCGATCGTTGATGGAGATACGACCCTCCTGTTAAATCACTCCATGAGCTTTCTGTATCACAAAGGAAAGTCAGGGGGGTCGGATCTGGGTTCCGACCCAAATCCCCTCAGATACTTAAGTTAGAATGGAAACTTAAGAGAGAGCTTGGAGCTGTCGAGATCGACCCACGGTGGCTCGTCTCGAGTCAGACGTCGCAAGCTATTTGGAGGAAGAAATATTAAGTGGAGTGTAGAATATCAGAGTGCTAAGTTTCGTACCTCCTTTGTTCTGTTCATCTCCAGTGTATTTATAGACCTCCGAGGTCTCTTCAGTGACGTTGGGAGGATAACGGTTACCCGTTAAAGCGCCACGATCCTTTCCCCTTAATAGGGGGTAACCGTCGCCCATGTCCCAGCTATTTATAAACTTCCTTTAATCCCACGTTCGATGAGTGGAAGTGCAATGGGCGAATGGCGTGTGGGCTTTGATTGAGTCAGCTTCGGGCTTCTTTCATGGGCTTTGCGGGCTTTTATCGCCCACCGAACGAATCCCTCGAGGGCCGATCCAAGGATGCAACAATGCCCCTCGTCGCTCGAGCTCAGACAGTCCATCTGTTGGGGTCAAGTGACGTTACATCTTATAAATGGGGCACGACAGTCGAGAAACAAGTACTCGAGTTTTAGGCGCCAAAACGCCTGCTTTTCTGATTTGGACGATGCGTCGGTTCAAAAATCGAGATACTAGGATGCCCGGATTACCAACATGTGTCCAGATTGTAGGGGTTTTGGCGGACCCTCAGAGCTCAGATCTGTGTTCGTCCTAAGAAGGACGGACCACAGAGGCATAAAGCGCAGCAGAAAATTAAAACTTGCTAGAACAATTTAGCTAGGCCCTAAGGAAGCCAGAACCTATACCAACTTGGGGTGGATTTGACCACCCCAAGAGGGATCTATCCTACTGCAACGAAATTAAACTATACTAAAATTACTTAGAGAACATACCCGGAATCTCAACCCTGGGGTGGGCAAGATGTACCGCACCGTCTTCTGACGCTCCTCGTAGCCGAACCGCCTCGACTCGATCCACCCGAACCACCTCACACCTTCGAACCGATCTGTTCGAGCCGACACCCGTCTCCAAGCCAATCACACGAGGTAAAAGGTTTCACTTGAGTAGACCCGCATCTTATACGTCTGGATCTGAAACCAAACCCCCTTCGTAGTCTTGCTAGGACTAGTCGGGAGAATAGGAAGAAGCGAGAATGAATAGTTTAGTCGTAGATCGAGCTTGCTCTAAAATCCGGAGCTACTCGATCGAGGACATGGTGTGTTTTTCAACGAAGAGAGTGCACATCTGTTTATATAGGGAGTCGGCACCTCTCTTTTCGTTGCGAGCAATGTGGGACAAAAACAAATAGAGGAGAAATTAATTTAGCTAATTTAGCTTTAATTGAAGTTTAGTAAGCCTTTCATAAAGGCTAACTTCAATGAATTAATTCTCCTTATCCATTAAAATTTAGACACCAAACAAGCTATCAATCCGAAGGGCTTCGAATGGTGAACGCGTAAGAACGAATGACGACAAATTTCTACTTCGTTTGACCCCTCAAACAATTGCCCAAGATGGGCAAAAAGTCAATTTTCGTAGCCGTCAAAAGTGGTTTCAAAAACCCTATTTTAACTTAAGTTGCGGGCCGTGCCCGCAGAGCAGTGGGCGCGCTTGCCCACTGTTTCCAGCGGGCTGTGCCCGTTTCCCCTTGCGGATGGGCCTGTTAGCCCATGTGAGTCCAACCCACTTTGCCTCGGACTGTTTTTGTGTTTCTGTGCTCGTTTGAGCTCCGATTTGGACACGGTTTGAACCTGTGTTTAGACCGGGATGATCCCGTTAACCAGGTAACCCTTTCCAAAGCTTTTGTTCCTACAAATATTGTCGTAACCAATTTACGACACGTTTAATCTTTTTTGCATCAAATGCAATAATGTCCATACTGCATCTACGACTTAGTCTCACAACTGGCTTGTGAACATTAACTATTCCATTTCATCGAATGAATTTCTCTTATTAATCTTCCTATTACTAAGACACGAACGCTACTCGGTGTGAGACCCTACAGCATGACCTTACTACAGGTTGGGGCTCGAAACCCCTAGACGACGGTCACCACGAGTAGTAGTTGTCGTTCATGTTTCAGAATCATCATAACGTAATCGACCCTTTGACAAAAGTATCGTTGGGTTCACTTTGGCTGTGTCAGCGATGAATACCGTTAGCTATAGTCCCTTCGTAAAGACTGTGTCTCTGTTGGCCTAGGGTATGGTTTACTATCAATCCCATTAGACAACATTGGTCAGTATACGGCGGTCTTTGTTGTATTCACGTTGTACATCTTACAACGTACCCCGACCGAGGTTTAACACAAAGACAGTACTGAACCTGTGACACTAACTTCCCTTTAACGGAAGTGACGAATCTCATCTTAGTCATCTACTCGCCTCGAGAGTTTCAGGTGTAATCCAACATAAGATCTTTCCGCGGGCCTAGCCTCGAAGCTAGATCATAGGTCTAAGCGACACCGTTCACTCACAGGTTCGTACAAATGACTTCAGGTCTTTAAAGACCTGCTTAGCTATCATCACCCTAGAGTTATTATAGACAATTTAGTTAAAGTTAACCATATAATAACTCTAAGTTGGTCGTTCAGTAAACTCATTCTCTAATGAGCATCTGTGTCTCGTCTCCGACTTCACCAAGTCGAATGACTACGAGATCATCATTATCCTAAGGTAAGACAAAGACACAGTGGTCTATCCGATGTGCCGATATCCAGTTCTCGACACATCTATAACCACGAACCATTTAAGACTTAAGTTTCTATACGGTCGCTTGCTACTTATAATCGAGATCTTATCTGGATAGTAAGGACCTAACTATAAGTCTATGAACATTATCTAAGTATATTATTCATCCGAATTCATACTTAGGATAATGGACACAATATATTCTATTAACAAGACGTACACTTAGGATAAATCGCCTTATGGGCATATATCCTCCTACACAGGTATGATGAGATCGCCTCGTTTAAATAAGAGGGTCTGGAGGGAGATCGAAATCATCGTCTTTAGCATTCTTGACCCAGATTTCCTTCTCTGGTGATGGCTTCTTCATCTGCTCATGCCTCTGGTAGTAGTTCAGCTTCCATTGCTCAGAAGTGTAAGGAGGAAGTCGTCGTGCCCAGTCTGATCGCCAACCAAGTCTCTAAAGTGGGCACGGATCAAATTCCCGAGTTTCAGGAGAAATATGTTCGACTCGATTACCAGATCCAGTTGCCCAAGAGGAATTAAAGGGTTCATCGTCCTGGCGATTGAAAGGTTGGAGTTTATTTCAAGGCCTTTCATCGGAGACTTCGATTTCCCATACATCCTTTTATGTTCTGTTTGCTGAGTACGTTGAACCTTTCCCTTTGCCAATGATGTCGAACGCCATATGGTTCTGGTCGGCTTCACCGCATTGTGCGTGATGAACGGGGTTGAACCGACAATGGAGTTGTTTAATTACTTTTTTCACGATTCCTCGCCTCAAGACCCCGAGTTGGTATATGATAATCGCTCGTCGAGGTAGGAAATTATTTGACGACCTTCCCACCTCGAATCCGAATTGGAAAGACCAATTCGTATTCGTGGTATTTCAAGGCGAGGCGAGTGTCTGCTCTCGATGGGTTATGCCTAATTTGGGCACGACTGAAGACAAGCCTTTATCCGATGAGGGGAAGAAAATTGCAGGTTCATTGTTGAAGCTGCCAGAGTAGACTAGAAGATGAAATGGTTGTGGGCTGACTCGGTGCTGCGCAACACCGTATGGACGAAATGTCGATCCGATCCCGCCCATCACCAATCTGATCTTCGTTTTATTGAATTTTGCTTTTTTGCTTGCAGGCATGGTTGGCTAAGAATACCTGGTGGACCCCGAGTTGAGGGAAGGGGTCGAGGCTTCCATCAGAGAAGCTGAGGAGAATGTGTCATCTCCTCAAATGCCTCTTCTCGGGGAAGGGATGACAGGGACCTCTCAGGCTTTACCCACTGTCGTTCATGAGGCTTCTCAGTCGACTCGTCCTCAGAAGAGGAAAAAGAAGAAGTTTCCTACTGAATTTGAGGTGGTTGCAGTTGAGGGAATAAAGAGTCGAAGGCGGCAGATTCGCCTTAGCGACTCAGAGTTGTCTGGGTCAGATCACGCCGTGGGCCCGTCTGCTTCGTTGGATGAGAGTTAATCGCGTGATGATGTGTATTACTAATTTATTTTTAAATGTTTTTCCCTGGGCAGCTGCCCAGGGCAACTTATACGTAGTTACGTCCCTGGTATCAAATATCATACTTGTTGTATAAAAATGAAGATATCAGAAGGATGGTGCTATTAAACAGAAAGAGAAAGGACTTATCGGTTAGCTGAGGCGTGCTAGGCACTGTCCTTAAGAGTAGATTTCCGTCTCTCAGAGTATGAACTCGGTGCAAGTCAGGTCCAGCGGCTACCCTCCAGGATTCAACGGCAGCGGCCTTGTAAGTGTGCACTCACAATACAAGGCTCCAGCGAGCAGCAACTGTTCTGCGATCTCGAACGACGAGGAAGAGGAGAGGTTCGAAACAATCTGCAGAAGCAAGGAATCTGCAGGAGAGGATCCGTCTGTTCAGCTCTACAAGGCCAGACGCCAACAGACAGGAGGAACAATACTGATATTTTGTGGAAGAATGGATTTTCGCAGTGTATCAAACTCTTGAGATTTTCGAGTTTATATAGAGAAGAGAAATGGCTGTTGGAATTCCGTAATTAAGAGAGATTTAATTCTGCCATTTAATGAAAATATAGCTGTTGCAAAATTAAAAATTTAACGCAAAACTCGGGCACTCCGCGCGCGCACCCGTGAACCCCCCCCCTGCGCAGGCGCGACGCCAGCGCACACACGCTAAGGTTTTCCGGATCCGACGCCCAGATTTTCCATTCGGCTCAACCCGGTTTGGGTTCGGCCCCTTGCTTGGGCTCATGTGCACGCGAGCTACCCCCAAGTCCTAGCCCATTAACAAGTCCAATAGCCCATTAATAAGATGACTATAATATACACATTCAAAGATTGTCTCACATCCGATGTGGGACTATCTTTATCTCTTGGAAATGGAGAAATATCCAACAATCCCCCACTATTTCAAAATTTCAAGAGGTAAGATGAAAAGGAATCCAAGATTAGGAAGAAGAAAGATTTCGAGATCGAATACGACAATTCAATACATTAGCAATGGTGACTTTCGGTCTATGAACCATTACTTAGGGAGTGGAAATGTGTTTTACAAGAAGTTGGTGAAACTTATAGTTTCTATGAACCAATCTCCTTTATTGTAAAACATTGACTCACAACCCATATTGAAACATCAATGAACAATTGCTTGCTCTTTCGGGTTGGCACGTTTCGGCCATGCGCCATACCTGGATTTTCATGAGTGCTCTAGCGAATGTACCCAAATTCGCATAGGAAGCGGCCCCACTTCCACACCCATATAGGTGGACCCATCAAGTGTGCTCGACGATTATGCACACCACCCAACAAGGGCTATGGTTTCCACTAAGAGTCATATGCTCACTATCTCTCATCGTCGATAGCACTATCTACACCATAGGAAGGGACATGAACATAATAATAGTGCTCCTCACGATCAACAAGTGACTTGTTGTTACCCATATGAACCTACTTCATGAGATCATCAATCACATAGGTTGGGTTACCATCACTCTTGACCTATGTTTTAGGTATAAGTCCCATTCCCCTCGATGTACTTTCCACTAACTTTCTATTTAGTGGTTTTGTCAGAGGATCTGCCAAATTCATCTCTGACCTCACATAATCAAGGGATACTATCCCATGATCTAGCAGCTGCCTCACAATAGAGTGCCTTAGGCGTATATGCCTACTCTTCCCATTAAAAACTTTATTTTTGGCTTTTGCAATTGCAGCTTGGCTATCACAGTGGATAGACACAGACGGTACCGGTTTTTCACAAATGGGAAGATCACCCAGAAGGTTCTTAAGCCACTCGGCTTCACTACATGCCTTCTCTAAGGCAATAAACTCGGATTCCATAGTAAACCGAGCAATACATGTTTGTTTGGAAGATTTCCAAGACACAGCACCTCCACCAAGTGTAAAAACATAACCACTTGTGGATTTAAGCTCATCTGAATCAGAGATCCAGTTCGCATCAGTAAAACCTTCTAAAACTGATGGATCGCCACTAAAACATAATCCATATTCAAGAGTTCCTTTCAAGTATCTCATAACTCTTGACAATGCATTCCACTGATCACTATTAGGATTTTGAGTGTAACGACTCAATCTACTAATAGCATAAGCAATATCAGGGCGAGTACAATTCATTAAATACATTAAGCTACCAATGATCTGAGCATATTTAATTTGTGAAACAGATTCACCAAAATTTTTAGCTAAATGTAAACTAGCATCATATGGAGTAGCTACAGGCTTTTGATCATGATATCCAAACTTTTCAAGCACTTTAATAACATAATGTTCTTGAGAAAGCATAATCCCACTAGGTGTCTTAGTTAACTTAATACCCAAGATCACATCAGCCTCACCCATGTCTTTCATATCAAATTTAGAAGACAAGAATGACTTTGTTGCATTTACTACATCTAGGTTGGTGCCGAGAATAAGCATGTCATCAACATATAAGCAAATAATAACACCAACACCATTATCAAACTTTGTGTAAATACATTTATCAGCATCATTTATATGATAACCATTTGAAAGCAAAACAGAATCAAATTTATCATGCCATTGTTTTGGAGCTTGTTTTAAACCATAAAGAGATTTAACAAGTTTGCATACTTTATGTTCATTACCAGGAGTGATACAACCTTCAGGCTGTTCCATATAAATCTCTTCTTCTAAATCTCCATTCAAAAAAGCAGTCTTTACATCCATTTGATGGATAACAAGACTATGTATAGATGCTAGAGCAACCAAAACACGAATAGAAGCTATCCTAGTGACAGGAGCAAAGGTATCAAAATAATCAATGTCTTTCTTTTGGTTGAAGCCTTTAGCAACTAATCTAGCTTTGAACTTGTCAATAGAACCATCAGGTTTAAGCTTCCTTTTAAATATCCACTTGCAACCAATAGTTTTAGCTCCTGGGGCAAGGTAACAAGTTCCCAAGTGTGATTTGACATAATGGATTCTAATTCACTGTTGATTGCTTCTTTCCAAAAAGTGGCATCAGGAGATGTGATGGCTTCATGGTATGTAAGAGGGTCATCATCAATAAGAAAGGTAAAAAAGCCATCACCTAGATTAGTCTCCCTCCTAACTCTTTTACTCCTTCTTACTTATATCTCATCATCATTATCATGTGAATGAACATCAGAAGTGTGAGATGATTGTGGTGCAGAAGTCATCCTAACATTATCCATTTTCATTGGAAATATGTGCTCAAAGAAATCAGCATTCTTGGTTTCAACAATTGTGTTAGGCTCCATAATGTTTTGCTCACTTTTAACAACAAGGAATCTATAAGAAGCAATATTTTGAGCATATCCAATAAACATGCAATCAAAAGTTTTAGGACCTAACTTTCTTTTCTTGGGTTCAGGTAAAAGAACTTTAGCTAAGCACCCCCACACTTTGAGGTAACTAAGGTTTGGAGAATGACCTACCCAAAGTTCATAAGGAGTCTTACCTAATTTCTTATAGGGAATTCTATTCTGAATGTGACAAGCAGAGAGAATAGCTTCTCCCCAAAGGTTAAGAGGTGCACCTGAACTAATTAGCAAAGCATTCATCATCTCTTTTAAGGTCCTATTTTTCCTTTCTGCTATGCCATTTGATTCAGGTGAATATGGAGGAGTAGTCTCATGAATAATCCCATGTTCTTCACAATACTCATTAAAAGATGTAAACTCCCCTCCTCTATCTGATCTAACCCTTTTTATTTTCTTATTAAGTTGATTCTCTACTTTAGTCTTATACTTCAAAAACATATCAAAGGCTTCATCTTTAGATCTAAGCAAGTATACTTCAGTGTATCTAGAGAAGTCATCCACAAAAGTGATATAGAATTTCTTACCACCTCTAGTTATATGGCTTTTCAAATCCCCAAGGTCACTATGAATTAAAGCAAGAAGTTCACTTTCTCTGTGTACAGACCTACATGTTTTCTTAGTGGCTTTTGATTCAACACAAATTTCACATTTATCATTAGAGGAAGATGAGGCATTCAACAATCCAATTTCTTTCATTTTCTTAATATATGAATAATTAACATGCCCTAATCTATAGTGCCAGATATCAAAAGAGTCAATCAAGTAAGCAGAAGAAGATGATGCATTATTATTCATGACATCAAGCACATTCAGAATGAAAAGACACTGGTTACAATATCCCTTTCCCACAAACTGACCAGACCCAATCACAAACCAAACCAGAGATTTCAAAAGGGCCAAAACCATACTACTTTCAAGAAGAAAGGAGACTGTTTTATTTGCAAGAAACCTGGACACCATGCAGCTCAATGTCGCTTCCGGAAAGATACTCCTAAACCAAGTGCAAACTTGGTAGAAGGAGATATAATTGCTGCGGTGATCTCAGAGGTTAACATGGTGGCACATGCTAAGGACTGGGTAATTGACTCCGGGGCAACCCGGCATATCTGCGCTGATAGAGGAGCTTTTACCTCCTATGTTCCTATCAGCTCTGGCGAGGAAAATGTGTACATGGGGGATTCAAGACCCTCACCCGTAATCGGGAAAGGGAAGGTTCTTCTCAAATTAACCTCAGGAAAAACCCTTTCGCTTAGTGAAGTGCTCCATGTCCCAGATATCCGTTGGAATCTGGTTTCTGTCTCTCTTCTGGGAAAAGTGGGGGTTAAGGTTACTTTTGAGTCTGATAAAATTGTTATGACCAAGAAATTAAGTAGTATGTTTCAATTATAAATAGAGGAATATGGAGGTGAGCTGACAGCGCAGATTCGGCCTCCCTGCGCTGTCAGCGATTTGAGGCCCTAAAAACTTTTTTTTAAAAAAAATTTTTGTAGTATGTTCTAATACTTGTTAACTAGCTGCCCACCAATTTTCAAGTCAATCAATCACCGTTTGAGCCCCCATCCATGTGTTTCAAAAAGATTGCGCCGGCAGTTTTCAGAATTTGAGCTATCTTTTTGAAACGCATAGATGATGGGCTCAAACGGTATTGGATTGACTTGAAAATTGGTGGAGAACTAATTAACAAGTATTAGAACATACTGCAAAAAAAATTTAAAATAAAATTGTTTTTAAGGCCTCAAATTGCTGTCGCAAGAAAATTTCATGCGATGTCTGCTCAGGCCCATATTCCTCTTGTAAATAACTGGTTTCATGGACAAACATTTCTCAACAACAGCATAATTCAGTGAAATAAGCTCAATAAAGAAACATGGGTTATAATATTACAGAAAGGCCTTATTTTTTATTTTTTTTTGTGTGGTGGGGGGGGGGGGGGGGGTTGGGGGGGGGGGGGGGGGGGGGGGGGGGGGGGGGGGGGGGGGGTCTATGAAAGGACAGTGAGATGCATTGCTACTTTAAACATACGTATACCCAAGCAGCCGAATATGCCCACAACAGGATTGAACTGAAACGGTCCAAGTGGGACGTGTCTTTATTGAATTGTCACATAGCCGGAGACCAAATAGTTGCCACGTAGGTGGCACATGATTGATTAAAACTATTCCAGAAACACAAAGAAATAAATGTTATCCCAACTTGCACGTTTTGTACGCTTCCGGGTTCCGAATGGATAAGGATGAAGCCGGTGGTTGACACGTGGACATTTCTCGATCTCCGCTAGATTCCAATTCCGAACATTGTTTCTGTCTTTACCGTTGGATCCAAGATCCTAGCGCTGACGACGACGGCAGGGGCCCGGCCAGTGTCGGACGGAGGACGGCGGATGCTGCGGGTCCAGCCGGCGCCACGTGGCAGGTGGCGTCGCGTCAAAGTCGAGGAGGTGGTCGAATTGAACTCCGCGTCTTTGTTTTGTTTCATGGTTTTGATGTTTGCTGTTCGTGTGTGCCCAGCGCCGCCTCTGATTTGTATTTTAAGGAGACCGTACGGTGGTCAGGTAACTGCCTTGTCGTCAGTCGGGGATCAGCTGCTTGATCCACGCACGGTTGCTCATCTGAACAAATTTAAATATAAAAAGAGTTCATTTCGAATCTGCTGTCAGCTTAAGGAATTTTCTATGTTCATCTGATATAAGGGCATGTTTTTTTTGAGACTTTGGGTTAGGATTTACTGTTGTGAATTGTAAGTTGATGTTGAAATCTTCATGAGAGAGAAATATAATTTTGTGTTTCTTTTGAAGTAAAGTGTGTTAGAAAATTGGTTTGGGATTTGTTTGTGGGTCTCACACAGAAATCTTGTGTTTCTTTTGATTAGGATTGTCGGATGAAAAAAGTTGAAAGTTAGAAAAAGAGTATTAAAATAAAATATTTTAATATAATAATTAAATAAAAACACACAATCTTCGATATGCTTGAGAATAGCAAAAGACTTTTGCTGTGGAATGTGGGGGCCACCATCTAGGTGTTCTTTTTGTGGAGGCTGCGTGAAATTTGAGCGGCTAAAACGAAACGAAAATTAAAAATCAAGGCCTCCGAATTAAAGATGAAACAAAACATGCGGATGAGAGAGCGACAGCCAAAATAGGTCCCACATCAACTTTCTCTTCCAAAATTCCCGAAAAATGCGGGGATTACGCTAGTGAGATTTTGCCCCTCCACGTCGGCAAAGTTGGGGAGGAGGAATCACATATCAAAGTCACTCAAAGAAACAGAATGAGGGAAATGGGTGAGAGAAAATAAATCAACAGTCTAAGAAGTGACGGGGAATAGTGAGTTTTTATCACTTTCTCACCTCAAATGCACCCAAAGATACAGGTCCTAAAAGTCTCATTAATCCTTTATCTTTTGCAAATTTTTCGGGTTTGGAACGTTATATACATTTTAGAAAGTAAAACTTCAAACATTATTGAATCTTAAAAGTATCTTATTATCAGATTACCTCGTTATAAAAAAATGTATTGTTCTGAAAATTTATCATTATCAGGTCAAGGGGTAAATAGACGGTAGATTAATTTGTTTTATTGTGGTATGATGATCATCCATGCTATATGGATCAATCCCTTAAAAATTTATTACAAATCAATGGAAATAGTTGACAACACATGAGTTCTTTCTATGCTTTGGGCATATTTGTATTTAGATATATTAAAAAATTAATTTAGAATTCTAACCTAACTAACAATAAGAACACAATGGAATTAGATTAGTGATTAATTAAAATAAAAAATTATAATAAAAAAAATTCTCGAATGTTTTAACCACTCTCTTTGGTCGCTTAGAGTGTCTAATTGATATGAGAAGCTCAAGCCAAAGTTTGATTTTACAAATTATTTGGCTTTATTCGTACATAAGGTGCACTTTAATGACTATAGAAACTGTAGAATTACGAGGAGAAGATCAAACACAAAACCTTCTACGCAGAGGATTGAGATTAATAGGAGGAATTACAATGCTTAGGATCGGATTTGGAATCACAAGAGGAAACCAAATACTTGTTTCCCACCAAAATTACCCTTTCTTCTTCTTATGTTTATTTGTGGGAGAAAAAAAAGGTAAACTTTATTTTTAGCACATAAACTCTCAGGTGTATAGGAAGAGAGGTTTATATTGAACTTAACGTTGTAAAAGTAAAACGGTAGGGTAGTTTACCAAAGACTTGCTAAACTCACATGCATTCAACTAAATTATAGCTGCGCATGTCTGAAGACCAGGTAACTTCGAATTCTTGCCAACAAAATATGCGAATGATGCAGAAAGATACAAGTAAATTATACTCACCTTACCTTGTCCCTGCAACCTGCTGTACTTTTTAGTTGTTTTTATGGTGTTCTTCTGTCATATGATAATTAAATACAAAGAATCACTGGTGAACTTTTACAAATATAGCATACTTAGGTTAAAGCATACAATTACAAGATACAAGTAGGCTAATTTTATTAATTTATATCTCCTTTAGTAAGCATGTCTTTAATTATGTGCACTGCCGTTGTATTTAATCAACTGACAAGACAAATTCCTCTTGAAATGGAATTGAGATAATATAATGCATATGTTTCAAATTGGTGTGTCAAATTTATGTGAACGACCCTTTAATTCCTTAAAATTGCTCATTTACTAAATTTTCACCATGTTTCAGTTGACAGAAGGGCACATTTGCAATAGACGATGGAAGACAAGTTTGTAAAGGGAGATATAATATTTGTAATGCCAAGCAATTTCCCAAAACATGAGAGTATATATGCTAAATTCCCTCAAGTTTATTAATCTCAAGCAACTATGAAAATATGAATTTCAAACCTATACGTTTATGTTACTCTTAAATCACGAAAGTTTGATTAGGCAAATGTAGTTATAGCAATCAAAATGGTCGCAATATGACCCAGCATGAAATGATCATGTCGATGGTACACTTAAATGTTAGCTCAATCAAGGGGGAAAAAAGGAATTACAAATAGGTAATCAAATTCAAGACAAAAGTGGGTCATCAAATAAAGAAGGCAAGCCAATAAAACATGAAAGGATTTACACCAGGCTACATGTGTCAGTAAAACAAGATGTTGGTGAAGATGCGAAACAAATGTATGTAAAGAGGAAATTAGTCTTTTACAGCCAACAATTAATGTTTCAGCACCAGAATTCAAACTTCTTACAAGAGAAGAAATATAAAAAGACCCAGCCAATCAAAAACACCCCATCTTAACACAAACACCTCTACTGCTAAGCCATGTCGTGTCGGATACATCTCAGGTATGCATGTCAAAACACACCAAGTACTTTTAAGAACATTTTCAATCTCGGCGTGTCATACCGTGTCCGGGCAACATAGCCATTAACATATTGTACCAACAAACCTTAGAAATTACATGAACCACATCTAGACATGCGCGAAATAACCAACCACAAGCATACAGCTGACCCAAAAATGCCAACCAACCCAATCTTGATTGAAGCAGACACAATTATAAACCTGGTGACAATCAGTACTGCAAGTTTGCCCATCTATATCATATTAGGAACATGTTGTGACTCAAAAGCTTTGGTGCTTCCAGAAAAAATAATGCCACTTCACAACTAACATGCATATAGGAAAAAGACCTGGTATGCACAGCTAGGTAAGAGGATGTAAATAGCCATTAGATGAAACTGAACAGTAATGACATGAAATCTAGTCTTGTATCATCCACGGATTCAACGGAACTATGTATTCATCATGTGAATCTAGTATAAAAAATGTTTTTATACAATACTGGTTACCTGAAGCAGCAAGGGATAAAAAAAATATGTAGATGGAATACAATTACAAATCACTTAAAGATATAAAATGAGTTTCAGGTATAGTCTAGGTTAAATTGCACCTCAAAGAAGAAAGCGGCTCATGTAGCTAAAAAACATGCCTTTAGTGACGCTCTTTTGGTTTAGTATGACTTTGAAAGCTATCTAGCATGATGAAGTATGTTTCTCTATTGGCCAACTGGATTTCAAAGTTAAAATGGAAACCCCAGCTCTTTTCGCATGTTTGACTTGGACAAAATTTAGAACCATCACAAAGGTGAACACAACATGGCACTCCTAACGTACTTGTGTTCCACAACTGACCCAATTTTAATAGAAAAGGTCACCTCGCGATGATGATAATACCTAGCTATTAATCTCAAAGCAGATGTAAAATCAAACACTAAATCTCCCTAAAAGATTAACAAATTGGTAAATATAGTTAAAGCAACCATCCTATAACTAAACCGCTTAAGATTTGAAATCAAAGGCTTCCTCTGATTGTTATGCGCAACAAATTGTTAGTCATATCGATACAGCAACATGTCCTAAATGGGGATGGGAGTTTCAGTGTAATGTGATGAGTCCTACAATATTACAATAAGTCAAGCTAGTAGCACCTGTAACAAATTAAGAATTGCATAGTTTAAAAGGACACAATAAATGGTTAATCATTGTACAACGATAAAAGATAATATGCATGCATACCATGAAAAACAGATCAAAACAACACAAAAAAGTAAACCAGTGCAGATTACATGATTTATTTACCTTGAGTACTTTAGATAGCATATCCAAGTTCGGCTGCATGTACTATCATACACTTGCTTATCCATTATTGATATGCAGAGTCGAAGGGACAAAAAATTTTGGAAATGTCAACATAAACAGTTAATTAAATTATAAAAAGAAATGGTAATAATTACACTAAGATTCTAAAAGCTAAACAACAGATTTAGTGAGATAAAGCAGATCTAATGTAGCAGAAATCTCAAAAAACAGTGTTCTTCCTTCTCATCATTATGGGACATATGGATGCTCGGATAATTCCATTATTTTGTAGTTATCCAATATTAGTTCTCCCTTACTTTTCCTAAATCGGGACCATCCCAGAGTACTCCAATTGGATCATGGGATGTTTAAGGTTGTAATTAAAATGTCCTAGAAAATATTTTGTGAAACTATAGTCTGTAAGGCTTGTGCACTATATAGTTGTCTTCATAAAGTGAACCACATGAAAATCCAATCCAATCTATGTCACATGTGAAAACTATAGTCTCTGAAACTGTATAATTGATGGGTTTTCTTCATAAAGTGGACCACATTAAAACCCAACAATCTACATCAGATGCTTCTGGCTTCTGTTACTTATTAAACAACATGCGTGCCTGGGATTTAGTAATACAGGGAAGTTCAAAGTTAAATAAAGACCATATCTGAATGATGTTTAATGAGACCAAGAATCATCATAATCTAAGAAATTTCATGATCAAAACACATTTGTCTTGTTTGAGATCTCTGAAACTGTGGTTTATGAAATAATAAGCACCGTCAGCCTACCCTTTCACATCGAAATAATGTTACGCACATAAGTTTTAAACAATACATATTAAGTTTCCATTCTTTTCTTTTACTTTTTCCCCCACCAGTTGAACCTAACCATCTAATATCAACATCATATGACATGGTGCCAAATTGGAAAAGGCAAATAGAAGAAAAGAGAGCTATGCAATATAATCTTGATGGCATGTTGGCAGATAGGCAACCCAACTTTTTCGTGATCATGTAGTTGAAGCATGTGCACCAAGAGAGTATCGCAATCCAAATTCCATGTTCTATAAATAGCTGTCTCTTGCTCGCCCACAATTATCCTCTTTCCATCTTCTTACCTCACATTCATATAGTCTCCGAAAAACATAAAGCACATCACACAGAGAACACATCACTGACTTTTAATCAAGTTGTAATCTCAACTAACCTTCAAGCAGTTTCCTGTCTGCTACACATCAAAAATGTTATCCACCAATAGTGTTGCACAAAACATATGGCAAGATGTTATAATACGGACTAAGTATATATTATTGTCTAATATATAATTTCTCAGTAAAATCCTCAGTGGAGTTGTGACGTCGGCAGAACATGAAATGTTTGATTATTTGTTGTTTTCTATTTTGTTTTGTCTTTAGGTTTGGTTTTTCATTGCATAGTTCAGTTCATGAGATTAAATGTAATCATAGATGCAGGAGTTGTCAGCACCAACTTTTCCTTAACATCATTTGATAAGAGACCACCAAAGATCTAGAATTTAGATAACTAAACTGAATTTGAGAATTTCGTGGTTTCAAATCATCTCTGGTTCTGTGCCAAAATCATTCCTACTCTTCCGCTACAGTTACAAAGCAATTCTCCCATCTCACTATTACCACTCCACAATTATAACTTCCGCTAAAAAAAATCCCATTCTTCCTTTGTTATTACATATCTGCAATCGCTAGCACTATTGCCTTTAATGAATCAAGAAGCCTGCATATGGTAGTGATTTCCAAGCTACATATGCATAGACCTTGAAGCAAGATCTAATATCTCAATTTCTGTCTTGGTGCCAGTATGTGATTTGTAGTATCAGAATAGACTATATTGTCAGATGATATATAAGGGAACTACAAGAATTTAGGTTCAGTTACCTCACCACAGCATGATTGTTGGTTACAAGTATAGCTTCAACTGAGTGCTGCATCCAACTATTGGAGATTGCTAACTACTGCCAGGCTGCCAGGTTATGCTCCCGTATCTCATCTTTCATCATATGATGAAGTTATCAAAGCTGTGAAGAATAATGGGAAGTCAATTCTGTTAGGAATAAACTCTCTTGTATTATTCCAAGGGGCAATAGCCCGATATATATAGAGTACAGGCAATGGTAAATAAGCACAAAAGACCCTATACATATACTCCTAACACACACCCCCCCCCCCCTCAAACTCATGGTGGATCAACAACACTGAGTTTGGAAAGATAAAAACTGTGCTTATGAAGAGGTAGATCTGCGGCCCGAAGCAGGCGGAGGCGCGGCGCGGCCCGAAGCAGGCGGAAGCACGGTGCGGCCCGAAGCAGGCGGAAGCGAGGCGCGGCCCGAAGGCGAGGCGCGGCCCGAAGCAGGCGGAGGCGCGGCCCGAAGCAGGCGGAAGCGCGGCGCGGCCCGAAGCAGGCGGAAGCGAGGCGCGTCCCGAAGGCGAGGTGAACAGGATCGCCGGCAGCGGAAGGCGGAGTCGCACAGGGGCACGTGCCGCACAGGGGCACAACGGAAGGCGGGAGGTAGGCATGGCAGCGGCACAGAGTTGCAGGTGGATGCGCTGCGCGAACGGAGGCGCAGGCGGATCCAAGCAGGCGGATCCAAGCAGGCGCATGCGGATCCACGTTCACCGCACCAGGAGGCGCAAACGCGATGCGGCGCGTGGGCGCGTGGGCAGCGGAAGGCGCGTGGGCGCGTAGGCGCGAAAGACGGCGGCGCGACTCGCGGACGGGCGCGGACGGCAGCGGATTGCGGACGGCGGCGATCCGCGGACGGGCGCGGATCGGGCGGACGGGCGTGGACGGCGACGGCGCGACTCGCGGTGGATCGCCCGCGCCGTCCACGCCCGTCGATCCGCCGATCCGCGCGCAGGCTGCGGCGCGCAGGCGAAGGCGGAGGCGCGGCGCGCAGGCGAAGGCGGAGGCGCGGCGCGCAGGCGGCGTCGCGGTGCGCAGGCGGCGGCGCGCAGGCGGCGGCGCAGCGTAGGCGCAACGCGCAGGCGGCGGCGCAGCGGCGCGACTCGCTAGGGCTAGGGTTTAGGGCAGACGGCGGTGGAGAGAGAAAAAGACGGCTAGGGTTTAGGTCAAACCTAGCTCTGATACCATGTTAGGAATAAACTCTCTTGTATTATTCCAAGGGGCAATAGCCCGCTATATATAGAGTACAGGCAATGGTAAATAAGCACAAAAGACCCTATACATATACTCCTAACAAATTCCAATTTATATTCAAATTAGTATTTGAGTCTTTTAGAATTTATTCTTATAATCAATGATTCTTTTTAAATTTATAATTTGAGTCTTTTTAAGGTTTCCTTTTTAAATACATTTGAGTCATTTAGAGTTTTCTTTCTAAAGACATTGAGCCCTTTTAGAGTTTTCTTTTCAAAGGAGTTTGAGTCCTTTTTGAGTTTCATATTCAACGGAACTCTTTTATTTTATTTAAGAGTTTTTATTTGAATCTATTTAGGAGTTTGAGTATGAATCCTAATTTTATATATTAATATGACTGTATATGTAACATGTTAATTTTGAATGTGTTATTGAATAAAAATTAAAGTTGTATAAACATTTGTTTGCAAATTAAAATTTTAATCGTGAGAGGCAAGAGAGTGGTCTTGGCCGTCTAGGCATGAAGTATGAAGAATCCACGTGCCTAAGACGTTGGTATTGATAATCGTCAGATTCTCGTGGTGAGAGAATTAAAACCCTATCAAATCCATATATTCTTCTTCCATGAATTTACCATCATAACTTTCCTCTTCCGTACCGAGTCACATGGATTATGATCTAAATCTTTTTCTTTCATTAAATTGATATCTTTCATATCCTTTCTTATCGCTTCCATTCATATCTTCTTTGGTCTAGCTCTCTTGATCTCAATATTCATATATTTCATCTTTCTAACAGATGCAACAATAGGTCTTTGACGTATATGGTCAAACTATCTCAATCGATATTCTCTCATCTTTTCATCGATATGAACCACGCCTAACTTCGCTCAGATATCTTTGTTTCTTAACTTATTTTTCTAATATTTTCACATATCCACAATAACATTTACAACTCCACCACACGCATACTCTGTTTATGCCTCTTAATGAAAGCCTATCACACTGTATTATATAACAAAGCTAGTCTAATCACCATCCCGTGAAATTTATCTTTTAGACGCAATGGTACATTTCGATTACACAATATTCCTATTATGTCACTTCACTTTAACCATCCTGCTTTAATTATATGATCAACATCTTCCTTAATCTCTAGATCCTTTTCAATAACCACATGAGATAATTACGGATATACTTTTCATATCTAGCTTCACCACGATATAATCTTCATGCGTCTCTCTATTAAATTTGCATTCCATATACTTGGTCTCATTCCTACAAAGTCTGAAATCCCGAGTCTTTAATGTCTGCTTTAAAACTTATAACTTCACATTTACATCATTTTTATTTCATCTATCAAAATAACATCACCCACAAATAACATACACCAATGCACCTCATCTTGAATATGTCCAATAAGCTGATCCATCAATATAACAAATAAAAAATGACTCAAAGCCAACCTTGGTGTAACCCAAATCAAAAAAAATTATCTTTATTCCTTTATAAGTCTTCATATCGGTGACGGCTCCTTGATAATAAAAGTAACGTACTTGACATGAACCATTTCTTCATTAAGGCTCACCACATAACCTCTCTAGTGCTTATATCATAAGCCTTCTACATATCAATAAAGATCATATGTAAATCTTTCTCCTTTGCTTTTAATTGCTTCATAATTTGCTTGATAAGATATATACCTCTGACGTCAAACGGCATGACATTAAATATATTGATTCCATGATATGATGGTATTGTTTTGTAACTTAAACTCGATCACCTTCTCTCATAGCTTCATGGTAGGACATATTAACTTGATTTTGATTAGCAACATAATATGCAAGATACAGAAATGGTTCTGATTGATTTGCCAATATGTAGTTATGAATTTTTATCTGCAATAAATGCACCATGCGCACATATAACTTCAATAGGTGCTCGTTCCAATAGATGATCATATATGATGGGGTAGTTAGAAACATGTTCCTTGCATGTATCTTTTCATACTAGAATATCATAAATCAGCATCATTAAATAGGAAATGATGCAACAGAAGCACATGATATCAATTAAAACCTTATTGATGAAAAGAAAATGGTTAGTTGCTTGCCAGAAAAAGCTCAGAAGAGGAATACTAGTGCTGAAGGCAATGGTCTACATTTGGGGAACTGGAAAATACATACTTCAATTGGATGTGAGAACTACTAAGATTTATGGTCCTTTAATGAAGAACCTGCTACATTAGGTTTGCAGCCAAAGAAATCTATATAGTTTGGTGGGCTGGATTATACTGCTAGAATGTTAGATTTTTCAGGATAGCATGTTAACTAGAAAATAATGGTATGGTCACAATCAGCAATTAGGTAGAAATACATTTGGATGAATCATAAACGATCCACAATAATTAGTCACATTGCTGATATTTGACCTTTCTAAATCTTGGAATATGACATAAAGCTAATGCTAGAAGCCACTATTGCAGAAAAGCATAAAAGAAATTCTTTAAAAGGGTCCAAGTGATGTAAATCAATTCACGAGCCAAGTCACTAGCAGCAAATGTGAGGCACTCTTCATTTTCCCTGCATAACAGACGTGATACCATTCAAATTACCCAAATTTGAAATGGGCCAAAGAACTAAGATGTCGTAAAAAACAAAAAGATACTTGAGACCCCCCCCCCCCCCCCCCCCCCCCCCCCCCCCCGCGGCGCGCACCACGCGTCACGCAGTTAGCCATGGATACTTGGTTAGCCGTAGAGCTAACGGAATACTACTAGAATGTTGAGAACACTCATAGCATCCCAATGCTTCAAGCAACTTCTCATTGTGCATGCTATGCAAGTGAAAGCCATGGGACTCTCGATACATGGCTAGAATTAAATTACACCCTTATCACTCGGTTAACCATATAGCTAATAGAACACTCCTAGAATGTTTAGAGCACTCATAGACGCAGCAAGGGTTCACGTGTATTATCACGGTGCATGCTATGCCGGAGAAATCCATTGAAACACTTGATGCACCACTAGCATAAGTACAAAAAATCATGGTAGAACATATATTGAGTGAACATATTACCACATATGACCACCATCACTAAGAATGGATTGTTTCTATATAATGGTTTGTAAAGCAAAACAAAAAACAAAATGTAAATCAAGTATAATTTTAATAGGATGCTTGTTGTTGAACATGAGAATTAAAGTAAGAAACTCGTTTTATTTGAGAGGAACCCACATTACTACTATGGATTTGAGTCTTACTTCTTATATTGTCTACTCTCTTCAAACCATAATATTAGATTAACTTGCTATGATCATTCCAGGCATCAATTATGCACATGCACAAGGAAAGAAAAGTTAATAATAATAATGTAGTTCTTATGGACCATAATTATAATACTGCCGTATCTTAATGTTTCCTATCCAAATTCTCAAAAATTTCACCAAACCAAACAAAATGAAGACCAGATCATTAATATTTTCAAGTCAAATCGACTACTTCCAAGTAGAAGTTTACCCAAAATAGCAACTAACCAATTGCATCAGAATAGGTTCACTTGTTTATTCTCGTCGATTAAACCGTTAATCCCAATCTATAATCTGTTCCTCTTCAATCATCATAAACCCCCACCCAAAAAAACCTCAATCAAGAACCAACACTAAAATACTAAAAATTTACCAACCGATTCAAGTTTCAATCAAGAAACCCCGTCCGGCGCCACACCGCATTCCTCACTCTCCTCAGGTCTCTCCCCTTCAGCGTCCTTCCAGCTCCCTCGAGAACCGAGAAGGTCGTCAGCGGCTCGTCCTTGCCCTGCGCCCGGTCCACGATCTCGTGTGGTGGCAGCATCAACTCGTCCTCATCGTCATCATCCCCGCCCTCGTCTCTCTCCACTGGGCCCCCTCTCAATCTCGCTGGAACCACCGGCACATTCACCGGCGCCGACTGATACTGATGATAACCCGTCTTTGCACCATACTCCGGCATCTTCGGCTTGGGGATCACCGGAATCCTTCTCGCCGACGAGGAGGGCGAGGTCGACGCCGACGAGGACGCCGAAGAGAACGAGGGCTTCCGCTGAAGGAACTTAGGGTTTTGGGACTTGGGGAACTCTTCGGGAAGCGCGGCGAGGATGCCGAAGTTGCGCTCGCGGTTGAAGGGGGAGATAGGAGATCTGCTAGAGATAGGGCTAGGATTAGGCTTTAGATGGGAATGGAGGTGCACTGATGTGGGACTATGGTTAGTGCTTGGGTTTGGGTCGGTGTCGGTGGAGAAGATGTCGTGCTCGTCGAGCTCGAATAAGATGGAGGCGGTGGCGGTGGCAGCGGATGAAGAGGGGGGAGAAGAAGAGAAGAGGCCGAGGAAGCGGTCGGAGCCTGGGGATTTCTGAGGACGGAACGAGTCCATGAGGGTGGGGCTGAAACGTGCCGGATTCGGTTATCGGCTTCTCACCGGAATTTGGATGTATCGGTCGTGAGTATCGGATCGGCCATTTTCGAGTGGAGATCGAGGTGGGGGTTTAAATCGGTGGAAAGGATGATATGGGGGAGCGTGACGAGAGCAAATAATTAGCGAACCGCAATTTGTCGTCACGCAGAGCGTCAATTAGTCAAAGACATGCGGGACCCAAAAGGTAATCATGACCATTTACGGAAAAAGCGGTGTATGCTTTATTTTTTCTTTATTAAAAAAAGAAAATAACGACTTCTGTTCTTTCACATGTGACGCCATATGGCATCACTTGGTGTACATAGCAATCAATTTTTAAGAAAACTGTTGTTTATAATGTAACTAGTTATAACCCGTGCCCGTGGGCACGATGCATTTAAGATTTTTTTCCGTAAAAACTTTGTCCCCCAAAAAATATTTCTACAGCCAAAATTTAAAAGAACAACAAATTAGCGTAAAAAAATTTAGAGGCACGACCGCATTCGGCAAGAAACAATAAATTCGGTGCTCCTTCGGCGCAGAATAACAAATTAGCGTATGTGCCCGCCTTCGGCAAGAAACAATAAATTCGGTGCTCCTTCGGCGCAGAATAACAAATTAGCGTACGTGCCCGCCTTCAGCAAGAAACAATAAATTCGGTGCTCCTTCGGCGCAGAACAACAAATTAGCGTATAAAAATTTAGCGGGCGCCTTCGGCGCGGGCGCCTTCGGCGCGGATAGGTTGGTTAGACCTCTGCTTGACGCCCAAAAAACTCAGCCCGCCTATTTGAACGCACATTCCCTGTATTTTTTTTGGGTTTCAATTTTTTTGGGCCAGCCGATATAAAGTTCTCTTTTGCATACTTGTAATTTAAGTTGCATATTTTTTGGGTTTCATTTTGTGTGTGTGTTTTTTGGGTCTCATTTTTTTGGTCATTTTTGAATGAAGCGTATTAAATGCTGATGGTGCCAATTTCAAAAAAGAAAAGCTTTTGTATTCTCCCAACAAATTTTCCCCCAACCCAAAAAATTTTCCCTCCAAAACTTGATGTGACATTGCCACATAGGACAAAGTTCAAAAACAGCCCTCAATTGTAATATAGATGTACACTGTATCAAAATCTTTCTCTTGACAAGTAAAATCAGGTCATATTTTACTTTTTTTATGTTTTTGCAAATTGCGACAATAATAAATTAATTTGCTAAATTAAACATAGATACGATAAATAAGAAAATTCATCTACGTGCAAAATACTTGCCGAATTTCAGCGATCCCGGTGCCAGAATATTCCTAGAAGGAAACATGATCGACCCCCAAGCCACACTTCGATACCGTGCGATTGCGGTTTATAAATTCTAATTCTAGTATCCCCGTCCCGATTTGCGTGTCAAACGGACGGGAGGTCAAGCTTTATGACGCCGTTGTCGGGGAACGAACCCGGGTCACCCGCATGACAGGCGGGAATACTCACCACTATATTACAACGACCTTCATTAAATAAGTCCCTAATTAAAGCATATGAAATGAGAAAATGTATGAAAGAAAAGTGAAATGAAAATGAAAAAGAAAGAAAAGTGAAATGAAAATGAAATGAGATTCTTTCTCATGTTTGGTTACCAAAGAAAATTTTGAAGAAAGTTGAAAGGAAAATAAGGAAATTTCTTCTATTATGTTATTAATGTAGAAACTAAAGATCTAGATTAATCATTAAGCAAGACCATGCAAATAATAATCTAGATGTATAACATGCGGAATCTTAAATCATTGGCCTACTTGGATTTAGCGGAAGCGTACCTGAGTCCATCGCTAATAGTCTGAAAGATCCTGACGATACCGTAGCGGACGATCTTCCAGAATAGCACGAATCAACCGTTTGGAGAATCCCTTTAGCTTTCTCCCGGTTTCTCTCCTAGCGACGGGACGTAGAAAAGACGGCTCAACTTTGTTCGTGTATTCCGGGGACCACGACCGCTAATATTTATAGGCTAGCCTCCATAGCCCTAGGGTTTTCAACTCGGCCCATCAACGAGTTGAAGCCCAATAGTCTCTACACATAAAGGCCCCACAACCTGTTTAACTCATTTAGCCCATTTAATTAATTAAAACCAGATCACTAATATATTGGGCTTAATATGACAGCGTAGCACTTATATAATTATTCACCGCATATTAGCCCAACGTTGGATTAAGATCCAACTTGTTGGATAAGTTCCAACAATCTCCCACTTGGGCTATATGCTTAAACTTTATAATTATATTTCATAGTGCATACAACCAAATAAGATCTTAACCTGCTGTCATTTCTTTAATGAGTCAAAACCAATCCGGTCCATCAATTATATTAGCAAGGGATCAAAGAGATCTTCGCCGCAGCAATTGCAGCTCGACCCATCAATGGTCACCGTGCTAATACAAAAGAATGACATGGATTATGAAGTGGATGTGTAGCGTGGAAATTACATGTAATGTGATCTAACATGTCTATTTCCAACTGATCCTCCTTAACCTTAGTGAGATCATCAACAAAACAAAATCGGAGTGAAGCCGAACTGAAACCAAAAAACTTTATTTCTGATCAGAAAATCACCTCAAGCTTAAGCTGGAGACTTAATTTTGTCTATCATATGAGCACCCAAAAGAACAAACTCCCACAAAACTGAATGTTCTTAATGAAATGACATCCATATGAGTAGCTAGCTCATAAAACCTTTTGGATGACATTTCCTTACTATAACGGATCCGTAATTACATGGTTTGTTCCGATGTGCTCATTAGACAATTATACACTCCTATTAATCAACAATCTAGGAACTTGATCTCTGAATATCTAAACTTTGTCGAGTTCCTGTTGTTGCTGGAATATAAAACTGCAGACTTCATTTGTCACTAAATAAACTGTGTGGTGTTTCAACACCATCCCTAATTTGCAGCATAGTGACAAAATATGCAGATATATTTCATGATTTGGATGTCACATAATGTGATATGAAATCTAAAGCCATGTCAGAAGAGACTATATAAAGGGACCATTTAGATCTCTTCTAGTAGATAGCGCCTAATATAGATTTTCATACATTCTTTGCATCCAATAAATGATCAGAGTCAGTATACCAAAATGATCTCAAACTCTTTTGACTACTGATCCTTGAACATGTAACCCATTTGTTCTCCATAAATACCGTAAGACACATTTGGCTGCTATCAAATGGTCAACTCCTGGACTTAACAATCTGCCCAACACACCTGTAATATATGCAATAACCAAATGCATATAAAACTAAGCATACTTTAGACTCCCTATTGGTGAGATATAGGAAATCTTCTGAAGATTATTCTCAGGGCAATTATTGAGACTAAACTTGTCTCCCACAGAACTTAGCATTCATTACCACATAGATATTATATAAATTACATGCTCCCACAGAATTTAGATAACATCATTGAAATTTAATGTATCTATTAACGATATTGAAATGCTGTACTAATGCCATTAAAAAACTCACAGAGTCTTTCATGAAAACTGAATAGAACGTCTCTTCACACATTAATGCATTCTTTTCCGTATAAAGTCTTTGAGTGATACGCTTTAAATCTTTTCTTAATACCCTTTTGAATTCCCTTTTGATTGTAAAAGACTATTTACAATCAATAGGTTTCAAACCTTATGGCAATAATAAAAAGATTTTAAGTATCATTTAAAGACTTTCTTAATTAATGCAATAATCAATTAAAGAGATGTAGAACTTTTATGACTTGATGTAAGTCGAACTTCCATCATCCTAATGTCAATAGTGAGCTTGTCATCTCTTTAATAGATTTCCTGAATGGCAATTAGTGCTTTGAGGGTGCTAGAGTTTGTCCTTATGAACAATTTCCCGAGTAGGAGGAATTGCAACATTATCTTGAATTTATTGTGTCTTGAACAATGTCAGGAATACCATCCCGAACAATGCCAACAACACCTGTGTGAATATAATCCTCTTCAAGAGTAATGTCACTAACTAAATTTCCCCCTCAAACTCAGCATCCTCAAATAAGTGTGCATTTCCTAATTCGTAAACCGACTTAATAGTGGGATTATGTAAAACCTTACAAAATAATATCAACTTTAAAATTATTCAACAAAATTAGAAAATCTTTATCATTATGTCCCCTTACTTTATTAGGCTTATAAAGCCTTACTTTAGTTGGACATTTCCAAACATGCAATTGATTCATTTGTTGAAACTTTATTAAGGATATAAGCTGCAATCAAAATATAACTGAATTCTAAACTGTTAATTCTTTCATTACAACACATGTACTTAAACTGCAGGAATCTTAGAAATAAAGCAACATTTCCAAATAAATGAAGATTATAATGATCTTTTAAAGAGCTAGAATAAACTAATTTTGAATTAAGAGACAACCAAATTTTCCATTCAAAATTGAACACTTATAACCAAATTTGTTCAAAAATAGAAATGGAAATCCAAATTCCGTTAAAAACGGTACATAATAGTCTCATAAAATTCAAATACAATCTAGCATTTAAAAGAAATAATCTAAATTTAATGTGCCTCTAATTGAACCATCTTGCCATTGCCCATATCGATGTATCTTTCACCATCATTTGGCTCTTGGCATCTTAGGCAATCCTGCATAGACATAATGATGTGAATGGTTATACCAAATCTTTCCATCACGTGCATATAAGTAGCAAAGGTTGCATGAAAAGAAATTAACTTAGAATCAATCCAAATTAAAGAAACATACCCTTTTTAGCACGCCAAGCGTGATAATTTGAGCAATTTTTCTTTACATGCCCTTCAGCTCCACAGAAGAAACAACCATGACCTTCTGAACTTTTCAGTTCCCTTTGTTGTTTCTTTTGAGAAGCTGTATCTGCAGCTTCAGTATCCTTCTTCCTCTTGTTGAAGGTGGATGTCAGGAGAGGGCTTTCTGTCATTTCTTGCTCAAGCCTTTCATCTTCCTTTACACAGTTTGAGATGAGCTCATCCAGAGACCAAGTCTCATCCTTCATATTGTAGCTCATCTTAAACTGGTCAAACTGGGATGGAAGAGATATCATAACAAAATGCACTAGCAGAGCCTCAGAGAGGTCTAGCTCAAGTGCTTTCAACCTTGAAGCAATATCAGACATCTTCATTATATGCTCCCTGATGTTTCCTTTTCCTTCATATTTCATTGAAGATAGGTTTGTCAAGAGTGTATTAATTTCACCCTTTTCATTCTTGACAAACTTCTTTTCAAGCTCAATAAGGAACCATTTAGCTGTGGAAATTTTCTCTGAAAGAGAACCCCTGAGGTATTCTGGAATGGCATTCTTTATAAGCATTAGGCTCATGCGATTTGATCTCTTCCACTCCTCCATCTCCCTCTGTTCAACAGAGGTACTCTCATCAGTGAGTGGTGGAGGACAATGAGTCCTTAATGCCAGATCAAGATCCATGACTCCGAGGATTATCAAAAGATTCTCCTTCCATGCCTTGAAGTTAGTGCCATTAAGGACTGGAATTGATTTTAGGTTGGCAGAAAAATTTTCAGGAATATTAGCTGAAAAGAGAACAAGAAAACAATTTATAACATGTTCATATGAGTATTAAATACAACAAAAAATTCAAATTAATGCTATTTTCCCATCTCAAGACATCCCCCACTAGTCCAATATTTATCTTTGGATAATCTATTGACTAGTCACTGATATCTTGTTGTAGCAATCAGACAATGACAATAATAACATGCCAAAAATAAAACTTCCTTTGGGCCGAATTAAATTTGCATGCATTGAACTCACTAATCATCACCTTGTCTATTGCCACAGGTGCGCATGAAATGGTAGAGAACGGTAATCTTCCTTTGGGCCGATTTAGCATTCTTACGCAAATCACGGGCACATTTGATTCTTTTTATATTCATGAAATGAAATAATGCAAATCAACAGAGCCCACTTTGGCGAGGTGATGATTGCACGAAATCATTTCAAAAATATATACCTTTGCAAAATTTGAATCTATGTCGCAATTTAATACATTAACTTATACTTTAAGTGGAGATATTCAAGTCCACTTTTATTCAAAATCAAATTTAAGGCAACCAAAATTTTCATACAAAAGTATGTATTTAACTTGTTATATTTCGAGATTAGAACTGATCTTCACAAGAAAACCCACTTTGGTGAGTTGATGATCCAATCATTCTATATTCGAAATATATAATAATTGTGCCAAAAAATTGAAATTGAAACTAAACCGAATTTAACAAAAAATGATTACAACAAGTGGAAATATATATAAGAACCTTTTATTCCACCCTTCTAATCATTTATATTGAGTTAAATAAAATCCATAGATTCAACACAAATTTTCTTCTTCAAAATGGGGTATATAGGTATACTAATGTGTATATGAACATACATTATAAAGTCATATATATAAATATACACCCTATCCCATTTTAGATATAACTTTAAAATGTGTCAAATTTCCTTAAGGCCATTTGCTTGATGGTTAGTGCACGAAAATCCTTTAAGGCCTTTTAAACTTATTCTTAAGGAGAAATATATGTTAAAACCTTTTATTTGCTCCCGAAGAAAACACCTGAATTTTGTGTTTTAATTTAAATCTAAATTTAGGCAAACTGAATTTTCATACCAACGTATGAAGTCAACTTGTTATATACCGAAGTATATATATATGGTTTTAAGCCTTAAACTTAGAATTTAAATTTATTTTGCACAATTAACACAAAATTTATCTTTGAGGAGAAATATACATTTAAGCTTCTTATTTCCTCCTTCAACCCAAATTAAATTCAATATTGGGCAACCAATCATACAAAAGTATGTATTTAACCGTTTATGTTACGAAATAATAATAATTTAACAGTAAAACCCACTTTGGTGGGATACCGTAATAATTAAAATTATTTTGAAACATATAATTTAATGCGCCCAAAAAATTGAATTTAAATGAAACTGAACTTAAATGTAAATATACAGGAAAGCCTTTTATTTACTCCTTCGATCCGTTCAAAATTCATCCAGGCAACCGATCATACTGTGTATGTATTTTAATCCATTTACATTCTGAAATAATAACAATTTTACTAGTGGAACCCACTTTGGTGGAATTTCACAAAAATTAGATGTATTTCAAAATGTATATATAACTTAATTTTGCCTAAAGAATTAAAATTGGAATAAACTTAATTTTAACGCACAAAATTGGGCCTAAAGGAAATATATATTCGCAACCATTTATTTCCCCTTCAACGAATTTAAATTCAAGATTTTAGGCACCAAATTTACATACAAAGTATGTCCGTAACCTTTTATATATCGAAATAAGAGTAATCGTCACGATAAAGCCCACTTTAGTGGGGTGTTGATTACAATCATTTCGAAATATATATGATGAAGCGTGCCAAAATTGAATTTAAAATTCAAATTGAACTTTAACACAAATTTATACTTTGGGGAAATATATATAAAGATGTCCACTTACTTTCCCTTCCATCCGTGTTAAAGTAAATCCAAAACAACCCCAAATTTGTATCCAAATGACCCAAAAATTGGGTCCAAAATCAGCCACGAGGGTGCCCAAAACTGTTTTGCAATAAGCCTAAAAGAAGGCCAAAAACTGGTTTGCAATAGTTTTTAAAAGAGGCCCAAAACAACCAATTAATCCAAACAGGCCAGAGCCCAATTCTGATTTAAAAATAAAAAAAACTTAAAGAGTTTTGGGCCCAACCTGGGCCCGGCCTGCTAGGGGAACCCTAGCAGGATTCGGTCTGTTGGGGGGGGGGGCGCCGCCCCCCCTCTCTTGCAACCGGCGGCAGGCCCCGATCGGGGCCTGCTTTGTTCCGACGGCCCCGATCGGAACGGGGATCGGGACCCCCTCTGCGCCTGATCGGGATCCCCTCTGCGCCTGAACGGGGCCCCCTCTGTTGCCGTCCGGGGGGGCGGCGGGGAGCCCCCCCCCCCCTTTTTTTTTTGCACCTGAACGGGGGCGGCTTCCGCCGCCCCCTCTGTTGCCGTCCGGGGGGCGGCGGGGAGCCGCCGCCCTCTGCGCCTGATTGGGGGCCCAACTGCGCCTGAACGGGGGCGGCTTCCGCCGCCCCCTCTGTTGCCGTCGTGGGGGCGACGGGGAGCCGCCCCCCTGGTCCTGAATGTCGACGGGGGCATCCCCTTTTTGCAGTTCCGTGACGGCCGCGTCGTTCTCCCGACGGGGGCGGCAGAGCCGCCGCCTCTTGCGCCGTGTCGGGCGGCGGCCGGCGGGCCGCCCCCAATCTAGGGTTCGTAAAACCAAATTTTTTTTTTTTTTGGAAAAATTAATCAAAAAACCAAATTTTTGCATAGATCCGAATATTATAACTGATAAAAAATGAATTTTTAACAGATCCGAAACTTAAAACAGATTAAAAATCTGATTTTTTATCAGATCTACTACGAGCAAACAAAATAATTTAAGATCCACAGCATGTGGGCTCTGATACCACTTGTAGAAACTAAAGATCTAGATTAATCATTAAGCAAGACCATGCAAATAATAATCTAGATGTATATAACATGCGGAATCTTAAATCATTGACCTACTCGGATTTAGCGGAAGCGTACCTGAGTTCATCGCTAATAATCTGAAAGATCCTGACGATACCGCAACGGACGATCTTCCAGAATAGCACGAATCAACCGTTTGGAGAATCCCTTTAGCTTTCTCCCGGTTTCTCTCCTAGCGACGGGACGTAGAAAAGACGGCTCAACTTTGTTCGTGTATTCCGGGGACCACGACCGCTAATATTTATAGGCTAGCCTCCATAGCCCTAGGGTTTTCAACTCGGCCCATCAACGAGTTGAAGCCCAATAGTCTCTACACATAAAGGCCCCACAACCTGTTTAACTCATTTAGCCCATTTAATTAATTAAAACCAGATCACTAATATATTGGGCTTAATATGACAGCGTAGCACTTATATAATTATTCACCGCATATTAGCCCAACGTTGGATTAAGATCCAACTTGTTGGATAAGTTCCAACAATTAATTCAAAACGAAAAAAAATTAAGAGGTGTTTTTGCTAAATAGTTTAAGAGGTGTATTTGCTAACTTTATAAATAATTTGCTTAAAAATTTAAGAGGTATTTTAGTCTCATAATAAATTAAAAATTTGTTAGTTGTTCTGAATAATTCAGAAAGATAGCAAATAATTTACGAATTCTAACAAATAATTCTCTAACCATACAAATGATTCGTAAATAATGTGATATTAAATAGTACATAAATTATTTACAAATTATATGAAAACGTTGGAAATAATTTGCAAGCTATTAGAAAAATTCGTGCATAATGCGCGAATTTTTCAAGCAAAACGCGAAAATTACACGAATTATTCGCTAATTTTTCGAACAAGTTCATGAATAAAAATATTTTAAATATTCATGATTTAAAAAAAATCCGAATTATTCACATAGTTTTTTGAAAAAATCGGGAAAAATTCGCAAATCTTGAATAATTTGCGAATTTTAAACAATTCATGTGTAAAATTTTGATAATGATTCGTGTTTTTTTGAAAAATTCATTCATAATTTTTTGAAAAAATTCATGAATTCATTAAAAATAGCTACTACTTATATTTGTTAAAAAACGCAAATGCATGAATGTGAGAATTGTTAGTTTTGCTTTCTTTTCTCTCATTTTTCTTAGGTCAAAAAGAGAAAAACTTGAAAGAAAAGTTTTACAATTTATTTTCCACTCTTTTCCTATATTTCCTGTTTCTTTTCACTTTTCTTTTAAACCATTGAAAATAATTTTCCTTCTTAATTTCCCCCCTCTTCTTTCTTTTTCCCACTAACCAAACACAACCTCAGTGAAAGGGTAGGCCTGTTCTTTTGTGTTTAAATTTGAGTTGGTTGAAGTTGTGAATAGTGTGGTGAAAATGAGTATTGTGTTTTTTGGGTGAAAGTGGGTTGTGAATGTGGATGTTGGAATTTTTTGTGGGTCTCACACAACTTTATTGTGTGTGTTTTGTGGTCACGTCAGCAACTTTCACAATCAAAGAAGCCAACACAAAAGAACAGGACAAGTGAAAGTGAGGATGAAAATGAGTGAATAGTAGAAGAAATAGTGGAATCTCCCACTTACACAAACATTTAAACGCAAAAGAACAGTGGGACGAAGGTGTTTCCTAAAATCCGGTGTACGTTCTCGAGATCTCGCACTCGAGCTGCTTGCTCTTTCTTCACTCCCCCATCTCTCGTCCATCTGCGGACCTTCTCTCGGTTCTCTTCTCGTATAAATGGTAATCGTCCTCATCCGATAGCCGTCGGTACAAAATAGGGAAGTCGCCATGATCTCCACGGTAATTACAGACGAACTCTCCTTTCCGATTAATTTTAGGCTTGCTTTGTTTTATGCGATTTTTTCCCCCAGCGAAGGAGTAATTCGAGTTCGTCGTCTTCGCAAAGCCCTAGATCTCCCTTGGCGTCGCAGCCGTTCCTCTCAGTTACGGTCACCGACCCGGTGAAGTTGGGCAATGGAGTTCAAGCGTATATTTCCTATCGGGTCATCACTAAGGTAATTCTGTAGTTTCCCCCAATTTACGATACTATGTTCCATCTGTTACTCCTTTCTCAATTAATGTAGTTGATTGCGGGTTTCATGCAATTCAGGTTGATTTAGGTTTTGATTTTGTATTAATTTTCCGGGAGCTTCGCAGTTTGATGCCTCTAGGGTTTATTGTGTATGGTTTCGTGAAAGATGTTTAAATCGTTAAAAATATTGGTTGCCGTTATTTTATTGTTTGAGCTGAAGAACTGCATTGTGGAAAATATGGCCCCTCTTGGGAAATTGTTGAAATTACATAATGATAGTCATAGTTGAAGTGTAGAAGTGTTTATGGAATACTACGTGCTGTATAACGTTATGAAGTGATAATTTTGGCGGGGAAATGCATGAAGCCATACACAATTGCAGACTGTTGTTGGGAATACATATGATCAAGATTGAAGATGCAAGATTCCATTTTATTATTATCTTTTTCCTTAGAGAAAAGGGTTGGACTAGGGATAAAAGTCTCTTGATTTCTTAGCACATGTAATTTAAAAAAGATGCACAATGTTATCCACGTTGCATGTGTCTTCCGTGTGTAACTAAACCTTTCAGTTATTAGATGCTCATTAACTGCATGCCCTTTTATTATTCCCCAAAATTATCCTCAACACTCATATTTTTTCGGACGATTAGAACCATTCATTTTGTTCTTCATATTCTAAAACCCCAAAACACCAAATTCTGAATGAAACCACCAATGAGTTTTGCTCATTCATCCACATGTCACAAAAATTTCCATTCATGCAAAATCGTTAAAATTGCGATGTGTGGATGATGAGCAAAACTCATTAGATTTACATGATATTTGGTGTTTTGATATTTTAAAATATAAAGATCAAAATGAATTGTTCCTGTCGTCCAAAAAGGGAGTGTGGACTTTTCACGATGCATATGTGGCTATCCACATGTCATATGTTTCGGATTAATCTATGGATAACAACTGTAACGGCCTGAACATGGGTGCCGTCACACTTATAATAATTTTACAGGTCTTGCAGTTACTAGCGAAGTCAATATAGTAATAAACATGAAATATTTATAAAAAGAAAGAAAATACTCATTTTAGTTCATCCTTCAAAAGAATTACATTGTCTAAAACCAGAAAAAGAACTACATTGCTCAACTAGATAGTACTGAAGGAAAAAAATAAAACAAAGATGAGTACTCTCCTGTCAACTAAGAGACTCAGAAATCATCGTCGTCTACTGGAAACTCAGACTCCTCGAAATGTTGAGCCTTCTCTAAACTTAATCGTCACCTAGCGGAATAGAAATTGAACCACCATCAAAACAATAAATTTAACCTCACTAAAACAGTTAATTAATATCATGCAAGAATTTAATAGGCATGCAAGGAAAACCGTAAAGAAAAAGGTATTAATAACCTGGTCATGTTTATTAACCATAAGGTTATATCAACTAACAATTCATTTAGTGTTGTGAATTATAATAGGAGAGCATGATGTGCAACATGAAGCCCACCTTGGACCGCAGGGTGTTACCACCCGGGCCGAGTATAAAGGTTCACTGTAACAAGAACTCATGATCCATAAAAGGACATCCTCCCAGATAGGGGCCATAATCATGGCTTCAATCGCTCCCGCACTCTCTCCATTATAAATTACCCCAAAATCGGTGTCATGTCAAATGTGATTGTTTTATTTCTAAATTATGTTGAGTGTCATGTTCATAGTCCCTAAATTACATAGTCAAGAGCTATCTATGAATCTCATGTAGCATGTCAAGTACACGTGTGCAATATTCATTAAACATTATCAGGTATTTAGTATCCAGTTCATGAAGCATGGCATTTGACATATGTAATCTAGAGGATCATGTAGTATAAAAAGGCGAGTATAGTATCCAGTTACGTTCATCAGAACAAGCAACCATTTAATCTACCAACGCATGCATTTAATTCAGGGCTCACCATTTAAAGTAACAAATCAAAAAACTTAAATAAAAAGAAATAAGTTTTTGACACTTTAAGGATCAGATTCGGCAACCCAACCCAACTCAACAACGTATCAGCTCAGTGGGAGGATTCGCCACATCCAGTATAAATCCACAAAACAATAAAAGAGAAAATATTTTATCTTAAAACCTTTTAAAAGAAAACTACACCAAAAAAGCCACCAGGAACACATAGAAATAGCACCAAAAACAGCATCCAAAACTGGGACTGAACTGCAGCCACCAGGACAACACCAAACTGATCCAAAACAACCCCCAACACAGCCCCCAGGACGGCCACAAAAACTGTCTCCAATCTACTCAAAACAACCACCAATAACACACCCCAGAACACCGCACAACAATCACCAAATCAGTCCAAAACTGTACCAAAACTGTACCAAAATAGCCACCAAAACCCTTCCCCAAACGGCCACACAAAAATACCAAGACAACCATGCAAAAAGTCACATGACAATATTAAACCCAGCAGAGGAAAACCACGGAAGTACACTGACGGGACACCGGCAGCAAGTCTCCCCCACGGCGGCCGGTGGGGCTGGAAAGTAAAAGGGAAAACGATCACACAAAAGTAATGGAGACAACGGCGAAGGTTGCCGACTCGTCTCGGGTTGCCGGAGTTATAGAATCAATGATGAAAACCCCACGTCGAACTCTACATCGGGCCACTACTCAAAAACGACCGAAAACAAACAAAACATAGTCATGGCGAAGATCGCTGAAATTTAAACATGCATTCAACGTAATTAAACAATTAATTAAAAGGTTTAGGGGGGTCAAATCTACCGTTCACAGGAGTTTGCGAGAGGAAAGATAGTAATTCAAAGTCCCGAGCAAGATTCGAAACCCAGGAACAAAACCAAAACCCCAAGAGCAAGATCCGAAACTCCAGAGGCTAAACTGAAAGCCCCAGGAGCAAAACCGAAACCTAGAGCTAGATTCGAGAGCACCAGGAGCATAATCGAAACCCCAGAAGCAAAACCGAAAGCTTTGGAAGAGAGTAATTTTTGCATAGCAAAAAACCCTAGAATCATCTCGTATAAATTGAAGAAGAGAGGGGTAGAGGAAGGAAACTTTTCGCGTGTAAACCTGGATTTGAAATCGACGAGACTCCATCCCAAGGCGGGCACGCGTCATCGAATAGGTTAGGGTTTTCGAAACCCTTATCGCTTCGCCGCTGACGCTGCTCGCGAGAGAAGAGAGGGCGAGGGATCAGTGGTTTTTTGGGCTGGGTGTGTTGCGCTGAGATCAGGTGAGTGTGGAAAAGAAAAAGGAAATGGGTTTTTGAGGGAGTGGGGTTTTATTTAAATGAGAAGGAAAAAGGGCCTGTGGGCTTGGGCTTCAAAACAAAGGAAAAGAAGAAAAAAATGAGAAGAAAAAGTAGAATTTGGGCTTTGTTTTAAAAAATAGTAAATGGGCCATTACAACAATTATATAAATAATATAATGATATGTTTTTAGTGCTTTTATATACTGATAAATTGTATTAAAAATCATATAAGCTATTGTATAGGGCAAATAGCACTGATCCTGGTGCTATTATTCTTAGTAGTTAGTTCTATTCATAATATGACCCTCAGAATCCTATTGAAAAAATTGATAAAACCACTAAGAAGTTTGTGTGTTTTCTTGCCCAGGGCAAGTTACAAGTAGATACGCACATGCATGTCTCAATTCTCACGTTCAAGTACCAATGGTTTCTTATTGAAGTTGCATTGCATGCTAATTCTTTTCCCCTTCATGTTTCAAAACAGGCCACGATGGTGGATAGAGCAAATGCTTTCAAGCAGCAGTATGATTTAGTTGAAGCAACCAAACTGAAGGAGATTAATGTGTATGATTTAAAATACTTCTCATTTATACTATTGATACTTGCTACATTTTGTTTTGTTTTTAATATAGTGGAGCTGACATGTGCTCTTCTGGACTGCACAGTCCTAATAGGGAAACTGAAATTTCTGCATGAACTTACGTCCATGGTCACACACATGCACGCTTGCACATACATGGAGGGAAAAAAAGAATCGAAAAAATTAAATAAGAAGTTGACTTATCTGTTATTTTAGGATGCATTTGATGTCTGGTTATAGAAAATTTATGTAATTTTGAAATTCTTGTGCTTGAATTGTGTATTTGTTAACAAATACAGATACACTTTCTTCTGTGCACCCCCCCCCCCCCCCCCCCAAAAACAAAAAAAACCCCCCAAAAAAAAGGAAAAAATAAAAAAAATCCCATCCACATACACTTCTAATCATCGCTATTCATCATCATTATCGGTACCTTTTCCCATCAAGATGGGATCAACTATAGAAGAAGGCTCCACGAAAGATTTGACAAAGGTTTGTGACCTGTCTAATAAAATTATTGACAATAGAGGGATTTGCCATTAAATCCTAAATGCCCACCTAGCAACCTCGGAATTCTCTTAGATTCGGGGAAATGTCTCGAAGTGGAAAAAGATGATAATAATACTTTGTTAACCCTGAGGCACGCAAAGAACCAAGAGTCAAACCGAACGCATTTGATATATTATCATATTGCCAAGATGCATACACGCTCAATAATGGTAATAAGAGAGAAGAGAACAAAAGGGAAAAAGATCTTTATCCTTTTCAGTGCCCATTTGATTAGTTTTTGAAAATTTTGTTGCTTTAAAATACTTGTTTGAGAATCACGAGATTTGACTTCCAATTCTTACTCTTAGTGTTTGATTGTACTTGAGACAATAAATTTCAGCAAATCCTAGTTATTACTAATCATTTCAATTCATATGATTTGAGTAGACATATGACCTACTGTAGGAATCATAGAATTGGAATTTACATGATTTGGAAGTGAATCCAATCCATTGGGAATCATTATGGTAGATATACAGCTTTAATTGGAATTGCCAATTACACCAAACCAAGCTATTTCTTCACTTCGAGTAATTGGGAACGCCTGTTTTTCTTATCGTGGTCGTTAGCTATCTTGATCATTATTGATATGTAATGTTGGCTTTGCAGTGACAAGCTGATGCTAATACGTTCCGTAACGGCTGCAGAAGCACAGATCGAATACAAAGAGGTGAGTGTGTGAGTTTCATGTGGGAAGCTCGAAATTATCTACAGTAAAAACCCTTCGCACCTCTTGATGTCTAATCCTGATTTGGATATGTGACTATATACAGTTGAGGGCAGAGAGCGAGGAGGCCGCCCAGAGATACGAGCATATTGTTAAGTTGATGACTGAAGAGATAGTTCGGTTCCAAGAGCAGAAGACTGCTGACATAGGGCTTGCCTTTCACGAGTTTGCCGAGGGACAAGAAAGGCTTGCCAAGGATATGGCGGATGCATGGCGAAGTCGCCTACCTATGCTTGAAGCTTGTTCTCCTTGCTCATAGAACCCATCGTTGCATAGATTGCAAACATTGTGGCTGTATACATTCGTGAACAGAGAGAATTCATCTGGGTTCTTGTAATTTGGAGAGAGAAACATTAAAGGTTTATGAGAATACGTGCAATTAACTTTTCGTGAGTTCCCAATAAGCCTTGAAATGTGGCAATCATGTACATGGGAATAATTTTCCTCTTGTTGTTTCCTTACTAAAGAAATGTACTTAGTAAGTTAACACTTTTTTCTATTTGTATATTATGTTATTAAAAACAAGGAAGGTATATTCTCTGCTTTCTGAGCTTTGAACGGTTTGTGAAGGAGAGCCGTGTATTCATAATATCCATAATAAATTTACTGCAGCCGCCGCTGCCGCCGCTCCATAGAGTAGTAGTTTATCTACTGGTGTAACGTCTTCTGCTTAATTTTTTGTATAAATATAATTGTTGGTTGAATTTGGATTGGGTGTGTTATTTTGCTGCTGCTACATGTATGTGATCCTTCACCGTATATAAACACACTCCAAAATTTAGGACCCTGAATACAGTTGCCTTTTGGCTGAAGTGTGGTCTACCACAAAAACTATATCCAAAGTCCATCACCCATCCTCAACAGCTTCCCCTTGCTCTTCTCGTCTCTCTGAAAACACCGGACAACTCCAATGGCAATCTGTAGGCAGCTGCTACACTTGCCATGCGCCCAAACGGCTGCCCCCACCCCCTCACCCTGGCCGATGGCTCCCTCGTATGCTTCTATCATGCTCTCCAGCACAAGTTCTTCATCAAGCCAGCGTCGGGCACCCTTCAAGCACAAGGGTGCGGCAACTATCGTGCCAAAAGCCTCATCCAGCACCGGTGGTATTGTGCCGGCTGATGATGAAGGTGGTGTTTCCTTGGGGACCATGAAATTGCCGCCCAACACCGACATTCCTCGGTTCGAGACCTTGCTCTTTCAGGTAAGCGGCATTTTTATGTCATTTCAGTTCTTGGAGTAGAGGATGGACCAACTAATTGCCTGTGTGGTTTGTTGCAGTGGGCGAACAGTCTGTGCCAAGGAGCCAATCTGCCACTTCCAGTCCCTTTAAAGGTTGGTTAGTCTACAATAACAAACATTCTACATATTTTTGTCTTCAGATTGGTGTCTGCCAGTTTGTTTTTCATAATTAGCAAAGAGTTCAGCAACTTATATAATACTAATGACATCATGGCATATCTTGTTCTTGTAGCCTGAATTTAGTTTTCGCTTCATATCTGATCTGTATTCTGACGAAAACACAAGACATGCATCAAGATATTCCCTGTCAAATGGACCTGATGAAAAATTTTGTGTTGTGAGCCAATATTCGCTTATCCTTTTCATCTGAGTCAAATTTGAATTCAAATCATATCCTGAACACGCCAGCGTTGGAATAACACAGGTGGACAAGGTGCGAGGAGGAGCAAGGCTAGCTTTCATTTCGGTCGATGATGGGAAGACAGAGGTGTTGGTCTACATCGACTGCCTGGTTTTTCCTGCAGACAAAGGCTCCGGTCCCCTCTTCAGGGCCATCAGGAATGGGCCGTCGAAAGATAAGGTAGCGCCTGGCGAGCAAAGGATTATGCGAAGCCTTCAGCAAGCACTGCAAAAGTCTTCAGAGATTGCGAGGATTTAGATTCAGCCAACACTTGCATGTTTTCATTCACACGACTGGCCGAACCTGGAAATATTGTGTGTGTGTGTGTGTGTGTGTTCCGTTCTAAACAATGTCAGCTTACAGAAATATAGTTTGCACTGTCCAAACATTCAAACATAGAACCTAATCCAGTTATGGAAATTTTTCTTAATTTTTTACTTTTGATGTTTTAGTATTTAACATCAACTTTCGATTGATAGGTTTTTTGACACAAATGTTGCATCAATTGGATCAGCAGCTTTAGATATTACAGACAATATGCAATGATTCAGGATCTAGCTTAGTCACATAAATATGGGTGGAATGCATAAAAAATATGCATACAAAAAATTCATATGCGCAAAAGAAACAATAAGAAATAAGGAATCTAATTGTTTAAGAGCTGAACATGTGATTCTGTTTATGAGATAAGAACAGCATTTGCTTAAAGGGACTTGGGAACATTTTTATGAACTAACAAGGTTCATGCAACTTCTAATAAAAGGTTTCTTTCTCCCCATCATTCCATTTTGTTGATGAGTGGATGAGCATGAACACCAATGAACCATGCTACTTTATTTCATAAAATTATTGATGGAAGAGTTAACGTATTTTTTTAAGCATTATCACTTTGCAAAATGCAAGCAAAGACTCCAAATTGAATTTTAACTTCAATGCAACACTTCAAATCTATCCTTTAACTAATGAAGCCATGTAATACAAGTTCAATCATGAATAAATGCAATAAAATATTTAAAACCAAATTTTGATTGAATATGATATAGATACCAAACAACAGAATGAACTAATTTTAAAGATTTATCGACTATTTTATTGACTCTGATGAGGAAGATATGTGATGGTGTTTCCTATGTTGACATAACTCGCAGTCTAGAGTAGATAAATGACTCAAAGTAGGAACACATGATTTTAGATTTTTCAGGAGGGGGGTATCCCAACCATGGATACTGATATGGAACATAGTACCAAACAATACCATTAGGTTAAAGGCTCTATCTAGCTAGTACAATAAACAAGTAATTTCATATTTTAAGGAGAGTGGCGTCCCCGTTAACTATAGATATCGATATGGCAAATGATACTGAACAATACCATTGTGTTAAAGTCTCTATCTAGCTAGTACAATCCTTTGTATTCATTTCCAAATTTAATCATCCTGATCTCCATAAAGACACAATTGATTAGAAAACAACTTGACTAAACAGTTCAATGTCAGACTAGTTTACGAACTGATAGCAATCTGAATAGAGAAAAAGGTAAATGAAAAACCAAATGAAACTTATTAGGTGTGCCATTTAGACTAACAAAATCTTTAACAATAGACATAGATCCATCCACCAAAGTAACACAATGTATGAGAGAACTTGGATTTACGCTTGTAAGGTACCTGGGTTCTCAGTCATATGATTGGTATCCCCGGAGTTAATCATCCAAGAGATCTTAGCCACTAAAGAAGATGTGCATGTAGTAAATTTGCATGTCATCCAACTTTAGCTTTAAGAGTGGAGAATGATGGCGCCATCAAATGATGAAACTACTGAAACATCATGTATGTCTCATCACTATAAGAGTCAAGCACAAAATCATCATAAACAGAAGCAACATATGCATAATGACTGGCTATATGAATGAGGGGACTGGCTGAGACATCCGACTTTGAAATACTAGGCATGCATATCTTATGTGTTCCAATTTATCCTAGTGATGACAATTCACCTTAAAGTATCCTCTATCTCCATTTCTACCTCCATATCCTCTGGGTTTATGGCCCTTACCACAACCATCAAATGCACCAAATTAGCCATCTCTCTTTGGTAATGTAACTTTTCATTGCCGATCTGCTAAGCAATCTATTTTTGAAACTTCTTGATATTTGATGTTTAAGGATATATGAAGAACACTAAAGGTCTCAAATAATAAATTTATAGCCATACTTCTAATCACATATGAACATACCAATATATTACCGATGCATACTCTGATGCAACACTCTTTAGAAAAAGCAAGTACGAAGGTCTACTCCTATTATGCATTTATCTTCTCATATCTAGGGTAATAGGAAACATGGTGCAAGATTCTCGCACAAACTCTTGAAATCCGAATAGTGTTATGGCAGGGACTTGCATTTCTTATTACTCTAGAAGATGATGGTGACCACGAGGTATCTACCATGACGGTGAGGCAATGACAAGGCGATGACAAAGGTGATGTGGTGACGACGAATATGGAGGAGGGGGGATGGGAAGGTGACAATGAGACGAGCGAGGGTGTCAATGATGAGAATGATGATGGAAGGTAGCGATGACGATATGGACAATGACTGGCTGCGATGGCGGCGGCTGAAGGCCTAGCTCTAATACCATGAAATGAATATTATGGTTTAATTTAAAAATCATAAATCATATCATTATTCTCATTAGATCTACACACATACATATGACTACACCTTTTATTGAGGCCTTCTTACATATTTGATATTACACTCTTATAAGATTGTTATAATATCAACATGTGTTGATCCATTATGTTTGCTTTCACAAAGGTAACTGTCATGGCTTTTTTGGGTTGGTGTAAAGCACGAGTTTACAAAATGACAGTCTACAAATCATGTATATATTTCCATCATGAGCAAAAACTATTTGTTCATTGTTGATGAAACTCTTCTTTGATAATATGACAAAAAAACCATCAAAGGTTTATATCATTGCCATATGACCCCCAAAATGTTGACATATTTTCACATAATCACCAAAAAATTTGTAGTTCCAGGTAACCACCAAAAACCATTACGGGAGTGGACTAGCAATTAAGGGTTTATGAGGGTTCGTATGATATTTGTAATATAGATTATACCCGAAAATAGACGCGTAAAAAGAAAATACTGTAAACATTAAGCTAACATTGCTAGTATAATTACATTAGACTATGTTGGGGCACGTGCAAATTCATGTGTATCCTTTTTTTGACAGTTTGCACAAAAAATATAGCTAGTGCATGAATAGTTTACTATAAAACAGATATAATATTTAACATTTGTTAGCTATTTAATGAAAACATGTTATTAGAAATCATGTAGTATAAAGCAGGTATTAAATGAGTATCATGTCATTGAATTTAATTGAATTAAATTCTAAAAGTAATTTTTAATATTCAAAAAAATGTTGGTTTGGTTGATGATATTCCAATTCAATCTTGGAACAAGTTGGAAGAAGGGAGGAGTTTTGTTATAATAGTATAGATATTGGCATGAATGTGTAAGATCTAATCTGATTATAATGGAATGAGGATTTTATATATTTATAATAAATACAATTAATGCAAGCACAATTACAAGTGACAGTTTGGCCGAGTGGTCTAAGGCGCCAGATTTAGGCTCTGGTCCGAAAGGGCGTGGGTTCAAATCCCACAGCTGTCAAAATTGAATATTTTCCCCCCTTTTTTTGATACATCCTAAAATTGAATTTTTCAATGATATTGGATGGATTTTTTCATAAAAAATTTCTATTTGTTATGAATGAGGGAGGCCCCCCTCCTTCAGCTGCGGCGATTCGTTGGAGCGTTGCGGCATTCCCAAAGCGTTCGGGAGCTCGGATCTTTTCTACGGTCGTCCCTAGATCATCGATCTAGAGGAACACTTCTTATTCCCGTAGATTACAACGGATTATACATAAAAAATTTTACCATGTTTGCATACAAGTAAAAATTAAAATAATACAAAGAAAAATTTGTTTTTACAAAGTAATTTCTTCATATTGCCATGAAATTTTTTTCTCATCGGGAAGGAAAACCGGAACGACCCCCCCCCCTTAGGATGGGGTCTAACGGGCGCCTCCCGCGGCTGCACCCCCCGCCAGTGGGGGGGGGGGGACTTCCCGCACACCGACCCCCCCTGCAGGGGGGCTCCTCCTGCGGCCGCACCCCCCCTGCCGGGGGGAGGGGGGGGGGGGGGGCTTCCCGCACATGCCCGATCCCCCCCCCCCCCCCCCCGCGGGGGGGGGGGGGGGGGGGGCCTCCCGGTCGATCCCCCCCTGCAGGGGGGGGCCTCCATGCCCGATCCGCCCCTGCAGGGGGGCGCCTCGCGGCAGATCCCCCCTGCAGGGGGGGGGGGGGGGGGGGGCGCCTCCCGGCCGAAACCCCCCTGCAGGGGGGGGGGGACTCCACGGCCGATCACCCCCCCACCAATGAGGAAGGGGTGCTCTTTTTCCTTCAATTTTAGGGGTGGGGGGAGGCATCTTGCTCCGGCAATGCTCTCCCCCTCTCTCCACCATTGAGGAGAAGGTGAATGGGCATGACGGATGATCTCTAACCAGATGGTTAGAGATTAATGTTTTTCAGAAAATAAACCATATGGGCCATTGGGTTATAATTTCAGCGAGTTGGGCTTCAAGCCCATAAAATTACAAATTTATTTTTAAAAGCTAAAACTCTAATTTGGCCCAAAGCCAAAATTTAGAGGCAAATGATTATGCGTAACTGCGGAATGGGCCACAAGCCCATATAATTAAATCTATTTTTTGGCCCGAAGCCACAAAATAATTTATAAATTCGGCATTTGAAATATGAGAAATATTTGTATTTTTTTAACAGGATATAAAATTGGCATATTTAAACTCGGAGAAAACTTTGTAAAATCACAATTAATTTATATAGTCCATGTTGAAAAATTTAATTAAACATCGCTCTTGCAAATTATTATCTATGGTTTACTAGAATTCTATTTTTCAAAATATAACTATCTTAAAGATTCTGAGACCGCTCTCCCATTAGTCAACTAACCTAACGGTGTATGACGTTTCCACGTGGTGTACGATGTAATTATATTTTCTAGTTTCATTTACCATATGTTATGCTTGAGATATATGGGTGGTTATTTATTTTTATGCATGTAGCATATTTAGAACTGAGTGGATGTTTAAATAAGTAAAAATGTGTCTTTCGGGATCGGCCATTGTATACCTATTTATATTTCTTGCACTTTTATTTTCTTTTGATAGAATTTGTAAGTGAGGAAATTTGTATAAAAAGCCAAAGCTCGGTGCAACAGCATATGAAGACGAAGGTTCAAAATGCAAATATAGGGACCCACCTTGGGTTTCCGAAGTTTTATTTTTCTTTTATTTTATGGACTGTAAACGAACTTTGGACTGTGTACTTTTTTTTGGGTATCTGGCCGATCCCCGCATTTTTTACTTGTTTATTTCTTTATGCATGAATTTTGAATTTATTTTAATTCATGCTTATCTTTAATTGCATAGATAAATGGCTAAATTGGCAAGCGTCGATTTCGAGGTGCTAGATGCAGCTGGCAAGAATTACTTGAGCTGGCGAGTGGACCTGAATTTCCACTTGCGCTCCATGGCGCTCATGCACTCCATAATGGCCCTCGCAGTGGCCCAATCATCGGGAATATATAAAGAACTATGGCCTAGTGCCATGGTTACTCATTCTTTTGCTAAGAAAGTTTGCCTCTCTCTCTCTCTTGAGTCCTATCACTTTCCAACACCATTGGTTTATTGGATGGATTTTTTGATCTTGGGAATTGCTACGGGCATGAACATTATTACTCTGCGCCTGAGCACGTGTTTATAAGTTTGTCATTAACTCCCACGTACTGTTAAATGTATGTGTTGCAAAGTCTTCTTGTCCACAGTGAAAAGGGCCAGTGCTTTAATGCTTTAGTTGGGGCTTTCTTGTTTGGCCTGCCAACAGTGAGTAAGGGATGAACTGTCCTTTGTTTTGCAGTCAGCCATCCATTTCCAGATAGAGAAAAAAAAGTAGTTGCTGCTGTTTTGTTTTCAGAGAGAGCATAGAGGGCTTGTAGGCTGAAAATTCTAGAGGGCTGAGTGCTTCCCATTTCCAGAGAGCAGAGAGCAAAAGAAAGTGTGAGCTGCTTGCATTTTCTTGAGAGCTTGTGAGAGTTTAGAGAGTTTATGTCTTCTAGTGTTTCTCATTCTCTTCTTCTTCCTTTGTGAGATTTGTGGGGGCTTGGAATTGCCAAGTTGTTACTCACAAGAGTGTGAAGAAGAATGTGTTGGTGTAAGCTCGTGTGCTCACCTGGATCAGTAGTGGATCATCTCGGAATGCTGGAGTAGGTTGTTCGCAACCGAACCAGGGTAAAATCATCCGCCTCATTTTTTTTCTGCAAATTGAGTTTGTCGTATTTCGTTTACTAATTTGATTACACAAGATCCGAAGAGGGATTGGTTGTTTGGATTGTTATGTGACCCAATTTTTCAAGCTTTAGCTTCCTATCTAGTTGTTAGGGCTTGTTGTTCCGCGGGACGATAATGGTTTTTTATCAACACGCACAACCCACTTATTTACAAGTTTGCCATTATTCCTTTTTATCCTCGTATGCCCCCCCCACTCCCTGCCCCCCCAACCTCCTCCCCACACAACGAGTAGTCCGACAACCACTCAGCTCGTTACTACCCAATAACCGACATCATCACCGCCCCACTCCGACGAGTGCGAGACTAGGTCGGAGGAGTGTGAAGGGGCGCTATGGATGTCGGATGAGGGGGCTTGGAGATCGGAGGATGGAGATGCTGGCTGGGGAGATCGGGGGCGGGATGGGTGGGTTGTGTGTGCAAACTTGAAAATAAGTCAAAATTGAATCCCCCGATACATCTGAAACATCTGAAAGCATTTCCCCTTTCATTTGATACATCCGAAAGCGGTAAAGAGAATGCCATCAGAGAATTGCTCGTCGGTAAAAATTGAATTTTTTGGTGTTTTATTGGGTGGATTTTTTTAAAACAAATTTCATTTGGTTTATTGGATGGATTTTGATCTAGGTAATTGCTACGCGCATGATCATTTTTACTTTGACCATGACCGCTTATTTACAAGTTTGCCATTAACTCCCACATCCAATCCACTTATTTACAAGTTTGCCATTATTCATCCCCCCGTGATGCCGCCGACGAGTACTCTGACGACGACTCAGCTTGCTACTACTCTATAACCGATCATCATCACTGTCCCACTCCAACGACGACGAGGTCAACGGAGTGGGAATGGCTGCTGTGGATGTCGAAGGAGGGGGCAGGGAGATCAGAAGAGAGAGAGAGGCGGGATGGAGATGTCGTCGGAGGAGGAGGAGGGGCGGTCGCCGTTTAGCTGTTTTACTCACCGTGCACGCTAAGGGACAATTTCGGTTGCAAACTTGTAAATAAGTGGAATTAGCGGTTGTGCGCAGTGTAAAGCCGTAGGTGCGCGTAGATCTGCCGAAAAAGAGATGGGCGGGTTTACGAACTAAGCCGAAGATATCGTTCACGAAAACTCACCCCGTCCAGTTTCTATTCTCCAAATCTGAATGCCGATGGCGAGAGCTCTCTCCAACTCTTCTCTTCGATCTCGTCTTCTGTTATCCACTCCTTATTCATGGAAACTCCTCTTCTATACATCTCAATCGCGGTCTTTGGAAACCCTAGCTTACGAAGAGATTGGATCATCGGAGAGCCCTTTTAATTCCACAGCCTTCGTTCTTCATGGGCTGCTGGGGTCGGGGAGGAATTGGAGGACTTTTTCTCGGAATCTGGAGTCAGAGCTCAAGAAATTCAATCCATTGGATGGTATATTACTATCGACGAGAAGTGCCCATTTCGAATTTTTTGTGTTTGATCGATAAAGACTGGATCTTCCATCAGTTATTGTTGTCTTATTGGATGATATTTGTGTCGTGTTTTTCATCAAGTTAATTAATTACTACATTATTTTGGATGAGAGAACACATTTTGTTTTTTCTGCTTCTTATCGATAATAGTGGTCTATTTACTCTATTATTACAGTGTGATTATATTCTGAATCTTTTTGTTTAGTATTTGGGTAATTATCCATGTTGTCTCCATGTCCTTAAGCTGAGTTCATCTGTATTACATGTTTGATAAATTGAATATACATCCTAGTTTCTGTTTCAAACGATGAATTTTGGCTTCGTTGTGATTCTTGTCTCCTCTAAATCATGTTCGAATCATAGTACCATATAGATGTTAGAATTTGTCTGATCGTATATCTGTTCATCAATTATGGAACATACAAGTAATACTTACAACTATGGTACCGTTGATAGAAACTATAGATTAAGAACCCATTATCTCAAACTCACTGCTGTCCGGTACTGATATGAATAAAAAAGGGATAAATAGCATGGTGTGGTACCCTTATGTTTCTTGAGAATTAGGCACAATATACATGAATACATCCATCAATCCATCCATCTGTCAGTGTGCACACATGGGTGTGTGTGCATGCACATGCGTACATGTGCATATCTTATAGATAGACAGATTGATAGACAGACAAAAACAGAATGAAATTCATCAAATAGACTATTAAGATTGGTTTTTCGTTCTATTCATCTTAATTCTTTATAAATATTTTAGATAGACTTTAAAAAGAATGATGATATTAGTATGGTTAAACCTATTCAATTCAACCTGATAGATATAATTTGGTGACATGTACATGATTGTCGCGCTTCGACATGATCACAGTGTGTAAGACATTACAATTACACAAACTTTAGACGTGACGATGTTGACATGCACGCACACATGCACACGCGTGCGTGCACACACACACACAAAGAGAGAGAGAGAGAGAGAGAGAGAGAGAGAGAGAGAGAGAGAGAGAGAGAGAGAGAGAGAGAGAGAGAGAGAGAGAGAGAGAGAGGTGAATGACATGGCATGAAAATTTCTTACGTTGCACCCCGAAGACCCATTTCATGCTTCTTTCTCCATGATTAGAACTGTTTTTTGCGCGCGCGCGGACACACACATATGTGCTTGTACTCGTTGGGACCCACCTTTTTATGTCATGTACATGATCTATTAGATCAGGTGCCACCTGATCCAAGAAGTGTATTAGTAGTGTTAGCATCCCATACGAGTGCCAACATGTTTGGTATGGGTACGATTTCATAAGTACCCATGCTACATAGATGTATTCTACCCCAAAAAACCATCTTCTTGCTTTTTTTAAAATTAAAACCATTACATGTTGATCTTCATATTCTAAAACCTAAATATATCAAAGATCAAGTGAAAATCTAAGTGAAAATCTAACTCCATGCTTGTTGATCTAAAGGGAAAAGTTCTATTACTGTGTCAAATTTTCAACAAAACGATGCATGACAAACAATATAGAATTGACAAGATTTTAGTTATATATATGATTTAATGTAGAAAAGGTGGTCCCTGATCTAATAGATCAGGTGCCAAGACACAAAAAGGTAGAAATTAAAAGGCATGCTGACACTACTAATACACTTCTTGGACATGCATAAATGCTTTTCAATACTTGCAGGGTCTGTACGTCATGGTGGTTACTTCCATACTTGTATATTGTGGGGGTATATTTGTATTTTTCTGGAGGTATAACTGTATTTTTCTGGAGGTATATCTGTTCATCAAGTATGGAACATGCAAGTTGTACTTACACATATGGTATGTTGATTGAAACTAGAGATTAAGAACCCATTATCTCAAACTCACTAGTCTGGTACTAATATGAATAAAGAAGGATGTTTTGTGGGTTATTTGTGATTTCATGGATGCTTAGGACAACTAAAAATGCAAATATCAGATTGCTGAACTTACCTAAATTATATTTTTAAAAATTACATCGTTTAATGTTACCTTTTATATTGTGTTCGTTTTATGTATACAAATAATATGTAATATAATAAAATATATTATATTAATAGTATCTCAATATCCTACCTTTTACAAATTTTTCATGTCACATGTGTACCAGTGTTTATGCTATGTAGTATATTTTATATATGTACTAGTCATAACCCGTGCCCGCGGACACGGTTCATTTACGATTTCCCTCCGCGAAATCTTTGTTCCCCGGAAAATTATTTCCACAGCCAAAATTTAACAGAACGATAAATTAGAACAATAAATCAGCGTAAAAATATTTAGCGGCACGGGCACCTTCGGCGTGGGCGTCTTCGGCGCGGAACAACAAATTCGGCGCGTACGTTTTCGGCGCGGAACAACAAATTTGGCGCCCGTGCCTTCGGCGCGAAACAAAAAATTCGGTGTCCGCGCCGAAGGCGCGAAACAACAAATTAACGTTAAAAAAATTTAGCAGGCACCTTCGGAGCATGTGCTGAAAAAAAATTCTGCGTCGAACAACAAATTTGGCGAGCGGGCGCATTCGGCGCCTGCGTCGAATAACAAATTCGGCGTCGAACAACATATTTGGCGCCCGCGCCTTCGGCGCGGAATAACAAATTAGCGTAAAAAAATTTAGTGGGCGCCTTCAGCGCCTACGTCGAATAACAAATGCATCGTCGAACAACAAATTTGGCGCCCGCGTTTTCGACGCGAAACAACAAATTAGCGTAAAAAATTTTAGCGGGCGCCTTCGGCGGAGGCCGAAGGGAACAACAAATTAGCGTAAAAAAATTTATCAAAAAAATTTGAAGGCATGGGCGCATTCGGTGCAGGCCAAAGAGAACAACAAATTAGAGATAGAAAATTTAGCAAAAAAATTTAGCAGGCGCCTTCGGTGCGGGCGTGGAACAACAAACCTCAGGATATTTTTACGCTAATTTGTTGTTCTGCTAAATTGTTTTACACTAAATTTTTGGCGCGGAACAACAAATTCGGCGTCGAACAACATATTTGGCGCGGAATAACAAATTATCGTTAAAAAATTTAGCGGACGCCTGCGGCGCGGCGCGGAACAACAAACCTCAGGGTATTTTTACGATAATTTTTTGTTCCGCTAAATTGTTTTACGATAAATTTTTTTACTTTGTTTAATTTAATGGATAATGCTTCTACACAATCTCAAGGCACTTTTAATTTCAATGTTTAGGTTCCAAAGGCACTTTTCCCCCAAATTTAATCTCCACAATTTATCCCAAGGCACTTCTAATTTCAAAGTTTAAGTTCCCAATGCACTTTCCCCTCCAAATTTAATCTCCACAATCTTTCCCAAGGCACTTCTAATTTCAAAGTTTTGGTTCCCAAGACACTTTTCCCACCAAAATTTAAGTTTTCCCACAAAATTTTTCACATAATCAAATCTCACCCATTGATTTTCCAAGATTAAATCTCAGTCACTCTTTATCTTGTCCTAGTTAGCCCTATAATTCAAAAAACTTTGTCAAATGTATAATAGATAGGAGAATAATTGGTATCACATGACATATGAACACTTGTATCATATAACAATCTCGAAAAATTTACTCAAGTCTTTTTGGATGATCTCATCATTAATTTTGATATTCATATTTTCAAACCCAATGCTTCAAAGATCTAACCAGCCCAAAGCTTTTTTCTTTATTGATTTACTTGGTGGAAACTTAATTGTAACCTATAGATAGACAAGCAAAAAAATTTGGTTTGACGGGAATTTTGGTGTATTTGAGTTTTAGAATATGAACATCAAAATGAACATACCTAATCGTTTAAAAAATTATGAAGAATGGACTTTTCAGGTGTTTTATATTCATATATCATATGATACCCATAATTCTATATACATAAACTGTATCAGACACTAATAGAGGAAATTTCATCCTTTGTAGAAAAAAATACTATTCATTTCTTTTCTTGATGGTTGGCATCGTTTATGTAGATCTACCTGTCTTAATATATATATACAACAAAAAGTTTAAGGTTTCCATTATTTTTTGTATGCAATAAGTCGTTGCAAATTTAGCATTTTAACAGTAATAAAACTTGTTTGCGTATAGATCAATGAGAAAAAAGTTGGAGTTTACTAGATCTTTGGTGTATTTCAGGTTTTAGAATATAAATCAAAATGAATGGTGTCAATCATTCAAAAAATATTGAGAGTACTTTTTTACCAGGCATGGGAGGAGATTCCTCCTTAGATAGCTAATTAAAAATTTCATATACACATTTAGTTTGCATATATGCATATTTGACACACACACACACAGGGTTTGTATTCATACAAGAAAGAACTTATTTTTAGTAGAAGGATGTGTAAACAATAGGTTTTATGAAATGTGGGCATGCCATTTCATGTGGTAAGTTTTTTAAAGATGCATAACTATGTAAATATTTGTATGTGCCAGACATGACATGAATGGACTTGCGTATCATGTTCGGGTGTGTGGGTGTGTGGCGTACAACAGTTTATGGTTAGGAGAAGCATCGTGAATATCATAACCTTATGGCCCTTTATAAAATTTTGTAAAAGCTATGTGATTTTGTGTTTGCACAGAATTATTTCCAGAAAGAACTAGGAATTGATTAGCACCGAAGCTTGGATCCTTATATGCAACTAATGCATATATAGCCTTCTTGATTTCAATTTCCCAAATTGGTTGTCTAATCATGTAAATCAGTCAGTCCATTGATCTATACATAATAATTTTTCTTCAATAGTCATTCCAAATTTCCAAACTACTTCCCATCAATCTTTTGTAGGGATCAGAAACCTCATCCTTTATAGAAACCTCATCATTTATTTGTCCTTTCTTTTGGTTTCCTTTCTTTTTTAAAACCAAACCCATTATTGTCTAAAGGTTTCCTGATGCATACAACTCTCTGAGGCAAACCTTATATTTCTTTCACTTTAATTCATTGCGTATCTATAATACCTCATGTCCAATCATGCTTAGCAAGTAGATGTCCTCCACAATTCCTCCTTGAAAATGCTAGTTATAATTATATGAGCACATAGAAAATCTTATATACCAAATACCATTTTAGCACATATATGGGACTATTCTCTCATAACTTGGGTGTGACATACTCCACCCGTTTTAGGTGTCTTTCCTTACTCGCTTTATCGGGCAAAGTGAGATTCTAAAGGTGATTCTCATAAACTCTAGAGGTGGCTCTTATGGTCTTAAGATGTGCCTCACCACGTCTATGCATGGTGTGGAACTTTCAACTATGTAGCTAGCATTCTGGGGAGGAATTATAGAAAAACTCTATTCTAAAGCAAAGCATGTTTTGAGATGAAATGAGAATTTCCTTCATTGTCTGCATGCGATCTTTTTTCTTATGTGCTCTTTTTGTTTGGGCTTTTAGGTTGATGTTTTTATTCAAAAACCGTGGCTATTTTTAAGAACCCATTGAATGCAAGTTTGGATAGATGACCTCCTGTAAAGAGGTATTGCTTTAGGCGTTATAAATGGATATTTGCCACCATCATGATTCTCTTTTATGCAGGAGTCTTGTCAATTAAATCCATATGAACAAGATTATTTCCATAGAAAGATTGACTTCCATTTCTAACTTTATCGGTTTTATGTAGTCTCTAGAATATTATCATTTACTAACATCTATGAAGCACAAACATGGGACATAGATATGACACAACACAAACAACAAATTCTTGAAAAGTATGACACAAAGATATGGCGATATCAAGGTTTGAGGTTTCGGCCGATACCCTTGGGTATCGGCCGTATCGTTTCGGTATCGGTGGATAACGAGACCGAAACTAGTGGTCAGTATTGGTATCGGCCGATTCTGAACGGTATCGGTCAGTTTCGGCCGATACCGGCCGATACCAGCCGATACCGACCGATACCGTTTAATATTGGTCGAAGACGGAGAAAGAAAAATGTGTAATTAAATAAAAATTCTCAAAAAACCCCCAAAAAATGAGATAATGACACACTATTCAAACACTACATTTGTCTAAACATATTACGCATTATTTGTATTATTTACACGTTTGCCTTATTGTAACTAATGGGAGTGTTTTTAGCTAAATGGTTAACGTGAATAGCATATTTTTAACTAATATTGTTCATAATTATGTTATAAGTTACAAATTATCTTTATTAGTTTGCCATTATCTTATTAGTAACAAAATTTAACTAATATTGTTAGTTGCATGTTACTTATAAATTTTGAAACTACCGATACAGACAAACCGAAACTCACTTCTGAAACCGTCGAAACGGGCGATATCGATACTGAAACCTAAATTTTCAGGAGAGCGAAACCGAGACCGAGACCTCAAACATTGGGCTATATAGCCACATTTGTCCATGCATAGGTATCTATATGTATTACACACAAAAAGTTTCAAAACCTATATTGATTAGGGTCGTTCTACTAAACAAAAAGAAAAACAACGTAATATTTCAATGAGAAAGATTCATAGCTTTTAATCAAGTAACAAAATCAAATAAAACTAATCTTTAAAAACTAATCAAAAGCTAATCTAGTTGAAGATATTTTTAAGTTTTGTTGACATAACCACTTAGCTAGGAAGAATATGTACACACACAATGTTATAAATGTCATATATCGGACTCATGTGGGTTTGAAAAATACAATATTCGGATGGTAAAAATTAGATATATGTTGGAGATATTTGTCAAATATCAAGATGTTATATCGGATGCGAAAAATACATCTCATATGCATATCATATACATATCTAATTATATATAACTATTATAAACTTATATAAAAACATGTTTAGAGTATATTTATCTTGATTAACTGTATTAAACTACAAATTCATGATCATTAGCATATATGAGTAACGAGTTTATTAAAAATGGGTTACTTTATGGTTAAAATTGTGGTCAACATATCAGTTTGTGGCCAAAATGTTATGCCATTATCCCTAAAATGCCACACTTTGAAAATTCAATGCGTGTGGTGCTATGGGGAAATTAATGACATTTCGACTGGCAGAAATGTTAGCGATATTTAGAACAATGTGTAAATATTAGAAGTATCTGGATTTAAAGTGTCCGACACACGACCTTTAAGCTCTGTTTGGTAACATGTTAAACAAAAGGTTAAGAGGGTTACCTCGTGTTCACATGGCCAAACATCCTTTTTGGATAAGTGAGTTTAAATAATCTAGGCTAAGAGGATAGGATATTTAAGCCAAGTGTATTAGGTAAATTTCAAAGCCCATTATACAAACACTAAAAATGTATAAAATTTAATTTAATTTAAATAAAGTTTTAACTACTTTTTTGCTAATCCAAGTTAGCTTTTGGCTCTACCTCATTGTCAAGCGGTAACTTAGGTTTTATTTTAAAGTAATACCGCTCGAACATGCAACTTTTTGGATTTTTAAAAATTAGACATGATTTTGAAGTCACTATTATGCGCATCAAACAAGCGTTGTACAAGTGTCAGTGTTCGAAACGGATACGATACCTTTTTTGAAGTGTCTATGCTTCATAGACTAATATCATCCCAATTCCCAACAACTGATATCGGTCGTCCACCATTCTCCAATGTTGTCCCTAAACAATCAACTTTTCCAATTTGAGTATTTTTGTTTTCTATACCGATCGAAGCTATAATTAAGAGAAGCAGTTCTATGATAGGATGCAACAATAGAAATTTCTTGAAGAAAAGAATGCGGATATTTTGATTCTCATCCTTCCAGCACTAAAGGTATCTCATCTTGCATGACTAGTATGTGATCTACCATGATTTCATTGGTTTTCTTGCAGCAGGTTGGGTTTGGTTTGGAATACCCTATGTCCATACTCAGATCCGCTAAAGCAATCAGTGCTCTTGGTATAATTACAAAAAAAAAATCAGGATTCGTACCCATATCTGTTCATTAGCCAGGACTTATATTTTACTAATGTTTTTCTCAAAAAAAATTGAAGTATAATTTTGAGTTTCCTTTATATGCTAGTTGGACATATTTATGTTGAGAAGCTCTTCCAATTGGCTGAGAGCAAAAAGTGGTTATAACAAGCTATTAGTATTAAACAAGAAAACAACTATTATCATTATTTGAAAATGGTTTAAGTTCATTGATGTTCTTTTTTTGGGGGGCTAGGACATTTATTGTTCATAATTAAGATTTACAATTAACAGATTTAGGGTTTGAGTTACATAGTATTTGAGAATTAATAGGCTCTTGGATATGTGAGCAAGAAATGCAGTGAAACTTATAATAAAGAGAGAGGGTCTTATATAGATTGGATCTTGGCACATCCAAGCTGTATTTAGTATGGTCAGAAATGGGTCATGAGTGACACCCTACTAGCAATTTTATGGTGCTTTGAAATATAATATATCTTAATATTGTTTTTTATATTTTATTTCTACCTTCTTTTAACAACTACTGCAATAGTTTTGCATCCCTCAGTTTCATTTGCAATTCAAAGGTTACAAAATTTTTATTTATTGTCTAGTTTACTTAATCATTTATTTTTTTGTACTTTGATTAAACGATGAAAGATGACCTTGACGTTTTCTTCAAAAAATTCTTTCAACATATATTTCTTGATTTCCATTGCCTTAGGCATTTTGACTAGTCATGCAACTAGCACATCTTTTTTATGGACAAAAAATCGCTTCTTCCCTTAGGGTAGTGCAGGGGAATGTCTGGGTTTATGATAAGTTAGATAGCTTAGAATTTTAAAATTTCCTAAGAGAACTGATTAGAAAATCAAGGTCTAGTGGAGGGCTTAAGGATAATAGATACCTTTTTTAATTAAGGTTTGTCAAACTTGTGTTTGGAAGATTAGCTTTCCAAATCTCTAAAGAAAGATTCTGAAAATTTAGATTTAAAAGAGGTAAATTACAAGAAGCCCCTCTCATCTATACCACTGTTTTGGATTTAGCACTTGAGTATTAAAACTCAAAAAAAAAACCCCTCCTGAACTATGCATATTCCACTCTGGCTTTTAACATGGTTAATGGCGATTAAAAATATTATTGTTAAACAAATAAAATTTAAGCGACCAAAGTGTCCTCATCTCTACTCTTATCGTCTACCCCTCTCCTATCTGTCAAGCCATCAGAGGAGAACGTGAAACCAAGGGGGAAAAAGAAAGAGACCCCCCCCCCCAAAAAAAAATGTCTACTGTTTCTTCACATCCTCTTTCTCATTCTTCACATCCTCTTTCTCATTTCCATTCAAATTCATCTTTCCCTTCAGTTAAAAAAATGAAGAGCAATTCCAAAACCCTAACCTTCATGAAAACGCTTCTTGCCTTCATATCCTACGATGCACACTCCAAAATCCGGCATTGTCCCACTTGCCTCTTCAACATCCTCCCTTTTTGCTATCCTTCTCCTCATCATTCGCTGCTGCCTCCTCCGTCGCACCCTTGCATCATCCTCCATCTCATCCTTCTCCTTTCCCCGACAATCTGCCTACTCAATGTCAGTTGTTTGTCTGATCATCTCAATCATAGTAGTAGCAACAATATAAGATCAAAAACAAGAATAATCAAGAAAGTTGAGATTTTTAGGATTTTGAAAAGATATTGTTGAGAATGTTGGATCTCCTAAAGCCTATGTGCATTTGTCATATTTTGGATATTCAAAAAAATTAATGAATTAATTGAAATTTGCAAAGAAAATCCATTGAAGAAGATCAAATTTGCTATTTTAAGGATTTTTGAAGCTTACGAGGAGAAAAATATGATAAAATGTTGGACTAATAAAATTTGTAATTGATTTGAAGATGTAGAAGTGATTTTAAGTATTCTATGATATTTTGGAATTTTAGCATGAAGAATATAACATAATTTGGGGAATTTTAAAATTTTGAGGATATTAAAAAGGAGGATGAAAAATATCATATTTTTGGGGCTTTTAGAATTTTGAATTTTAAATAGACGAAGACAATGTTAAATTTGGGAATTTTTTAAAAATTTCTATATTGTTAAAAAATTTAATTATCTATTATACAGTTGACGACTTTTTTTGAGTCTTTGTCCTACGTGGCCATGTTTGTTGCAGTCATATTTTGGGTTGCTGACTGTGACAGTGGAATTGCTTGTATTTTAGAGGAAAGAATTTGAATTGTATTTGGGGGGAACAAAATTTTAGGAGAGACTAAAATTTTAAACTTAAACTACATTTTCTAGGGAAAAAAGATTGTTGACGGAACTGAATCTGGAGGAAATTAAATGTGGGGGAGCTAAATTTTTTGGGAAAAACCGAATAACAATTATTGGGATTTAATTGTTGTTCGTTTAAAATTAGGATTTTAAACATGATCCAAGATTTTGATGGAGAAATATTTTTAAATAATGGGGAGATCTAAATTTTGGGAGTACTAAAATTTCTGGGGAACTAAATAACAATTATTATCATTTAGTTATTGTTATTCATTTAAAATTGTGAGATCGACAAATTTGAAGGTGGTAATATTTTAATTTTTAAATGAGTTTAAATCTTGATGGAACTAAATTTTAGAGGTGGATCTAAAATTTTTGGGAGAACTAAATTCTTTTGTGGGAACTAATTTTGAGAGTACCTAAAAATTTTGTGAAAACAAAATCACAATTATTGCTATTTACTTATTGTTATTCATTGAAATGTATGGAATCTAAGATTTTAAGGGGGAATACTTTAAATGAACCGTGCCCAAAGGGCACTGGGTATGACTAGTATATAAATATATATAGTAGTATTCTGGTACAAAAATTTCTCATCAAATGATGGTGCGGAATACATTTTATCTTTTTGTAGAATTTTTTTTGCAATTTTTTTGATATTTAATCCATACAATTACATACCCCAAAGAAAATAATGGGTGAACACTATGGGTATTTTAGCACTGATGTACCCATTACAAAATTTAACGGTTTCAGTACAATATAACATTTTGTAATGTCTTGATCAAAGGCCAAATCACATAATTTTTCAACCATTATTTTTTGAGGGGTGTATAACTACATGAAATGAAGGAGAGAAAAATTTTGTAAAAAAATTCAAAAAAAAATTAAAAATATTTTTGCACAGAATTTTCTGTGCGAAATGTTTGCATATGAAAATATTACTATACGTACATATATGTGTATATATGGGATGATGTAGCTGTCCATGTGCACAGCTATGTTAGCTGTGTTCGGACACAAAAACATCATCCGCCTCTATTTTTTTGAATTTTTTTTATAGGATTGATGTATACATTCTAAACCCCCAAAACCCCAAATATGGGTGAACCTTGAGGACACGATCCACCCGTCGCAAAAAGTTCTATTTTTCAGCAACTTCTGAGACTATTGAATTTGCACTGGTTAGATCGAGAATCAAATAGCGTAGGATTGACTTGATTTTTGGTGTGTTGATCATCCATGAGGAGTACAACATTCATTTAAAAAGTCCAGTTTAGGAACATCATTCAAATAGATTAAATTCTCGCCTTATTTCTTTCTTTCTTTGGATTGAAAAATTAGGGGTATTGAAACTTCTCATGATTAAGAAGAGGTAACAAAAAAGTAATTAGATAAATGAGAAGGACAAGTCAATTTTTTAACATACGGTTAACTACATGTCACATCAACATGCATTTTTTAACAGGAAGTGGCCCAATGGGAGAAAGTGTCAAAAGAGACTTTAATGAGTCTTTTCTGTGATTTACCCTCAAGTTTTGCATGCTAGTCAAGTTACTTTTTTGGTTATTGATTATACCGTGGGAGGAGTTACTTGAGTTCCAATAGAAATTATTGGAGGTCTCTCTCTCGTCTCTCTTTTTTAATAAAATTTTGTTCTTTGTTGGAAAAGATTTCTGGTTTTTAATTGCAATGACAACGTTACATTCACTCACTAAAGGAGCTGTCTCTTCATTTGTGAACGCAGAGTGGAGGATGGTTCTTGTTGACTTGAGGAATCATGGGAAATCGGCTGGAATTAAAGGGTTGGATCCTCCCCATGACATGGTAAATGCAGCAAGGGATCTGGCTAATCTGGTGAAGTCTCAAGGATGGGTGTGGCCAGACGTCGTCATCGGTCATTCCATGGGAGGAAAGGTTGCCTTAGAATACACATCAAGTTGTGCTCGTGGTGACTACGGGGAGTCTGCTGTATTGCCTAAACAGGTACTTTACATCATTAGATTCTGTTTTAACTCTTACAGTTGCATATTTTTATCAACATAACTTACTCATTTAGCAAAACTGCAAGCGAAAGCCAAATTTGCTGCTCATAATTGGGGTTGTAGACCAAGTTGCATGTAATTTAGTACAAGACGTGCTTTTACAGATTGGTTATATGGCTTATTTTGCACTTTCACCCTATTTGATGATACATTTGTCAAACACAAGCTAAGTATATGTATTACTCCTAGTCATAACCCGTGCCTTGATGTGACATCCAATATTTCATCCTAAAAACTTCAACCCCATTCAAAATCTTCCTCTCCAAAAATTGAACCATTTGATTCAAAATCCCCGATCTCCCAATTTCAACCCCATTCAAAAAATTTCTCCCAAAAATTTCAACTATTACATTCAAAATCTTTCCTCCTGAAAATTTAAATCTCATTCAAAATTTTCCCCCAAAATTTCAAACAGATTGAATTGTCCCATGCGGCCTTCCCCCAAAAATGACATCCCCTAAGGTTCTCTCTAAAATATTTCATCACCTTCCTAACCAAATCCCAATCATCCGTCTGTCAACCTTTTGTTCTAGTCTGTATCCTTGTGCAAAATCTGTCATATTTTATTGAATAGATGTACCACAATTGGTTCTTGCAAAACCGTGGCTGTTTTATGCAACTCAATTCGGTATAATACAGAATTGCAATTTTTTCTACTTAACAATTTGCCAATTCTGACACCTTGAAATCTTTGAACCAAAATATTATATATAACAATTCAGGAAAATTTAGCGATTTCCTTCTCTTGGCCGAGCTTAACTGCATGACTAATTTGTCAGGTCTCTTTATATTCCAGTGGGCTTTGTCTCTATGTCAAGCCCCTATCTTTCCCTTGTTTCCCTAGATTGAATGTGTACTGACTCATGGAGTCTTGATGTCTGGACATCACACAGTAATGGTTGTCATTTCAACCTACTTATTGAAGAATTATATTCCACAGGCAAGTTCAGATTATGATGACAGTTGCAATATTACATGAAAGTAGATTTGATGAATTGGCTCTGAAGCATGACAGTATGACTAAAATACCAAAAATGCTTCATTAGTTCATTGCTTTGTATTTATAGACGTTCAGCACATTTGATTGCTTTTATAAGTTAGTTGCTCTTCTAAAATTAGAATATATCCCATTCAGATAAAGATTTTAGTAATTTGTGTGCAGCTATCCAGCAACCAAATTATTTTTCTTTTTGTTGTTTGCTGATGATCATTTCTATAATCAGTTTAGTTGAGCCAGCTGGACTGAAATCCGACAGGTCTATTGGTTAAAAATTTTCAATTCTGAATTCTTGGATAGGTTTCCTTTGTTTTTAAACTGTTTTTTATTTTTATTATTTTTATTTCTGAGACATTTGTGTTGAGAAAATGTGGTCCTCTTGATTGGCTAGGCTCCCTTGCTTAGGCTGAAGGTAGATCTTGTGGAGTCATACCAAATTTTTAAACCTCTATTCCATGCCCTGCTAAAGTGTTACATAGGCGCCTTGTCATTTTTGAAAGGCTAGTATTGCTCTTGAAAAAAAATGTATGCAAATTGTATAATTGCAAATTTGGTCTGTACTTTATTGAAATCTGAGTAGTCTTCTTCTGTTTACCCTTGATTCAGAACAGCTTTGGGTGTTGGACTCTGTTCCTGGAGAAGTGAACTCTGATGATAGTGACGGAGAAGTGGAGAAAGTTTTGCATACGCTTAACAGTTTACCTTCATCGCTCCCATCTCGGAAGTATGTTCTTCTTTCTCAGAGTCCACAGTTCGCTTTCACTCTCTCCTTCTCTTCTCTGTTTGCACGCAGATGGACTAATACATATGGGTGACAAAATGAACCCGACCCAACCTGACCCGAATCCGGCCTACTTAACCGGGTATTGTTAGAAGGCTAACCGGGTCGGGTCGCATCCGGGTCTACCCAGCCGACCCGGATGAAATCCGGATTGGTTTGACCCCCAACCCGGATTGACCCAGATCTTACTCGTTTTACTTTACTTGCATTTATATTTATATAAAAACATATGTAAACATATTCCATTGGGAGTTTTGGTTGGGGTTTTCAATTGTTATGTATATGTTTAAGTGGTCTATGGTTCGAGTCCTGTCATTGAGACTATTTTTTGGTTAATTTTAAATCATAATAATTATTTTACATAACAATTTGATATTTTTTACACAACATTAGCCTATTTAGCTCGGTTGGTGGAAACATATGTATTCATCTGTGTGATCATATGTCAATGCTTGATATATGCAATTTATTTCAAACTTCACTTTTTAAATTTAATCGAACTCGACCCAAACCTTACCCATCACGAAATTTGGGCCGGGTTCGGGTGACCTGGATTATACCCGGGTCGGCTACAAGTTTCCTAACCCTGACCCGGATTCAATCCGGGTCGAGTTCGGGTTACCCCTTTCGGGTCGTGTTAAATCCGACACGACCAGTTTGCCACCCCTACAAACACACAGACACAAAAATTTGCAGCGCAATGATTTTTACTTTCTAAGTGGAAATATTTCAAGTTTCAAGAATTTTCTCCGGTATTTTGAAAATTTCCCCCTTGTTATCTTAGAGTCATTACAATGTGATGCATGCATGCATTGCGACTTTTTATTAGTTTTAGGTCCTTAGTCCTTAGATATCTATCTTGAATAATGTACCTGGCCATATTAAAGTAATACGACAACATTGTCTGTTCTGTGTACTCTCCATATGGACAAACCGATTGATCATAGAAAATGGTTTCACTTTGTTGCAAAGACTGTCTGAATAGAGCCACATTTAGGGAACCACTGCAGCCTAACACCAACATCTAGTTAATTCCAGACATGACGTCAAAAGATACTTGGCATCATTTTTATATGTAAACAAAACTTTTATTTGAATTAATATATACTTGGCATCATCGAAGACATGTGATGCTCTAGTATAAAATTTTTCACTTAATTCTTTTGAATCTACCGAATAAAATCTGCATGTCCTTGGCCTGCCCCAAAAAACATTGACCAAAAACACGGCATTCTCCATTTGCATCCAGAACTTGCACAAAGCACTTAAAAAATATTTTCGCACCCATTCCAGCTTGTCAGCATTTATAAAGTTAGATTTCTGTCCAACTCAGGTGGGTTGTGGACCATATGCTCGAGCTCGGATTTTCCAGATCTCTATCTGAATGGATAGGCAGCAACTTAAAGAAGGAAGGCGATCATGTTACTTGGTCTTTTAATCTGCAAGGAGCTATCGAGATGTTCAATTCCTACAGGTATCCTCCGCACTTCTGTAGGGTGCCAAAGCTAGAGACCAGATACTTGGAACAGTGGCTGATGGTTGTGTAATATTTGATGGGTTCAGGGATACCAGTTACTGGTCTCTGTTGGAGCACCCACCCAAAGGATTGGAGATTGACATTGTTCGAGCTGAGAACAGTGACAGATGGCATCCACCCGTGCTTCGGAAGCTGGAGGAAATTGCGAAGAAGGGGGGAAGAGCCGAGGATGGCAAGGTTTTCGTTCACGTCCTTCCAAAATCCGGTCACTGGGTGCATGTGGACAATCCAAAAGGATTGCTGGAGATAATGGCACCGAATTTTCATAAGAAGGCTTGAGAGTTGAGATCGCCATCTTGTTGGCGCATTTCGTCATTTAATAATTTTGCTTCTTGAAGCTTTTGGCCAAACAAGTGTTGAGAAAAAGTATTGTATTGATTTCTCTCTTCACGAGCAATGATTTATTTTGATCTTGGAAGGATTGGGTTTTTGATGCAGGGCAATTGTTCGGAGTTGATATTTATAACATGTATTTGAATTTATATGAATATTGTGTTGGAGATTTTGTCCTGGTAATTAGCGCAACGTCATTTTTTCTTCAATTGAACTTTGCGTCATCTCTTCCAATAATACCTAATTATCAACCCAGGGAGCGACGTTTAACCACCCTTGAATGAATCCCCTTGCCTCATACATAACATATATCTTCAAAAATAGAGGTAGTTTATACATGCCCTTGTAGACCATCAATATGTATCTCGATCCCGATGGTATATTAGATTTTGAATCAAATTGCCACAGTACAGTTTCCCAATATGGTATAAAAAGTTGCAAAAAACAAGAAACGAATAAAGTGATGAACATAAAACAAGAAACGAACAAAGTGATGAACATAAAACACTTTATGAAAACATACATCTAATTACAATTCTCTCACTTCTGTAAAAAATAGTTGACAATGTTTTCAGTTTTCCTTTCAACCATTAATGAAACGGGGAGACACATAATGTTAGTTTTCGTACGTATAAAGGTTAAATTAGAATTATATGAATCGTCCATTGCTTCTTTAGAAAGAGTGAAAATCTAAATTTGACGAGCGTTATTTGTCCAGATCACGGTTCCAGGCCCATAAACCAAACCGGCCCAACAGGTCTAATCGTGGGGGCCTGTTGCTGGCCCATCAATCCCACAACCCGTACTATAAAAACACAGATCCCACTCCAATAACGCGAGTAGGGTTTTTCCTTTCCCCGCCGCCGCTGCCGCTGCCGCCTCGCGTTAGCCTCCGCTCGTTCTCCGCTCTTCACGCCGCCGCGAGTCACCATGGTAAAATTAGTCCAATGCTCATCCATTTTTGTTTATTTTTTTCTCCCATCAAAACCAAAACTATTTGCGCTCATAGATCTGTTCTGATTTCTTAACAATCGATGATAAAGTTGATGTTCTGTTGATTTAGTTTGCGAAATCAATGTTTAATTTGGTCTTTCTTACAATGTAGATGATAGAATGATTTGATTCTGCTTTTGGCGAGACCATAAAGTTCATCTATTATTTAATTTCGGTTTAGAAAATATTTCTTTGAGTAAGATTATTGGTAATTGAGCTAATATTAGCGAGAGGTTTGAGAAACTGGATTTAAGACTAGTTTATTGGAGACCGTAATTTGTTGCTAAGGCTTCTTTTTTCATTTTATGATATTTCTTTGGAGATTGAAACCGATCAAACTTTTTTTCAAATGCACATCATAAGTTGCGTTTGCAAATACCGTACGATTTGTTTTTAGTATTATTTAAAAATGATTTTTGCTGTAGTTAATCAGTTGGAGGTCTGGTGCAAGACTTTTTCAATTTAAATTAGAAGTGAGCAAATCAACCCTAGTTTTAAGCTCCCAGAATGCCGTATTGCATCTAAATTTTTGTTAAGGGGTAAATATTTCTTGTATCATTGAGTATTGTCTAGCATAATTATCTAAATATAATGGAAAAATTCCTTCATTTTCAAGTTTATGTCCATTGGGTGTGCAGTCGAGGAGGAAGACCAGGGAGCCCAAAGAGGAGAATGTGACCCTTGGCCCTGCTGTGCGTGAAGGAGAGCACGCGTTTGGCGTTGCCCACATCTTTGCATCATTCAATGATACCTTCATTGTGAGTCTTTTAAATCTTATTGTCATCTTTTGTAGTCTTTGCTGCCTGTCATTTACATGATGTTAACTAGTTATTCTTGTTTTAATTCCCAGCATGTTACTGATTTGTCCGGAAGGGAAACGCTTGTTCGTATCACAGGTATGAATTTTTCCTTATGGTTTATTTATGTACTTTAAATTGTTACGGTGCTGGGGTAATTGGTAAAACAATATATAATTTTTTATTGTCTTGGTTGATGAAGGCTGATATTGGATCATAGGCTGCACATACTTCAGCTCTGAGATGAAGATCTAAGAAATTTATTTTAGATTAATTAGATAAATTCAGATCAGACAGGTGGATGTTAGACGTTCTTTTACAGTATTTGGTGATTGTTTGTATACCCTTGATAGCTGTCCTACGATGAATTCTAATGTCTTTCATCTAGCATTAATATTTCCGTGGTGTTACATCTTGATCCATTGGACTATCTAAATTGCATGATGATTTAGAAATAGCCATTTATATGTGCTTTCAACTAGTAGAAAATGGCTTATCAGCCACGGATCATCCGTCACGGATTTAATCCGTGGTAGATGTTTGAATAACTACCACAAATTAGTCTGTGGCGGCTTTTTCGTGGCGGATGGGACTAACAGCCATGGAACATTTTTAACCGACCAACTCCGTGACAGATGAAGATCATCTGCCATGGATAGTTCCGTGGTAGATGTATTTTGCCACGTGTCACATCTGCCATGGAACTGTCCGTTGCAGATGTGCATATGCCATGACCAATTTCATGGCTGATGCTTATCCGTCACGGCTAGATCCGTGATAGAAAGGTGATTTTTTTGCCCAAATCAAGGGTGGGTGAACGCAGCTGAAATAAGTCTGCGCTCGTTGCCATCAATCATTTTTCCACTCCCAAAATTTTTGCCCCAATGTCTCTGTATCCCTCCTGATCTCTCCCTTGTGGCCTTGTGGCGGCGGAGACATCCCTTGGGCGACTGATGGAAAAGGCGCACCTCATCCCTTTGCCATGTCTCTTAGTGTTACGGGTTGCAGCTGCCAGCAAAATGAGGGGAGGAGGGGCGGCGACCCCTCCACCCATCTGTTTTAAGTGGAGGAAGGGGCGTCGTCCCATCATCCTGCCCTCTCCTCCTCAATCTTAGGAGGGGAAAGGGGAGGAGGGTTGCTGCCCTTACCCTTTTTTGTGGAGAGGACGCCACCCCCTCCTCCCCTCACATCCTCCTCCTAAGGAGGAACCTCTCTTCAGATGGAGGATGTGAGTGGAGGAGGGGCCCTCCTCGTCCCCTCTTGAATAAAGGATGAGCTATCGAAATTTTCACGAAATGAAAGTTTCCACAAATGCACAAATTATGATACAACACGATACATTTGCATAACTACTGGGATAGAAGACTTTCCATTTACAGCCGGTAACGAAATTAAAGTGCACATAAACACACTAGGATACATACGTGATATCAACTAAACTTATATCTTATTTGCAAATATATTACAAATGCGTGCTGCTCCTGACAAGTCGCTTTTGGAAATATCAAACGAAGATATGCACAAAGACCAACGATACCAAGACGGGATAGAAATGTTTTTAGCGTATTCTGACACTAACCCTACACGCTTATCAAGTGGTGATATTTATTGTCCTTGTAAGAATTGTCAGAATAATTTTAAACAACATAAAGTTATTGTTCGTTTCCATTTATCTGCGAATGGCTTCGATGTTACTACAAATTTTGGAGTTACCACGGTAAAGGTGAGGTAACTGAGGAGATGCTTCTAGCGGAGCCACGAATTATGCAGGCAGATCAACGTGCAAATGATACAGATGCCATGCTGGAAGATATTCTTGCTCCGTCGCTTGCGACCGATAATTTTTCAGAGGATGCACATTTCTCATGTGTAGTCGATCGTTTGATTAAATTAGTGAAGGACGAGCCGGATTTATATAGAGGATGCGAGTTTACGAGGCTATCATTCTTAATCAGACCTCTTCATATTCGAACCCTTAGCGGGATGGCAGTTACACATTTTGAGATGTTGGATTTGTTGAGAAGGTTAATTTTTGGAGGTGAGAATAACTTTCACAGGACTCATTATGAAGCGAACAAAATCATTAATACGTTAGGGCTCAATTGCAAGAAAATTGACGCATGCCCCAATGATTGCATCTTTTATTACAAGGATAACAAAGATTTAATCGAATGCATGTTGTTATGGCCCAATGACTGGCTCAGAAAATAAAGGCCCAAATTGTTGAAGACCAAACAAATAAGCTCGCCAACCAACCTATACAAGAGCGAGCCCAGACGAAGAGCTTGCCCTTAGCAAGAAGCTTGCCCAGCCGAGCGGGGAGCTGGCCCAAATCGAAAGAAAGGCTCGCCCCACTTGTTAAGCGGGAGGCTCGCTGTTAAGCTTAGAGATTATCTGGCAAACGACGAAGCTCGCCTACTACAGAACAAGGACAGACGGAGGAAGCTTGGGATGTCGAGCTCAGACGCCAAGATTGGCTCTCTCCAAAGGCGACCTAGCATGCACAAATATCTCTGACACGGTGATGTAGGTCCACCTACGCCTCCAATTAGTGCCAAAGGTTAAAGACGAGAACTGATGGTCACCCATTACGTCTCCATTAATGCACAAATATCTCTGACATTCAATAAATGCTAAGTTGAGGCAATGTGATAACATCTCTGACACTCTTGCCGATCAATCGCGTCCCCATTAATGCTCCAGCCGAGCTCCAGTTAAGCGGAAGCGAAAGCTGATTAGATGACGCTTAATCGACTCTCTCCATTATAAATTTACCCCTTCCAGCCATCGAGAAGGGGGTTGGTGAGTAGAAATCTTAAACCCTCAACTACACACAAGGCTAGATATCGTCCACATATATGCGCCTTCCACTAAAGCTCATCGCGTTAGACCACTCCACATAGGGATGGCAAACGGATCAGGTTCGGGTCGAGCCAGGTTTGACCCGACCTGGATATAGGTAAACCAAAATCCGACTCGAATTAAATTTGGTTCACGGTTCGAGAACCCGTATCCGACCCGATGTAACCCGGGTTAACCCGTACCCGACCCGATTAGTCTTGTGGGTCGGGTTCGGGTGGTCGGGTTGATGTTTAGAGTAAAAAATTTCTTTTAATTTAAAGCAAACCGTGGATGGAAAGGCTCGAACCAATAACCTTGCATATGTGGTCAATGGACAATACCACTAGGCTAGAATTTTACTTGTGAACTACTGATATTTAATTATATTATAGTGTTTCATTACATCCTAATATTTTAAATTTGAAACAAAACATTGAAATGAGTGCGTCCAACTGGATTCGAAGCAGGAACCCACCCACAAACAAGCAAGATCTCTAACGAACTATCCAAATGGTGCTTGTGTAATAACCATGTGTAATATTTATTATATATTTAAACGTTTAACCGGGTTGAATTCGGGTCAACCAGGTTGACAAGGCAAATCCATACCTGACCCAGATTTTATCCGGGTCGGGTCAACTCGGATCCTAGTTGACCCGAATTGGCCCCTACCCATACCCAATTAAGGAGGCCGGGTTCGGGACGGGTCGGGCTCATTTTGCTACCCCTAGCTCTACACTTAGATCGACCAGCGTGGCCTGCCTCTTTATAAAAAGTCGCACACTACCTTTACCATCGGAGATGCTACAGGTTGACAGCCTTTCTGATGAGCTGCTCATTGTGCAGGAAGCTCGGCCACCCTCCCTAGTGGTCGGCAACCTTCGTGCGATCTCGGATTATCGTGTCAACGACCTTTGTGCTTTAGTTTCTACTAAAAAATCCAAGTAACTTGTAATCACCATACCATTGATTCCCCTCTAAACAAATATCATTGTTAGACGAATTTGACCCGCAACACCTGTCATGTACCATGGTGGAAAGTAGAACAAACTACAGGTCAAACAAAGGAGGTCTTGCAGTCCAAAAGAAGAAAAAGATTGATGTAAAGGTTCTCCGTTACTTTTCCATTATTCCTAGGCTGCAGAGATTATTAATTTCTGCTGAACTGGTAGGAAAAATGTGATGGCATCAATGTTATCAATGGCGAATGGTGGCCTATAGCGGTGAGCCAAAAATCCGCCATAAATGGGTCATGCCATTCCGCCATGGCGGCCATGGCGGCGCCATTTTCGATTAGGCCAAATGGACGGTGAATTGCGATTAGGCCAAAAGGGGCCACGCCATTCCGCCATGGCGGTCGTGGCGGCGCCATTTGATAACATTGGATGGCATGCAACCGGACGAGCAGATAATGAAAAACTGAGGCATCCTGCGGATGGCAAGGCATGGAAGTATATCGATAGAATTTATCCAGACTTTGCAAGAGAGCCGAGAAACCTTACACTTGGCCTTGCAAGCGACGGATTTACTCATTTTGGAATGCTGAGCTCTGGTTGGTTGACATGACCAGTGTTGTTGACCCCGTGTAACCTTTCTTCTGATGTGTATGAAGCAACTATACATGATATTGTCACTCTTGATCCCAGGAAAATACTCATCGGGAAATGATATCAATGTTTTCATGCAACCATTGATTAATAATATGAAGATTTTATAGGAAGAGGGTGTGAACATTTTTGATACGAAGCAAAATTTCCGCATGCAGGATATTGTTTTATGGACAATAATGACTTTTTCGCGTATGGTAACCTATCTAGTTGGTTGACAAAAGTTAAATTTATGTCCAATTTGCATGACAGGTTATGAGTGCTAATTCTTGAAATTTAGCTACAAGCATTGCTTTTGACATCACAGAAGATAGTTGAATGTAAATAACAAATATAAAAGACATGGACGGTTATTTGATCACAAATATAGAAGATAATGTTTATCTTATTTGTCATTACTCTTAGGCTTAGATGTAGATATACTTTTGACAGCACACGTCCCAAACTTTAGTAAATAACAATCACCCACACACTCTGCCTTTCCCGCATCTCTCTCCTCCAGTCCGAAACAATCTGAAAGAAATGGGCAGAGAGTGGAGAGAGAAAATAAAGATTTGTTATTATAAAGATACTCACGAAAGGTCGTTCTGTCTTCGCTCCCTCAACCACACTTTTTCAAAACCCTAGGATTCGAGCGTCGATTTCGCTTCCGATCGCTGCTAAAATTCCCTTTGTTGACATCTGATCCCCAAAGCCTCCCTTCAATAAAGCCCTTAATCGTTGTATTTACGAATGTTGTCTAATTTTCTTACACATGGTGGGTGAAAAGTGGTAACTCAACCAGCGACACGAGTACTGGAGGGGCCTCTCCTAACTCTCATTTACGCGAGTGAGACAATTCTCGGTTTTTCTCGGGACAAACGGAGAAAACCAACAATCGCCTAATGGTGGCATCACGAGTACAACACTGGACTCTCTAACTATAGTTAACTCCTCCTTACGGGAGTGACAAGCGAATGAGAAATCACATCATCATATGTCCGCTCCTTAAAGTCTACTTTTTACACGTGCTCCCCAAATCCATATCTGAAATTTCACCCATTTTAGAATGGACTGAGAATTTCAGATTTATTGTCCTCATCTCACTCTCAATTTCATCATCTCAGTACTTTCATCTTTGTGGTCTCAATACAACTTTCACATTTCATGTATCATGCATCTACAAGGGCATGCCAAATTACCCTTTCTACATTTCATATCGATGTTATAATTAAGACGATCGTCATCACATTTAATAAAAGTATTACGTGCATACATGAAGCATCCTGAATTAGGACATCAATATCAAATGAATATAACAGAAAGAGCTAACAGATTAATATACATGTAGAAATGATATTAACAACAACCAATCCTTTATGCATGCATTCGTGTTATGTATTCATATAAATTTCCATTCTTTTCATTTTAGGGTGAAGGTAGTTAAGTGCAAGTATTAACCAAGTAAGGAGCAAGTGACAACAAAATTGTTTGATTTTCCAACAGAGTTACAAAAACACATCTGAATCATGGGTCTATACTCAAAATTGGACGTAACTTTTTAAATGAAAATTGTAAATCATGAAGTCAGTGGTTCCACACATCAAAATTCAGCAATTTACGACATCAATAGTTCTGACATCAATAGTTCCAGAAACAGAATTTTATGTATTGGTGTGTGTTGTCCAAAACTGGCAGAAACTTGAGCGGGAAAAAACACCCAATATCAACATGTTTCAGTTGAAATCCTAAACTATGCTCAACTCAACAAATATAGGTACTAAAGTCATGGTTTTAAAATGTCCAAAATCACAGAAATTAGATATGTATATCACCAGATACAACTGTTTTCCTAAAATGGCTCAGTTTTTGTTAGCTTTGACACTACTGCACATTCGAGGCAAGCCCGTAAAATCCAGCAAGAATTAGCACTTATGATTTAAAGAGAAATTGTTAAGGACTACTTAAGTTTTCCAGATCATATTTTTATGTAATTTTCTTATGTCTAGAACAGGAGTTATAGATAATTGTCTAATAACCAAATATTCTGCCCAAAATCAGAACATATACAACAATATTGTCATGTAAAGGTGGTGTCTTTCATCTAAATTCGCAAGTCCCTACTGAAGTTAATGAGAACCTAACATGGTATCAATGATGATTATCTACCAACAACAATAAGTTACTAAATTAGAACCATAAAGAAACATCATGTATAATATTAAAATAGAACCATAAAGCAACATCATGTATAATATTAAAAATAACTTTCCATAACTTTGACTTGAGGTCCCTACCACAAGGTGTTCTCTTTCTCCAAATTCTTTGCAAGGTCCATCTCCATCTCTTCTCTAAAATAAAGGTCCTAGCTCCCATGAATGGATTTCTTTCAAGCCATCTCCAACTAGTTTCCAAGACTCCATCTTTCTCAAGATCCACGTTTTTCAAGCTTTCTTCTCCAAAAGACACCATTATAGTCACGAAAACCTCTCCTTAGCTCCCACACTCACCCCATCCACCTAGCTATCATCAAGCCTCAAAAGGGATGGTAAATGGAATGATTTGGGCTAGAAATTGAAGGGAAATGGGGCTAAAACAAATTCGCTTAGATCCTATGCTATCGAGGCGCTGTTTAGTCGCCGACTAGTCGAGAGTCAGTGGAGGACCGACCTGAAATTTTTCAAAAGTCGGGAGGTGAGTCGGACACCGACTAGGCGTCGGCTTGGCCCGACTTTTTGACCGACTTGGTCCGATTTTTTGACCGACTTGGTCCGACTTGGTCAGCATACTTCTACAATCAAAATACAAGAGGAAAAATTGTGTCTCCCGTTCTAACTTTGTCGTTCTAACTTTGTGGTAATCAAAACATTCACAGTGGATCGAGTTAAATTCCAAGAATAAGTCAAGAAGGCCTTGAAACTCTCTCCATCAAGAGATTTTCAGCAGATGACCACCAGTAATGAATTCTAGCAAATGTTCACTCTAAAACTGTGATTGGCCACATCTGTTTTCATGTAGAGATCTCATCTTTGGCGTATAGTTTCCTGATTCTACCATAAAATCCAACTGTCTCATTGCCTGCTTTCCTATGATCCTTTCGACTGATGGTTGTTCGCCTCCATCGTGAACCTGGTGTATAGTGATTGAACTCTAATATGACAGTATCTGCAATAATATACATGCAAAAGATTAAAAAATAGTGAATTTTCAAAGAATTTATCTGAGCTAGAAAATTATATGCACGGTACAAACCTAAAAAACAAGCAACATCTGATACATGAAATAAAATATGTTAACATCTTGGTGCGACTAGTCATCTCGACTAGTCGTCGACTCGTTCTAGTCATGAGTCGGTACTTGGCCGACTCGCTGCCGACTCACCGACTTAACTGCATAGCTCAGATCTGGAACTGTGTTTTGGGGTGTGTTTTTGACCATGGAGATGAGAAAGGAGAAAATGAGAGAGAGGAGAAAATGAGAGAGGTGGACGAGGGAAAGAATTAGGGCTCTTAGCGTTTCATCCTTTCTCTTTTTTCCTTCTTTTTTCTTTTTTTCAGAGCAGAAACACATCCAATGTGGCTGGTGCGTGAGATTTGGAGATTGGGGGGGAGATGGATTAAAAGGAATTAATTGATTAGTCATTATATTAGGTGTCATTCTCTTAGCACAACTTAACCCACTAGTAGCACCTAACCCCCAAACCTCCTCACACTTAGTAAAGGTTGTGAATTTATATTATATATTATAAGGATTTAATGTAGAAAAGAGTTGGAAAGTACAAGCCTCTACATGGGCTTGTACTCGTGGGCCCCACCTTTTTGTGTCTTGCACTTGATCCATTGGATCAGGTGCCACATGTTCTACATTAATCCCATATTATAATTAGTATTTTGTGTGGGTATATGGTTTTATATGTGGTTTTGGATGTATATTGCGCAGTTTCGGCCACGTTTAGGCCATTGTTTCCCTTAAACTGTAAAAAGTATAAACAAGAGAACCAGACGTGAAATGATAGCATCCGGACACCTCACGACAGTCTGGACTTGACGACAAAGTCCAGGCACCTCACGACAGTCTGGGCACCTCACGATGTATATTGCGCAGTGAAATGATAGCATCCGGGCACCTCACGACAGTCTGGACTTGACGACAAAGTCCAGGCACAACAACAACTGCTACCATATGTTTATGTATATATTTAAGTTTTAACTTGATTAATGATAGTATATATAATAGGATACATGTATTTATTAGAGCGTAAATTTATTGTGGATGATGTGATTAGGTATGTAGTAATGTATTAGTATGTATATATATATATATATATATATATATATATATATATATATATGTGTATATATATATATATATATATAATTGTAGCATATATGCATGGTGTATGAATATTAGGAATTATTTACGTGCTTTAATATTATTGTGCAATCACATAAAGTGTGGGGTGTTTTGTGTAAATAGTGTTTTAGAGCTTGGTGAGGAATTAGTGGGAAATGTTAGGGGGTTTGTGTAAATATGGGGACTAAGTGTCATGAAGAGGATGTTTGGGGGTTAGGTGGCACTAGTGGGGTTAAGTTGTGTTAAGAGAATGACACCTAATATAATGACTAATTAATTAATTCCTTTTAATCCTTCTCTCTCTCCCCCCTCTCCCCATTTCCCAAACTCATGCACCAGCTACATTATGTATCTGTGTTTTTGCTCATGGAAAAACAAAGGAAAAGAAGGGAAAAAGAGAAAGGATGAAACCTTAAAAGCCATAATTTTTTTCCCTCTTTCACCTCTCTCATTTTTTCCTCTTTCTCTTATCTCCATGGCCAAAAACACACCCCAAAGACCCATTTCCAGATCACCCCAAAGACCCATTTCCAGATCTGGGCGAATTTGTTTTAGCCCATTTTCCCTTCAGTTTCTAGCCCAAATTATTCCATTTACCTTTCCTTTTGAGTCTTGATGATAGCTAGGTGAATGATGGTGAGTTTGGGAGCTATATGAGATGTTTTCATGGCTATAAATTGCGTCTTTTGGAGGGGGAAGCTTGAAAAACGTGGATCTTGAGAAAGATGGTGTCTTGGGAACTTGTTGGAGATGGCTTGGAAGGAATCCATTGATGGGAGATAGGAGCTTTATTTTAGAGAAGAGATGGAGATGGCTTGGAAGGAATCCATTGATGGGAGATAGGAGCTTTATTTTAGAGAAGAGATGGAGATGGACCTTGCAAGGAATTTGGAGAAAGAGAACACCTTGTGGTAGGGACCTCAACTCAAAGTTATGGAAAATTATTTTTAATATTATACATAATGTTTCTTTATGGTTCTAAGTTAGTAACTTATTGTTGGTAGATAATCATCATTGATACCATGTTAGGTTCTCATTAGCTTCAATAAGGACTTGTGAATTTAGATCAAAGACACCACCTTTAAATGTCAATGTTGATGTTCTGTTTTTGGATAAAATATTTGTCTGTTAGACAATTACCCATAACTCATGTTCTTGACATAAAAATATGATCTTGAAAGCTTAAATAGTCCTTAACAAGTTCTCTTTGAACCATAAGTGCTAATTCTTGCTGGATTTTACGGGCTTGCTCCAAATGTGTAGTAGTGTCAAAACTGACAGAAACTGAGCCATTTTAGGAAAACAGTTGTATCTAATGATACACATATCTGATTTCTGTGATTTTGGACAATTTGGAACCATGACTTCAGTACCTATATTTATACATATCTAATGATATAGATGCAAGGATTGGTTGATGTTGTTAATGGCATTTCTACATGTATATTAATCTGTTAACTCTCTTTCTGTTGTATTCATTTGATATTGATGTCTTAATTCAGGATGCTTTATGTATGCACATATTACTTTTATGAAATGTTATGACGATCGTCTTAATTATGGCGTCGATATGAAATGTGGAAAGTGTAATTTGGCATGCCCTTGTGGATGCATGATACTTGAAATTAGATGTGAAAGTGGTATTGAGACCACAAAGATGAAAGTACTGAGATGATGAAATTGAGAGTGAGACGAGGACAATAAATTTGAAATTCTCAGTCCATTCTAAGATGTGTGAGATTTTAGATGTGGGTTTGGGGGGAGCACATCTGATGATTCTAAGATGTGGAGTTTAGATGTAGACTTTAAGGAGCGGACTTATGATATGATTTTTCACTCGCTTGTCACTCCCGTAAGGGGAAGTTGACTAGAGTTGGAGAGGCCAGTAGTATACTCATGATGCCCCATTAGGTAATTGTTTGTTTTCTCCGTTTGTCCCGGTAATTGTTGGTTTTCTCCGTTTGTCCCGATAAAACCCGAGAATTGTCTCACTCCCGGAGGGGTAGTTATGAGAAGCCCCTCCAATGCTCGTGTTGCTGTTTGAGGTACCACTTTTCATCCACACTGGGTGAAGTCCAGCTCCTTATATGTTTTACAATTTATACGGGCTCCCGAACATCTAAATGAATAACTTTAATGTAATTGTTATCAAGTCATAAATGTTATTATCTCATGTTGATATGTTCCTCTGTTACTTCCTGCACTTGCATGTTATGACATGATCACTTAGGAATGCTTTGTGGACCTCTTTACTTTGCAGTTTAATTGCATGTGGTTTGCACTTTACATTACTTGCATGCCATGCCACCCTTTGTTGTCAGTAGCTTCTTTATGTGCATTTCACATAGTTTACTTCATATGCAAGTGGTTGCTTCAAAACTGATAATTAGGGAACTTTAGGGTACGATTCTTATTTCATTTCCCTTGTTAAAATAATGGTTAAATTTTGTTAGAATAATTTTTTTGTTAAGTCAGAAGAACATTGACCTGTCCTTTATATGCATTTATACTGGATGAAAAATTAATTCTTACAATTTGTGCACATAATTGAAGTCTTGAAGACAATATAAAAATAAGCTTTCAAATGCAATGTGTGATTAAAAAATCACGGAATATATATGTGTTTGTTATATAGACGGTGTATATTCTTACTTGCACTGGGTGATTATATTGGTGAGGGGATTGTGTAATTAAATCAGCTTAGTGTTAGTTGCCTTTTTTCCTTTTTTCCTATAGGTATTGTTATCTCAGGTGAAATCAAGTTTCTGTAAGAAATTTCTTCAGTACAGCAGGCCTTGAATCTGCAGTTCTATCCCTTTATTAGTTTATTTGAAACCATTTTGACTTTAAAGATTTTGTACTGAGCAAATGAGGTTGTCATTATGCTGTAAGCATTGATCTAAATATGTATTCTACATATTATTCATTTCATTTCTATTTTTTTTTTTGAAAATACCTTTTTTGGATCCATTGTCTGGTTAGCACCTTCCATTTTCTACGTGTAGTTAACTGATATATACTTTTCTGTTGCACTGACATGGATATGCTGGCATGTCGGTGGCATGACACCATGATAATCAAGTAAATTCTAAAAATTATATTCAAAATAGAAGCATATGTTTGACACTTGTCAAATATGTGTGTCTGACGGTTTTGATATGGATCCATTGATGAAGTGTCCATGCTACCTAGATGATATTGTTTTTGTTTTGTAAGTTGATTGCCTTTGTTCATTTTTTTGCTGTTGATGGTCTAAAGAGCACATAAAGAGAATATATACTGCAATCGATCGAAACTGGGGTTAAAGAGTTCTTACTTGTGAGGTTTGTTTTCTAGTGAAATGATTTATCCTTAGAAACCTTAACATCAGCCAGATAGATGATTTATGTAGGATAGAAAGGCATCATCCTATCAAATATTCTTTCCCACAATTTTAAGGTAGCTTGGGTTCTTATGGTTCTGTGTCTTAGGAAACCTGCCAACTCGCAATTTGTAAGATATTAGTTTTTCTTGGCAAATGTTTAGGCAAACTCCTTTTCTTTGACTTCTATGTTTTTGGTTCGATGCAATTGCTTCTACCTGCTAGGATTTGAATTTAGGAACACATTTGGAAGTTGGCTATGGTAACTGGTAACATTTATTCAAGTTAAAACAGGTGAAATTTGGGAGAAAGATAATGCATTAATCAATATGAAATGAATAAGCCAGAAAAGCGCATAAAAGTCGTCATATTTAATTAAACCTTGCAAATGAAGCACAAAAGGCTAACAAGTGACTAGCTACTGTTGTAGTGTTGTGCCTATTACAAATAGCATTATATTCGATTAGCAAAGAGCATCTCCCCAAATATAATTCGTTGGTTTGATTAACTTTTTTAGCTGGTTATTCATGAAATTGATGATTTCACTTATGATTTGGTTGCACTTGTAATAATGCAGGTGGAATGAAGGTCAAGGCTGATAGGGATGAATCGTCTCCTTATGCTGCCATGCTTGCAGCTCAAGATGTTGCACAGCGATGCAAGGTGTGTTAATGTTGTTTGAACTTGTGCGAGGCACATCAATCTTTTGGCAAACTGTCCTCAGACTGTGTTTGAAATTGCGTGTTTTGCCTTACCAGGAACTTGGGGTCACTGCTTTGCATATTAAGCTACGGGCCACGGGTGGGAACAAGACTAAAACACCTGGTCCTGGTGCTCAGTCTGCTCTCAGGGCACTTGCTCGATCTGGAATGAAAATTGGTCGCATTGGTAATTTCCGCCATCAATGTATCTCAGACTGTTGGCTACTGGTTCAATTTTCTACCAATTGATATGGATAATTCTATTAAGTCACTCTTATTCTTTGTTTGTAATGCAGAGGATGTGACACCGATTCCTACAGACAGCACTCGGAGGAAGGGCGGGAGAAGAGGAAGGAGGCTGTAGATACGCATTCGTCTCTGCATCAAAGGAGTCTCTCTGTTCTTTTGCCAGCAGCGGTTTATGCTTTTTCTGGAACAAGCTTTGTAGTGGTTCAGTTCGGATCATGGGATTGATATCGAGCTCATGAGATGGGATTGGAGTATCATTTGCTAGTTTCTCGAGTACTTTCTAAATCTGTGGTGTTGTTTGATCCACTGCTCTTCAAGAAATGGATTTATCTTATTTTGCCAAAAAAGACGGATGTCTCGTTCCCAGTAAGTAGTAGTTTTTTAATTCTTTGTTTAGTTAATTATATTAAAATAGGGAATTACTATTGTGCCATTTTCCTGCAATGTCATATCGTCACATAGGACAATGACACAATGGTAATTTTCTTGTTGGTAATTTCCTCATTCCACTCAACCTTGAAAAATAACAGTCCAATGCGCTTATTTATATATGGTTTGTTATGAATCAAGTGCTGAGGGGAGAGCCCTTAAGTCTATATTTATAGCCAAAGGGGAGAATACAAGTGGGCTTACACAGATATGGGCCCAAACACTTGGGTTGGCCCAATAACTCATCCAACCCAGTAAATACCCATTCACAACACTCCCCCTTATCCAGCCATAGTTGTGGACCCTGCTCATGAATGCTTCAGGATTCTGAGCCTGTATGGGTCTCACATGGGGTGGATACTTCAGGATCCTGAGTTGGTGAGGTTTGCCTCGTTAAAACCTTTGGCTATGGAAAACCCAGTGGGAAAAACCATAGTTAAGGAAAAAGAGTACAAACTCTGCCAAACTCCCCCTGATCTGTACAAGCTCTCAGGCTTTCAGATCTCTTAGGCGTCTCATTCCAATCCTATGTACAAGTTTTCTAAAGGTAGCAGTAGGAAGGGCTTTAGTGAACAAATCTGCCAAATTGTCACATGACTGCACTTGTCTGATGTCGATCTTGTCATCTCTCTGTAGCTCGTGCGTCCAGAAGAACTTTGGTGAAATGTGTTTCGTTCTGTCGCCTTTGATGAAACCACCTCGTAGCTGAGCTATGCAAGCAGCATTGTCCTCGAACATGGTAGTGGGCTCAAGGTCTCCAGTCTTCAGTCCGGTCGTAGACAAGATGTGGTGGATGACTGAGCGTAGCCATACGCATTCTCTGCTTGCTTCATGGATGGCAATGATCTCCGAGTGATTGGATGAGGTCGCCGTCAAAGTTTGCTTGATGGATCTCCAGGAAATGGCTGTCCCTCCGTAGGTAAACACGTACCCAGTCTGTGATTTTGCTTTGTGGGGATCAGACAAGTACCCTGCATCAGCATAACCTGCAAGTGTAGAGGGTGTTCCATTTTTGTAGAAGAGTCCCAAGTCTGTAGACCCTTGGAGGTAGCGCAGAAGGTGCTTTACCCCGGTCCAGTGGCGCTGCGTAGGCGCTGCACTGTATCTGGCAAGCAAATTTACTGCGAACGCTATATCGGGACGCGTGCAGTTTGCCAGATATAGTAGTGCTCCGATGGCACTCAGATAAGGAACTTCCGGACCAAGTATATCCTCCACCTCTTCCAGCGGCCGGAAGGGGTCTTTATGTGCATCCAGGGATCGTACCACCATAGGTGTACTCAATGGATGGCAATGGTCCATATGGAATCTTTGCAACATTTTCTTCGTATATGTGGTTTGGTGTAATAGGATTCCGTCATTCTGATGTTCAATCTGTAAGCCAAGGCAGAATTTGGTTTTGCCTAGGTCTTTCATTTCGAATTCTTTTGTTAGGCTTACAGATATCTCAGTGATCTCTTCGGGAGATCCTATGAGATTCAGATCGTCTACGTAGACAGCTATTATCACGAATCCTTTTCCCTTTGTTCTTATGAAGATACAAGGGCAGACTTCATTGTTCGTGAATCCTTGTTGAACAAGGAACTCACTGAGTCTATTATACCACATTCTTCCTGATTGTTTGAGACCATACAATGATCTTTGTAGCTTAACAGAATAGACGTCCCGAGGTCTATCTTTCAGTTCAGCAGGCATTGAAAAGCCATCAGGAAGTTTCATGTAGATCTCCTTGTCGAGATTGCCGTATAGATACGCAGTCACAACATCCATTAGCTGCATATCCAGGCCTTCCTTTGCTGTTAAGCTTATCAGGAATCTGAACGTGATCGCATCCATGACCGGGGAGTATGTTTCGTCATAGTCTATACCCGGTCTTTGGGAAAATCCCTGTGCTACAAGTCTAGCTTTGTAGCGTGCGATCTCATTATTTTCGTTTCTTTTTCTGACGAATACCCATTTGTATCCCACAGGTTTGACACCGGTAGGTGTCTGGACTATTTGCCCAAAGACTTTTCGTTTCTGAAGCGAGTCCAGCTCGGCTTCTATTGCCTGATTCCACTTTGGCCAATCATCTCTACGTTTGCATTCAGCAACGGAGTGTGGTTCATAATCATCATCGCTTCCGGCGACGTGAATGGCAATGTGAAACGCGAAGTCATCGTCGACGACTGTACTCTTTCTGTCCAATACCTCCCCTGTACGTACATAATTTAGTGATATTTCTGTTTCTCCCGGCAGTTCCTCTGCAGTGGATTCCGGGAGGGGAGAGGGTATGGACACGAGCTCGTTTCTCTGTGGGGGTATCGTCCCAAGGTCTCCGGATATTTTTCTTTTTCTTGGATTTTTATCCTTGGAGCCTGGTGGTCTGCCTCTTTTCTGTTGAGGTGCAGCCACTTCTGCTGCAGGTGGATTGCATCCATCCTTCGGGATGTCAATCCTAGCTGGAGTATTCGCAACAGGGATGTGTGATCTGACAATCTTCTGGTTGTCAGTGAACGAGTCCGGTAATCTATGGACTGTGTCCTGGATGTGTAAGATCTTCCGGATCTCATCATCACATTGTCTTGTTACCGGATCGTAGTGGGTCAAGCTTTTTGTATCCCACGTCAACATTTGCTTTGCACTAGACTTTTCGATGTCTAGGCCCATTTTGAGGAAATACGTCTCGTCAAAATTGCAGTCTTCAAGGCGTGCCTTGAAAGCGTCCCCCGTTTGGGGTTCTAGGTATCTTATAATGGAGGGTGAGTCAAACCCTACGTAGATACCTAGGCGACGTTGAGGGCCCATCTTGGTCCTCTGTGGTGGTGCAATGGGGATATAAACTGCGCAGCCGAAGATTCTCAAGTGAGAGATGTTCGGCGGCGTTCCATATGCGAGTTGCATTGGAGATAGACTCTGACCTCCTGAGGGTCTAATTTTTATTAGTGATGCAGCATGCAAAATTGCATGTCCACATGCATCCACCGGCAACTGGGATTTCATCAGCAATGGTCGTGCGATCCATTGGAGTCTTTTAATTAGCGACTCAGCTAACCCATTTTGGGTGTGAACATGTGGCACCGGATGTTCAATTTCTATTCCCGTTGCCTGGCAATATACTTGGAATGACTGAGAGGTAAATTCCCCCGCATTATCCAGACGTATTTTCTTTATTTGGTTGTCTGGGAAATGCGCCCGCAACTTTATTATTTGTGCCAAAAGCTTTGGAAAAGCTAAGTTGCGGGTTGAAAGTAGACACACATACGAGTATTTCGAAGATGCATCAATCAGTACCATAAAGTACCGAAAAGGCCCGCTAGGGGGGGTGGATAGGTCCACATATGTCTCCGTGTATTCTTTCAAGGAAGCTAGGAGGCTCAATATCCACTTTAAGTGGTGATGGCCTTGTTATTAATTTGCCCTTAAAGCAGGGTACACAAGGGAATTCTCCCTTCTGAAGAATCTTCTGGTTCTTCAGGTTATGCCCATGGGATTGTGCTAGGATGCGGTGCATCATCACAGATCCGGGGTGGCCAAGTCTATTGTGCCAAAGTAAGAATTTGGCCGATGTTGGGCACTTCAGGTGCTCTGTCAGGTTTGCTTCCTCTCTCCGAATTTTTGTATGGTAGAGGCCTGATGATAGGCTCTCAAAACGTTCAAGAATGGTTTTAACTTCATTTGCTTGAGACGTTACATACATTAATTCATTTTCTTTGACATTTGATGTTTCCAAGTGGAATCCGTTAAAACGGATATCTTTGAAACTTAGTAAGTTTCTCTTGGAATTCGGAGAGTAAAGTGCATCTTTTATTTTTAGTTCTGTTCCATTGGGGAGCAACAAGGTTGCATTCCCAGAACCTTCAATTATGTCCGATGGCCCTGAAATTGTGTTTACAGGGCTCTTATACGGAATGATGCTATGAAAATAGCATTTGTGTTGAAGGATCGTATGTGTTGACGCGCTGTCTACTAAGCAGTCATGAGAGCATTCCATCTAAAAAGAAGATGAGTAAACATTTGCATTCAGAAAAGCTAAATTTTATTCAACAGAATTGAAGATACATAAAAGCTCTCATGAAATAAAATGTTCATACAATGAAATGCTAAGATAAATGATAACGGGCTAATCAAGCAGATTATCTGACTCGAAGTCTTTTACTGTGAATTTGACTGCATTATTCGCAGCCACCAGGTTTGATTCAGCATTCTTTTTCTTGCTTTGTTTATAAAGCTCCTGGAGATGCACTGGGGTCCTGCACACTCTAGACCAGTGGCCTGTCATGCCACAGCTGTGGCACTGGTCTTCCCAGTCCCTCTTGGGTGGGGGTGCATTGTTTTTCTTGTTATCATTCCTGCGGCAGGTGAACTTGCGCTTCCCTTCATTCTTGCGCTGCTGTGGTGGGCCCTTGGCTCTTTTCTGTTGTCCCCCTTTCTGTGGTCTTTCTTTTCATTTATTGTCCCTCTTCTTTTTGAAGGAAGAGGTATGGTGAGCTTCTGGTAGGGGGGCAGTGCCGGGAGGGCGCATATTGTGAGTGGCGAGAAGAAGCTCTCTGTTTTGCTCGGCCATGAGAAGACATGACAGCAGCTCTGAATACTTGGTGAACTTACGTTCACGGTATTGCTGCATAAGTATCGCATTCTTTTCATGGAAAGACGTATACGTCTTTTCCAGCATGCGATCTTTTGAGACTTTTTCACCACACAACTTCAGGCGTGAGGTGATGCTAAAAAGTGCTGAGTTGTACTCAGCAATGGACTTAAAGTCCTGCAGTCTCAGGTTCTCCCACTCATATCTCGCCCTTGGGAGTATAACATCTCTCTGATGTTTATACCTGTCCTCAAGGGCGGTCCATAGCTCAAGTGGATCTTCGACCGTAAGGTACTCAGCCTTTAAGGTCTTGTCCACATGGTGGCGAATATAGATGATGGCTCGTGCCTTCTCTATATCGCTAACATTTCCTTTTTCAGTCACAGCAGTGATGAGGGACTTGGCCCGCAGGTGAAACTTAACATCTAGCTGCCAGCTTAGATAGTTTCTGCCTGATGCATCCAGCACTTCAAAGTCAACGCTTGCAATTTTAGCCATTTATCTAGCAGAGCACAAACATGCATGAATTAAAATCAATCAGAAAAACATTTTCATGCGGAAGCAATATTTAATGAAAAGCTAAATGTGTGGATCGGCCAGTCCCACAAGAAAGAGTCCAAGTGTCCACAGTCCAAATTATACAAATCTGCAGCTTGAATTAAAATGAAAATACAACTTTGGAAACCCTGTGGGTCCCATTTAATATCTTCGTCTTCAAGCGTAGCTTCCGACTCCATGGAAATAGGTCTTCTTTCTTTGACATTTACATAAATTCCTCACTAGAATTTCTCTCAAAAATAAAAGAAAAGTGCGGGAAATAAACTGTGGGACTAAACGGCCGATCCAAAAACCACATTTAGCAATTCATGCAAGAATATTGTGCTCATCAACATTTTCATCCACAGACATCACAGGCAGTTTATTCATATGCGGATAAAACGATATTTAATCACTTAATAATTATTGGACCACTGGGCAACGTCATACACCGTTAGGTTAGCTAACTAACGGCAGAGCGGTCGCATGATCTTCCTAATTATTAAGTTTTTAAATAAAATGTACAACCACGCAAATAATATCCACATAATTTTGCCATAGATGTAAAGCATGTAAAAGAAATTACGATGCATAGGTTGTAAAGTAAGTGGGTTTAATCAATTAAATTGATTAAGGGCCCAAAATTAACATTTTCTTTGTCGGAGGGAAAAGTCTCCCTCGTCATCCCAAAAAGTCCCCCAACAAATCCCCAAAACGCCCTTGTTTGCCCGATATTTGTCCCGTAATTTACCGTGATTTTTCACGAATATTTTGCCTTTGAATCCCCATTTTAAATTAATTTTTAGGCTAATAGGTTGCCTTTTGAGGCACATTCATAGCCATATTGCCTCCCCCCAATTATTTTTATTTTTATTTTTTTGATGAAAATCTGTGGGCCTGAAGCCCACAGATCTGCTGTGGGCTTCAGGCCCACAGTTCTGGCTTTTTTTTTGGAAATCTGTGGGCCTGAAGCCCACAGATCTGCTGTGGGCTTCAGGCCCACAGTGTTCTGAATTTCTTTTTTTTTTTGAATGTTGAATTCTGTGGGCCTGAAGCCCACAGATCTGCTGTGGGATTCATGCCCACAGCTCTCTGTTTTTTTTTGGTTTAGGGTTTTGCAGAGAGGGGGGGCGCCACCGCCGCCGCCCCCTTGCACGGGGGGAGCGGCGGGGGCCGCCGCCCCCCGCAGAGGGGGGTGCGGCCTGGGGGCCCCCCCCCCCCCCCCCCCCCGCGCAGAGGGGGACGCGGCCAGGGGGCCGCCGCCCCCCTCTGCGGGGGGGGGGGCGGCGGGGGGCCCCCCCTGCAGAGAGGGGGGGCGGCCACGGGGGCCGCCGCCCCCCTGCAGAGAGGGGGGGCGGCCACGGGGGCGGCCGCCCCCCTGCAGGGGAGGGCGGCGGCAGGGGCCGCGCCACCCCCCCCTGCAGGGGGTGGGCGGCGGCAGGGGTAGGCCCCCCCATGGGGGGGAGGCGTGGCCGGGGGGGGATTGGGGTAGTTTTAGGGTTTGATATTTCCAGAAAATTCAAAAACCCTAAAAAAATTGATTTTTGGGATGGAAAATCCGTCGTTTTCAAGGCGACGATGAATCCCCATGACGATCTTGCGAGATCTAGGGGAGTGGCAATCATACGTATGATTAAAAGTATCGTTTTTAGTATTTTTACCTCTATATCCGTCCTCCGGATATAGCGACGGTTGCTCGAAGCCCTACGCGGATGACGACCCTTCGATGGAGGAAGTCTTGCACCGCGCTCGTGGATCTCCCGTCTCGCCTTCGCCTTCGCAACGAACGGAAAAATTTGTGGAAAAAAAATTTTAGAGGCTCGTGCTGATAACGTGTTATGAATCAAGTGCTGAGGGGAGAGCCCTCAAGTCTATATTTATAGCCAAAGGGGAGAATACAAGTGGGCTTATACAGATATGGGCCCAAACACTTGGGTTGGCCCAATAACTCATCCAACCCAGTAAATACACATTCACAACATGGTTGTCATTCTATTTTGGTTGTCATTCTATCCAAAATCCCCAAAAAAAAATCCTATTCACTTATTTACATGTCTGTCATCCCTAAAGTTTTTGGCATTTTGATCCCGGTATTTTTCACCTTTTACGCCGACGATACCAGTACACATTCACACATTCACAGTTCTCGCTTACAATTCTCGCTTGTTTGTAGTCCATGAATCAAGGTTTGCCTGCTCCTTTTGCTAAGGAGCTCTTGAATTTTCTTTTGCAAATAAAGTTTGTCCTTAATCGCTGCTGAAAATCCCTTGAAATTATTTAGGAAATTGCTAAATGCAACGTTTACTTTGCGGTGCTGCCTTGGTTTTTTTTCAATTTTTTTGGGGGGAAAAGCACAACAGAGGCATGGAATGACCGGTAATGTGATGTTATAATCCTAAAATAGCAAAAAAAAAAAAAAAGGCCAGCACCGCATAGTACTGCGGTGCAGTTAGTCCGGATCATTATTTACCTGTGCTTTCAAGTGCGGTTGTTGGCTGCAGTATCGACTGTCAAATCTGAAATTGACAATAGACATGACAATATGGAACATGATATGATATGACAATAAGAGATTTTCAAGATGATGTGTGGTATGTTCTCGGTCCAAAGAGGGTTGAACTTTCTTTACACTTGGAGATTTTGGAAGCAAGAACTCCAATATCTCTCTTGTGAATTTCTCCAACACTTAGAGTTTCTTTGTTGGGTGTGTTTAGAGAGAACAAGGGTCTCCCTTTTATAGACCAATGAAAGAGGGAGAATGTAAACATGGCATGAAAAGCACGTGGATGAATCCAAATCCAAGTCCTTGGCATCAAACGGATAATGTGGCATGAAAACCACGTGGATGCAAAACCACGTGGATGCATCCAAGCCCAAAGCCATGGCATGAAACACATGCACGACCATTTCATTTCACACACTCACGAATTTTTTGCGATGTATTTATGTCCTCTTTAATGACCACAACTCTTGTGATTGATAACTTGTGTATCACATATACACAAAGGTTATTCATTCACTTTTCATGCCGAGCCATTATCTGTATGAGACTCTAAAAACCCGATTCTTACTTCAACAAACACATCGTATCACATGTATGAAATCGGCCGCGTGTTGACCGCTGTTTCGAAATCGCCGTCTGGTTGGTGTGAAACTAGAATATATCCGATTAAATCTGGGCATGTCAGTGTCAACTACAGTGCAGTCTAGTCCATTCGTATGTCGCTAAGCTGTCTATGGTACCGAAATTGTCAAACCCGTCTTCACCTTGAAGCCTTGAGTTATATGCGATCACATAGTTAACAGTTGGATGAGACTTGTTAACTCTTAACAAGCTATTCCCTTACACTAGCCAGAGATTTACTATTGGTCCAATGGCTCCCTACGACACTAATCTCTCATATCTGAGGAGATGAATCTTGTCTAGATGGCTACTCCCTTTGCATGCTTCTAACTATACCCAACCCAACGAGTATCTATGTCCGGGCGCAATGCCAATGTTCGGTAAAAGCCTAAGCACATCTACCCATGTGCAATGTCCTTTAGCACATCTCTAGTAGTAAGGACTACGCCACACCTACTTTCACCTGAGAGCTTCTGTTGACAGTCAGAGTATGTTTGCGGTACAGGAGCATCTCTGCGAGTCGTTTTGTGAACTTGTTCTTTGGAAAGCACATATGCATTGTCTAACAATGTCCCCACATCAAGTGGCTTTGGGACCAACAACTGTCGTCCGATGGTACAGATCAACGCACACCGTTCTATCTGGAATATCTATGTCCCGTATTGATATTCATATGACATATGCTTAAACGGATACAGTAGGCTTCATTATCATGATCTCGTCACTATCTTAATGTTCATCACATAAGTCCCATGACGTTATCCATGGGATATGAACATAACAACAAACCCAGCAGTGTTTAAAAAGAATCACTTAGATAAATTGTACCAAAATAGCATACTTTTATTGAACAAAATATAACTTACAATTACTATAACTGTATGAAGGTCATATATTCCATATTCTAATATAATCCGACGGCCCACCTGGACCATTTGGCCCAACACTGTTTGGAAGCTACCAGTGCCTGGTCCAAAGATGAAAACAATATAATGGAGCAAAAATCGATTTGGGCCTCCACTAAATAGTACAGTCTTAACGGGCTTGGTCACCAGCATTGACTTTTGAGCAAATGCTATGGGACGGCCCATTTTACGTTCCGTAACGGGCTTTCTATAGTGGCAATTTCGTCTTTCTACACCAAGAAGAGCTTAGGTCCATTCAACCCTATAAATTCTCGACCCAGAGTCGTTTCTAGGGTTTGTTCTATATCGCCGGCAAAGATGCAGATCTTCGTTAAAACCCTCACGGGGAAGACCATTACTCTCGAGGTCGAGAGCAGTGACACCATCGACAATGTCAAGTCCAAGATCCAGGACAAAGAAGGTCTCAGACTTTTTTCACCCATTTAATTCCTTCTATTTTTGCTGTTTTTTAATTGAATATATCGTTAAAACCCATAACGTCGTGCGCAGGGATTCCGCCGGATCAGCAGAGGCTCATCTTTGCCGGGAAGCAGCTGGAGGATGGGAGAACCCTAGCTGATTACAACATCCAGAAGGGTAAATATTCGATCTTTAGTATATTAAAGTGAATACTTTGGGCGTTTTGCGAGGTTTTATGCATTAAGGTTTCGTTTTTTGTGTTTAAATTATGTAGAGTCGACTCTGCATCTGGTGCTGAGGCTGAGGGGTGGTATCATCGAGCCATCTCTTATGGCTCTTGCGAGGAAATACAACCAAGACAAAATGATTTGCCGAAAGTACGTATATTTTGTTCCTTTTAGTTTATATTTGTTTATTTAGTTGGATTCTTAGTTTATATTTGCGTGTTATGGAATTGTTGTTGGAACTATTGGCCTTAGTTTTTCTTAGCTATAATGTGCCTGAGAAATTGCCATGGGTGGGTCCAAATTTAACTATGCCTTTACATTTATCATCTGCGGTTATTTAGTTGCAGCTGATTTTCACAGGTGGAACATTTTATCATTAATAAGACATTTAACAGGTAGGATTGAAATGCGATTAAAAAAATTCATTTTTGTGTCTATGGAATGCTTGTGTGAATTGTTTTCACTGGTAGGATTGTATATAACTTGCTTACGTATTCTGTGTTTATCACAATTTGCTTATATCTATATAGTTTGGCATTTTTAATTTGTTGACATTGGGAAAAAGATTTTCGTCACATGTAATGCTAAAACTAAGATAGCAAATTTATTTATTTATTTTTGCACAAATGGTAGTGTATAAGAAGCATGTGCTTGAATTTTTAATCTTATACACATTGCAAATTTATGTATATAGCAGTTTTAAGGCTGTTTTGGCTTTTAACTCGGTATTGTATCACGAGGAAGTTGTACATAGTGTTTGATGACTGGATATTGGATAATAGATATGAACTCAAAGTGTATCTATAGACCTCTTCTAGAATCGTGGCTTATAACCATATTTCTAATCCTGACTGGTTGTAGTATAATTTGTTTTAGGAATTGTGAAGTGTCTCTTAACTTTTCAAGCAAGGCCCTTAAGATCGCCTTCCGATTTTGTGGAAGCGTTTTGAGTCATAGCCATGCAATAATAATAAGGAGGTTCCAAAGAGTACTTCTTTAGACCCTTCTCATTTTCCATATTTTGGGGGTGTTTTGATAGTTGTGATGTGAATTTCTTTTGTAAAGACTCATGATTCATATCAGCTTTTTGCTGTTTGTTTTGAGGGTGTTTCAAATGTGAATTCTGTTCCAACTAGTGTTGACAGTCCTTTCCTGGAATTTGAGTATATTTTTTGTAATGTCTTTCTTCTCCATATGAATGAAAGCTCCAAATTAATATTCATCATTTTCATTGATTTATTTTTTGCACATAGTTTTTTAATTTTTTATTCTTTACTGAAGAATCTTTTTGGGCAGGAGTGATGTATCAATTAGATGTGCTAAGTTAATATTAGCTTATGAGCTCAGCTTTTTGAGGCATAATAAACTTTCTGACCTGCCAAATTTGCATCAGTGTTGTGATAATATTTGATTGTGATTATTTGACCTCAGGTATCCTGTTTTTCTCTGCCTGTATTTTAATATAACTGATTTTAATATTCTAGTTACCATCAATTTTACTCCAATTTTCAAATATTTTACTTGTTATAAACCTTTTAGGTGATTATGTCTTATGGTTTTTTGTAAGTTGATATTTGATTATTTACTGCTGATCTTTATTGTTTTTCAATAACTACAAAATTTTGTGATCAAATTAGTATATATTTCAATTGTTCTCAACCTAATAACTCAGCTTTTTATACTAGTGCCACTAGCTGTTTTGGTATTTTTTAGGTTTATGATGCAATTTTTCTGTAGGCAGAAGTGATGAATCAATTAGATGTGTGAAGAGAAATCTCTTTTATGAACTCAGCATTTTGAGGCATATTAATATCTGATCTGCCGAATTACATCAATTTTCTACGTGCTTATGTCAACCTTCATTTGTTCAATCTGTAAATGTTTGGTTGTAGTTATGAAGTGCTTATTTTTAATCTCCTAGTAGTAAATTTTTTCTCAAACTAATTTTTTTCCAAGTCATTCTTTATTTCTATCAAGTTAAGTGTCTTATATTTTCTGGAATGAGATAACATGGGCATGTATGTTTTCTCCTTATCCAGCTTGTCTTCTCAAGATTTTATTGATGTCTTGCTTTTACCATGTTTTTGGCAATTTGCCAACAATGTATATCCATTTGCATTCATATACTGAATTACATAGTTTTGGACAGCTCCTAAAATTATAAAAACGAGGTCTCTGTGTTCATCTAATCAGTGTGAGAAATCCGTCCATTAATAATAACATCAATATGTTTTTTTTAAAAATTATTTAAAATGCTTAGTATGTTTGCATTTTGTGTTTGTAACTGAATTTTAAAGTAATCTTTCCTAATTTATCCTGGTCTGATTGCAGTTATCCTTGGCTTGGGTGTCAAATCTAATCTCAAATCTGATTGTACAGTGGTTGTTATATTTGGTGGAGTTTGTTTGCTTTTGCGATTGAATGAGATTCATTTACTCCTTTGTGCGTTGCCTAATTATTTGGTGACACCTTTATACAGGTGCTATGCAAGGCTGCACCCCAGGGCTGTCAATTGCCGCAAAAAGAAATGTGGTCACAGCAACCAGGTAAATGTGTTTATGATTTTGAATGAATCAATGTATTCAATTTGACACTAATCCTTTCATAATTCATCCGTTTCTTTAGAATAATTTTTTTGATACATCGGAATGAAAATTTTAGAATATTTTTGGTCTCTGTTTTCAATTTTACTTGTGTATTTACGTGTGCGTTTCCTTGTGTGTTTTACAGCTGAGGCCCAAGAAGAAGATCAAGTAGAATTTTTATTGGGTTGCATGTCTAGAGATGTTTCGAGCATAATTCGAAGTTACAAACTTTTGTTGTTTTTCTTTATGTTTTATGGGGCAGACTGTTTTATGTCCTTTTGGTTAAACCTTCCTACTGTGTTATTGGTGATGAGCAAAGGCTTTCTACTTTTATAATTTGTCGTTGGTATTTCCTCCCTCGTCACTCCTTTGGATTCTTGCTTAGGGATTTGCAAGAAAAAAAAGCAAGGTACAAGTATTGGTATTGAGCTGTGGCTTTGAAGCTATCGAAGAACACATCATTTTTGGATCTCTGCTGCCTTTTAAGCTTAGTGTGCTCTCTTGTGGTTCGGTTTTTAGTCTATCTGGAGCGCAGAGGTTTTCTGTTTGTGCCTTGTGTGTATTCTAATGGCCATGTGAAATTTGATGTTTGTACAAAAAACACCTCCTATGACTCATGTGTGGTGTAATTGCTTTCCTTCAAATTCTAATATAGGTTTCCTTGAATTGCTACAGGCAAGTGGTACAAATGCTGATCTCTCAAGGGTCTTTGTGCCGTGGCGTAACTATGAATTTTTTTACCCAGGGCGAGCAAAAAAACAAATCAAAACAACAAAAAATTAAACATTAAAGTGCTTTATTTATTAATTGATTATAGCTACAAAATAGTAATATCAAAATATGAATGCCTATGAATAAAATGTCTATTTAAGTTGGCAAAATAGTATCATACGTTAGTCAAAAAATGCGAATTTTTATGTTTTTTTTGTTTAAACCCTGTCTAAAATAGTTCCAATATGCTCTTTTTTAGGGGTTAACGAACAAACCTCGTTTTATTCCCGTATAGCGCATTTTATGCGTTTTAGGGGCACTTTTAATTCATTTTGAATTATGATTTAATTATCATACTTTAGTTTAGTGCATGCTACATGGAATATAATAGTATGATCATGTCATTTTGATGAAAACTATAAATACAATTTAAATCATGATTATAGAGCTTATTTTATATTGATATTGTTGATTTTTAAGTACATTTGGATGAATGATATCTTGACAGTATTCTTATTTTTAGTCGCATTTTTTAATCCGGGTTAGCGAATTAAACATGATTTAACCCATTTACGTAGTATTCCCATATTGCGCATATTTGACAGAATTTTTGACCGAACGCCTTTTGAAATTGATCAAATTAAACACGTTTTATTCACGTCCCGAATATTTCCCGTATTACGTATTGTTAACAAGGGACTATAGACATGAATGCATATTGTTACGGCCTTATGGCCGGCCCATGTAATTGAGGCCCACATACACTGGAAGCCCAAGCGAACAGCTCTCCGACCACCCGGAAGGGGTACTAGCCCAAACGGAAGATCACCTCTATCCAGAGAAGCTCCCCTCGTCGTACGACAAGCTCGCCCCCCAGATCAACCGAAGAAGCTAGCCTTACCGATCAATATGCTCGCCATGGCAAGAAGAAGCTCGCCTACTCTCCAACAAGAAGCATGGTCACACGGTTCGACGAGCTTGGTCACCGAGCGTGAATCTCCCCAAGGGCGGCCTAACATAAATATCTCTGACCGGGTGATGTAGGGCCACCTACCCTCCATTAATGTCAGAGGTTAAGGGCGAGAACTATCTGACACACCCCGCTGACCTATCACTTCTCCTCCAGCTAAGCAGACTCGACAGCTGATAGGACGGCGAGCAACCGACTCTCGGTTCTATAAATACCACCTCCTGCCTCCATAGAGGGGGTTGGTCAGCTAAAATCTCTAACTCTTTCCAATATTCAAGGTCGGATATCTCACATATATCTGTGCCTTCCTCATAAGCTCGCCACGCTTCGCCGATCTGCCCTAAGATAGCCAAGCGTGTCCGACACACTTATTTCGAGTCACCCACTGACTTAAGCATCGGAGAGGCTACATGCTGACAGCCAGCCCCGCCTTTCTGACGAGTTGCTATTGATGCAGAAAGCTGCCCAACACAAGTTGTACGTAGTTCCCCTTTGCATGCTTTTGCATACTGCATTAGTATATAAATCAAATAAAAAAAGAGAGTGAAACAAGAAACAATTTAGGAAAGAAATACAACGCGTGATTTAAAATATAAATTGTAACGACCCGCTCTCGGGGGCCCGTTACTTATTTGATTTATTTGCAGGTTCCGCAGTTTACCAGTGAAATCAGCATAGTCACAACGCAGAGATGTACCAACAACACTCAAACCAGCTTACAGACATTATTACAGTCCAAATTAAAGTACAACTCTCTCACACCGATACATGAAAGGAAAAGTACGGAAAGGAAATACAGAATGGAAATACATCTCACAACACACACCAATACAGATAACTAAAACTCCGCGGCTTCTGGGTCGTACGCAGGCTCCTCGTACTCTGGAGCGATCTTCTCGATCAGGTCGTCGTCTGTCGGTGCCACAAGTGGAACCGAAGGTAAGTCACAAAGATTCTAAACAAAGAAAAGGAGTACTGTACAAGTATGACAAGCAGAGGTAAAGTAAAGTACGGTGTAGTGTCTGTACAAGTGCAGAAAGTAAAGTGCATGACTGTAAAGAAGTAACCGTGCAAGCTCTGCTAAAATTACGTGACTCAAGTCGGAGAGTACAATATGTGACCGTTCAGTTTGTCTCTTGCCTGGGTGCTACCCAGACGAATGCCGGTACCCAGGCAGCAGTATGGTTTGTCGAAACGCAGGCAGCAGGACAGGGCGCCGAAACACAGGCGACAGGACAGGTAGACCAAACTCTAGTCACTCCCGTACTCTCGCAAACTATGAGTTACCCCAAAACCCGGTGATGTGTCAAGTACAAGTTCTTTACATGATCGTTCCACGAAATGTTCCAAGTCAAGTCCAACACAAGTAAGTGGCGTATGTTTCCGTGCTTCGAGCACGTAGTAGTGCGGTGCTACAAGTTCGTACGAGCACAGTGGCTAGATTTCTAAGGTTAGAACCTATCGTGACTTACCAAAATTAATACCGTTGTAGTAAGCCGGAAGAGGATCTAGGGCTTCCTCAGAAGTTGGTACACCAGAGTCTGTACCTGCAACACAAAATACTTATTTTAGAAAAACACGACTTTTTCCTATTTAATAATTAGGTTAGTTTGATTTTTAAACTCGTTAAAACGGTGTCGGAAAATATTTAAAATTTTTATATAAACTTAAAATAATTATTTAGATTTTACTGCAAGAGGGGAGAATTTTCAGAAGCTTCTGTAATTTTTTATAATGTTTAAAAACTTAGAAATAGCTTAAAACCCCTAAAATACTTAAGTGACGCGTATCTTCCGTAATTTCTTACGGGAACAATACAAGTCGGAATTACATGAGTGAGTGGTCAAAACGACCGTCTCGAAGTCTATTAGCACATATAATTTTATCACATATTTGTGTACGTAAAATCAGCGAGTTACGATTTTTAGAATGATTTATACCTATTTAATTTCTAAGTTCAAAAATTTATTCTGAAAAAAGTAGGCATCCGCTCGCAGTGAGACTAGCGCCATTGGATCCGAAATATCGTTTCTGATTTTCTGAGACTATCCACACATTTTTCTAGCCCCTGTATAATTACTTATAGATTTATAACTATTAAACCCTATTAATAATTAATTAAAAATCGAAAATACAAAATTTTCTTAATATTTACAAGTTTGCCATTGAGCAAACTTACGCAACCCACCGTCTTCTCGCTCGATCGCCTGAGGGGGGTTCGGGGGTTGCTCGAAGACGTCGACGGCGGCGGAATCTCGGAGGAGTGGTCGGAGCGGCGAGGGGTCGAGGCCGAAGGCGACGAGGGCGGGGGTGGTCGTCGTCGGCGCTGGGGGGTCGTCGGAAGCGGGCTGAGCGGCGTGTCGGGGCTGGAGGCGGAGAGAGGGGGAGAACGACGAGCCTGTCGGAGCTTCGAGAGCTCAGAGGGCTTCGGAGGGAGGTGGGGGTCTTCGGGGGTTCTTCGAGCGGGCTAGGGGGTATCGCCTGAGCGGCGGCGGCGTCGAGGAACACCGTGAGGGCGACGTCAGCACGTAGGCGGGGCTGAGCTTCGCCGGAGGAGCGTGGCGAGATGGCGTGGGGTTTTCGATTGAAGAGAACGGGGTGCGGGCTGAGGTTGGTCGGGTCGCCGGAGCTCCGATGATGGCGGAGCAACGCTGGCCACCTAAGGGGAGGGAGTTACGGGAGAGAGAATGGGCTTGAGTTGGGTTTATGTGGCGGCCTGTGTTTTCGAACAGTAAACAAGAAAGCGAGAGAGAGAAAGAATCACCTGGGTTTAAAACAATGGGAGGGGAAGGGTTTAAATACGTAATTTTATTAGTATAAAATTAAGAGGTTAATTAATACTTAGTCAATAAAAGTTAATGATGTTAGGTTAGAATTTGACTAAGGTTAGAAACGTGGGAGGATACATGCACCACGTTTAAACGTGGGGGGTTAGGTGAGGTAGGTAATTAGCTTAAGGTAATTAGTAATTGTTACGAGGTGGAACTCGCGTACAATGAATTTGTATTAATGGGAACCAAGGGCACGGTGGTTATGTGGAGAAGGGGGTTTACGTAGGCTATTTGACAAGCGATTAGTGGGGTGAAGAAGTCGATCTCAACGCCAGTGACGGTCGCGGGGCTGAATCTCGCCGGGTGCGGCTGGACAGGGTTGAACGGCAGGGGGGTGACGCCGACTGGTGTTGATAGGCGAGCTCTCCTGTAACACGAACAACTCGTCAGAAGGGCTGGGTTGGGGGTTCAACCCTTAGCCCCTCCGATGCCTAAGTCAGTGATAGGGCTTAAAATGGGGGGCTGGTCACGCCGGTCGGACTAACGGTGTGTCGACCGCGCGTGGCGAGCTATAGGTGGGAGAACAAAGATATGGAAGACCTTTGCACTCATGTGTGAATAGTTGAATGAGAGAGAATTCTGCAGCAACAACCCCTTCTCCGTAAGAGGAGAAGGGGTATTTATACCTGACGGGTGATGACTAGGCGTGCTGAGCTGGCTCGGGTGTCAGCGGAGGCTTCGGACAAGGACGCCGGGAATAGGAGTTCCTGACCTGCCTTTGTCAGGCGGCGCAACGGCACAGGGGTGCTTTTGTCGGGATGTCAGAGCCGAAAGCGAAAGCGCTATGTCAGGCGGCTCTTCCGTCAGGGGGTGCTTTGTCGGATGGTCGGGTGACGTATGTGTCAGGTGTCCTTATCCTTAGGTTGTTTGTCGTTAGCGTCGGACTAAGAGTCGGCCGGCTGCGGGGGTCTGCCTCGGCCGGCTGCGGGGGTCCGCCCCGGCCGGTTCGGGGAGCGCTGCAAGACGCGCCTGTCTCCATGATGCCCCGGATTTTCGGGGCGGCGGCCCTTTTGTGTAAAGGTGAGTTAATGGGGTATGTTAACGGATCCGGGCGGGAGTCGGGCTCCTACGATCTTTAGGTCGTAACAATTGCCCCCGGCATTCGAGTGCGAGGCGGAAGCCCGGTTCGTCTCGGATGGCGTAACGCTACCGCGACACTATCTTTTAACGTGGCCCGGGCTCGGATCCGAGCTTAGGGGGGATGCTGGTCCTACGGGATGTGTCCCGCTATAGTGGGCTCGTGTGGTTTCTTCCGGAGTGTGAGCCAAGCGGGGCGCTGTCCCTAGCGAGGTGTCGTTGTTGGCGATTATTGAGTCGGATTTCGGGGGAGCTCGACTTTTTGAGAATATTAGGGCTCTTATTGAGAGGCGTTCATCGGACGCGTTTGCAGTTTTTGCGGAACTTCGGCCGGGCCGTGCCCGGTAGACCTTCCAGCGGATGCGCGTTGGGGCTTAGGGGGAGGAGTTCGGAAGGGGGAACATTATAAGTCAGTCTTTATCGGAAATCTAGGTGATATTTACAACACCAGGAGAAGGTGCGGCCCGAGCGGCGGTCGGGACGGAGGGTTGTCCACATTTGTTGTTCGCTTCGTCGGAGGAGCAGATCCCCACGTCAGGGCGGTGCCTTTCCGTGGCGGTTCGGCTTAGGGGGCCGACCCTCGGTCGTAGGAGGGGGCCCTCTTCCTTTCCCTTTCCTCGCTTCCTCGCATCCTGCCTCGCTGTCGTGCTGGAGGGTCGTTCGGCTTTGCTGGGGGCCCCGCGCACCGAGGGGGGAACCCCGGGGAGGTCGAGGACGAGGTGGCGGTGGCGGTGCCGCTGGGGGAGCAGTTGGGGGGTTTCCCCCCCAACACCCTGTCGGGATCGCCGAAGGTGAAGGCGTTAACTGGGGTGTTGCGGCACGCGGGCGGCCGTCTGAACCTGCCTTTTGATACAGTAACAAGCAGGAGGCAAGCTGGCGGGCGGGGCCTTCCGCGTGTAAGGAGAATATCCGGACGGAGGTGGCGGGGCCGTGGCGCCCATCGTCGGGGGAAGTGAAGTTCGTCGGTGGCTATCGGCTTTTTTCGTAGCTCGGTGGGGCGTTTAGGGCCGCTTTATGCCCGGAGTGAGGGGAGAGGAGTCCCGTCTTTCTTCCTCCTTTACCCTGACCTCTGGAGGGGGGTATTTATAGCGAGGTGTTGCGGACGGGTTTCTCTTAGGTAACGCCATGGATTAGCGTCGCTCATGGGCTCTGCGGAATCACGCGCTTCGGGAATCACTTTTTCCTGGCGGTATCCGGCACTCTGGCCCCTTGGGGGGCGTGTTGCTGTTGATGGCGTGTTGAACCAGCGTCCTTTCGTTATGTTGAGTCGCATCGGGGCGCTGTTGTGACGGGACAAGGCCGCTGTCATTTCAGGACAGGGCGTATACTTCGGGGTTTCTGTCTTGCGACCGGTCCGATCCGGGTCACGTGTCTTGGCTTCTTGCGGGAGCTACGCAATTTACCCATTATCCCATTATGCCCCCAACATCCCCGTGTCCTGTCTGGGGGAGGGGGATGTTGTCTTCCCGTGTTGCATTTGGGGCGGCCTCGAACGGGTTCGGGATGGGACGCACTGGTCTATCCTGATTTGGTGTCTGGCCGAATCGGTTACGCGAGGCGAGCCCCAGTGCACCCCTTTCGCCATGGGGAAAGTTGTTGGTGGGTTTCAGGGAGCAGGGGGAGCGGGACTGTGCGTCCCAGATTTCGTAGGTGTCCTAGGTCAGTTAGGCGGGGCGGCGCGTTGCTCGCCCGGTGCTTGGCGTGGGGGGATCTTTTAAGTGGCGGTTTTTCATGTCTGTTGATTTTTTCTCTTCGGGGGGGGATGGCCTCTTTATAGGTAGATCTTGTTGACGGTTTCTCCCTTATTTATTGCGCTGAGCTGGCATTATTAATGGGCTCCTCGAATTCGCGCCTGTGGGAAACCGCCTTGGCCAGGTGGCTCTTGCGTGTCCTCTTTTGGAGCGCATCATTAATGGTGGCGTGTTTCGCGAGCGTCCTTTCGTTTCGCCGAGTCCCATCGGGGCCGTCGACTCGGGAACTGATGTCATTTTGTCCCGGTTCGCGTGCCCCCGTTTTCTTTTGTTTTTCCGAGTCAGGGGTACGTGGCCCCCCTCGGGTTGGCCCTGCCCCAGAGGTCTGGAGGGGGGGAGCGGGCGCGTAGCCCGGCCCGTGCCCTTCTCTGGTTTGGGTGGCTAGGGTTGGCCCTGCCCCAGAGGTCTGGAGGGGGGGAGCGGGCGCGTAGCCCGGCCCGTGCCCTTCTCTGGTTTGGGTGGCTAGGGTTGGCCCTGCCCCAGAGGTCTGGAGGGGGGGAGCGGGCGCGTAGCCCGGCCCGTGCCCTTCTCTGGTTTGGGTGGCTAGGGTTGGCCCTGCCCCAGAGGTCTGGAGGGGGGGAGCGGGCGCGTAGCCCGGCCCGTGCCCTTCTCTGGTTTGGGTGGCTAGGGTTGGTTCTGCCCCAGAGGTCTGGAGGGGGGGGAGCGGGCGCGTAGCCCGGCCCGTGCCCATCTCTGGTTTGGGTGGCTAGGGTTGGCCCTGCCCCAGAGGTCTTGAGGGGTGGGAGCGGGCGCGTAGCCCGGCCCGTGCCCTTCTCTGGTTTGGGTGGCTAGGGTTGGCCCTGCCCCAGAGGTCTGGAGGGGGGGAGCGGGCGCGTAGCCGGGACGTGCCCTTCTCTGGTTTGGGTGGCTAGGGTTGGCCCTGCCCCAGAGGTCTGGAGGGGGGGAGCGGGCGCGTAGCCCGGCCCGTGCCCACCTCTAGTTTGGGTGGCTAGGGTTGGCCCTGCCCCAGAGGTCTTGAGGGGGGGAGCGGGCGCGTAGCCCGGCCCGTGCCCTGCTCTGGTTTGGGTGGCTAAGATTGGCCCTGCCCCAGAGGTCTGGAGGGGGGGAGCGGGCGCGTAGCCCGGCCCGTGCCCTGCTCTGGTTTGGGTGGCTAGGGTTGGCCCTGCCCCAGAGGTCTGGAGGGGGGAGCGGGCGCGTAGCCCGGCCCGTGCCCTTCTCTGGTTTGGGTGGCTAGGGTTGGCCCTGCCCCAGAGGTCTGGAGGGGGGGAGCGGGCGCGTAGCCCGGCCCGTGCCCTTCTCTGGTTTGGGTGGCTAGGGTTGGCCCTGCCCCAGAGGTCTGGAGGGGGGGAGCGGGCGCGTAGCCCGGCCCGTGCCCTTCTCTGGTTTGGGTGGCTAGGGTTGGCCCTGCCCCAGAGGTCTGGAGGGGGGGGAGCGGGCGCGTAGCCCGGCCCGTGCCCTTCTCTGGTTTGGGTGGCTAGGGTTGGCCCTGCCCCAGAGGTCTGGAGGGGGGGAGCGGGCGCGTAGCCCGGCCCGTGCCCTTCTCTGGTTTGGGTGGCTAGGGTTGGCCCTGCCCCAGAGGTCTGGAGGGGGGAGCGGGCGCGTAGCCCGGCCCGTGCCCTTCTCTGGTTTGGGTGGCTAGGGTTGGCCCTGCCCCAGAGGTCTGGAGGGGGGGAGCGGGCGCGTAGCCCGGCCCGTGCCCTTCTCTGGTTTGGGTGGCTAGGGTTGGCCCTGCCCCAGAGGTCTGGAGGGGGGGAGCGGGCGCGTAGCCCGGCCCGTGCCCTTCTCTGGTTTGGGTGGCTAGGGTTGGCCCTGCCCCAGAGGTCTGGAGGGGGGGAGCGGGCGCGTAGCCCGGCCCGTGCCCTTCTCTGGTTTGGGTGGCTAGGGTTGGCCCTGCCCCAGAGGTCTGGAGGGGGGGAGCGGGCGCGTAGCCCGGCCCGTGCCCTTCTCTGGTTTGGGTGGCTAGGGTTGGCCCTGCCCCAGAGGTCTGGAGGGGGGGAGCGGGCGCGTAGCCCGGCCCGTGCCCTTCTCTGGTTTGGGTGGCTAGGGTTGGCCCTGCCCCAGAGGTCTGGAGGGGGGGAGCGGGCGCGTAGCCCGGCCCGTGCCCTTCTCTGGTTTGGGTGGCTAGGGTTGGCCCTGCCCGAGAGGTCTGGAGGGATGGAGCGGGCGCGTAGCCCGGCCCGTGCCCACCTCTGGTTTGGGTGGCTAGGGTTGGCCCTGCCCCAGAGGTCTTGAGGGGGGGAGCGGGCGCGTAGCCCGGCCCGTGCCCTGCTCTGGTTTGGGTGGCTAGGGTTGGCCCTGCCCCAGAGGTCTGGAGGGGGGGAGCGGGCGCGTAGCCCGGCCCGTGCCCTGCTCTGGTTTGGGTGGCTAGGGTTGGCCCTGCCCCAGAGGTCTGGAGGGGGGAGCGGGCGCGTAGCCCGGCCCGTGCCCACCTCTGGTTTGGGTGGCGGGCCCGTAGCCCGGCCCGTGCCCTTCTCTGGTTTGGGTGGCTAGGGTTGGCCCTGCCCCAGAGGTCTGGAGGGGGGGAGCGGGCGCGTAGCCCGGCCCGTGCCCACCTCTGGTTTGGGTGGCTAGGGTTGGCCCTGCCCCAGAGGTCTGGAGGGAGGGAGCGGGCGCGTAGCCCGGCCCGTGCCCACCTCTGGTTTGGGTGGCTAGGGTTGGCCCTGCCCCAGAGGTCTTGTGGGGGGGAGCGGGCGCGTAGCCCGGCCCGTGCCCTGCTCTGGTTTGGGTGGCTAGGGTTGGCCCTGCCCCAGAGGTCTGGAGGGGGGGAGCGGGCGCGTAGCCCGGCCCGTGCCCTTCTCTGGTTTGGGTGGCTAGGGTTGGCCCTGCCCCAGAGGTCTGGAGGGGGGGAGCGGGCGCGTAGCCCGGCCCGTGCCCACCTCTGGTTTGGGTGGCTAGGGTTGGCCCTGCCCCAGAGGTCTTAAGGGGGGAGCGGACGCGTAGCCCGGCCCGTGCCCTGCTCTGGTTTGGGTGGCTAGGGTTGGCCCTGCCCCAGAGGTCTGGAGGGGGGGGGAGCGGGCGCGTAGCCCGGCCCGTGCCCTTCTCTGGTTTGGGTGGCTAGGGTTGGCCCTGCCCCAGAGGTTCGGAGTTTTAGCGAACTGCAAAATTTGTGTAGGAACAACCAGGTTGGGAAAAACGTGTAGATGTGTATATTGCGCAAAAAAAGAGAAACTCACAACTATTGGTAGAATTTCAGCAGATGTTTCGCGTTCCAAGGGTGGGCCAGCTCGCTCCCTTCGGGGGTGGCAAGGATGTAGGTGGCCGGTCCGACAATGTCAATGACCGTGTAGGGCCCCTCCCATTTGGCGGCCAGCTTTCCCCGCTGCGCAGTCTCGGGGCGGAAGGTGGCGTCGCGGAGGACCAAATCGCCGATCCTGAAAGTCCGCGGTTTCACCCGGGAGTCGTAGTATCGGGCCATCATCTGGCTGTGTTTGACGAGGCTGGTTAGGGCCCTATCCCGGACCTCGTCTATCAGCTCAAGACTGAGGCCGAGCCCTTCTCCGTTGATTTCTTCGTCGAAGAGTTTTAGCCGGAGCGTCTCTTCGCCGATTTCCACAGGTACAACCGCCTCCGATCCGTACGCTAGCATGAAGGGACTTTCTCCGGTCGAGGCCTTGTGGGTGGTGCGATAGGACCATAGGATCCCTGGTAGCTCATCGACCCATGCTCCCAGGGCGACGTCCACCTTCTTCTTCATCGGGTTCAAGATACATTTATTCGCGGCCTCCGCCATTCCGTTGCACTGTGGGTGGGCGACTGATGCGAATTGGAGTTTAATCCCCCAGCCCGAGCAGAAGTCGCGGAAGCCCTCACAGTCGAACTGCTTTCCGTTATCCGTGACTATGGAACGGGGAATCCCGAAGCGGCATATGACGGATTGCCAGATGAAGCCCTTCATGTCCGTCCACGTGATCCGCGCCAGCGGCTCTGCTTCGACCCATTTTGTGAAATAGTCTACGGCGACGACTAGATACTTCCTTCCCCCCGGAGGCCTTTGGGAAGGGCCCCAGGATGTCGAGTCCCCACCTGGCGAAGGGGACCGGGCTCAAGATGGGCATCAGGTTGGCCGGAGGTGCAGTCGTCCGTCGGCAGAATTTCTGGCACGCCTCGCACCTTTTGACGTATAGTACCGCATCCCGGATCATCGTCGGCCAGTAGTACCCTTGGCGCATTATCTTGTGGGCGATGGTGCGCCCGCCGTGGTGGTTTCCGCAGAAGCCTTCGTGCACCTCGCGGATGACCTGCTCGGCCTGTTCCGGTCCCAAGCACTTCAGGTAGGGCAGGACGTCGAAATTGGCGCGGCGGCGGCGGTACAGCACTATGTCGAGGAGCACGAACGTCAGAGCCCGTCTCTCCACCTGCTTAGCCAGCAACCGCTCCTCGGGTAGTTCACCTGTCTCTAAATACTTCACAATGGGGGTCATCCAGGACGTCATCGTGCCCGTGCACATCAGTTCCCCTTCATTGATGGAGGGTGTCGACAGGCTTTCGACGTAGATTGCCTTCCCGATCTTGGCCGCTGAGGAGGAAGCCAGCTTAGACAGGGCATCTGCCCGGAGGTTGTTGGAGCGAGGCAGGTGTTGCACGTCCGCTTTCTTGAACTTGCGAAGTTCGATCTGGATGCGATTCAGGTACCGCTTCATGGTTTCCTCTCGGGCCTCGAAGCCCCCCAGGATCTGTTGGATGACGAGACGGGAGTCACTCAGGAGCAACACGTTCGTCGCCCCGACCGCCCTGGCGAGCTTTAACCCGTTAACCGCGGCTTCATACTCCGCGACATTGTTGGTGGCCGGGAAGTCGAAGCGTAGGGCGTATTCCAACGAATATCCGTCTGGAGTCTGAATGACGATTCCCGCTCCTGTTCCGGAGCCCGTCGCGGAGCCGTCGACGTGGATGGTCCATAATTTGCCTGCCGTCGTCGGGGAGGGCGCTGAGGGTTCGCCCGCCTCGATCCTCTGGGGGGACGTGGGAGCCGACGGTTGCTCTATCTGGTCTCCCGGCGGGATTTCCGTGGTGCATTCCACCACGAAGTCAGCCAGCGCCTGACCCTTGATCGCCGTCCGGGCTTTGTACGTTATGTCGAACTCGCTGAGCTCAACGCTCCAGTTGAGCATCCTCCCTGACCGTTCCAGTCTTTTCAGGTTCTTTTCGAGGGGCATGCTGGTGTGGACGGTTATGGGGTGGGCCTGGAAATAGGGTCGGAGCTTTCGAGCGGTGGTGATTAGGCAGTAGGCGGCTTTTTCGATGGGGCTGTAACGAGTCTCCGCATCCCGGAGGATCCGACTGGCATAGTAAACAGGGCGTTGCACCCCTCCTTCCTCCTTGATTAGGACGGAGCTAACAGCCTCCTCGGTGGTCGCCAGGTACAACCCCAGGGGTTCACCTTCCTCCGGTCGTGCGAGGAGCGGTGGGCCTTGTAGGTATGCTTTCAGCTCCGCGAACGCCCGCGTGCAGTCGTCGTCCCACGGGATCACCTTCCTATTGTCTTTAGCTTCGCCAAAGGCCGTGCGTAAGACCCTGAAGAAGGGGAGCGACTTCTCCGCCGATTTCGACAGGAATCGTCCCAGAGCAGCAATCCGGTCGTTCAGTCGCTGCAAGTCCCGGATCGTCCGGGGCTCCGTCATACCGGTGAGGGCCGTCACCTTGTCGGGGTTCGCCTCGATCCCCCGCTTCGTTATCATGAAGCCCAGGAATTTTCCCGATTGCACGCCAAAGATGCATTTCGCGGGGTTTAGTCTCAGGTTGTATCGGCGGACCCTCTGGAAGGTCTCCTGCAAGTCGTTGAGGTGGTCGAGGGCCCTTCCACTCTTCACCAGCATGTCGTCGATGTAGACCTCCAAATTTCGCCCTACCTGAGGGCCGAAAATCCGGTCAACCATCCGTTGATAAGTCGCCCCGGCGTTCTTCAGCCCAAAGGGCATCTTGGTGTAACAGAAGGTGCCTTTATCGGTGACGAAGGACGTCTTCTCCTCATCCTCCTCCGCCATCGGTATTTGGTTGTACCCCGAGAAGGCGTCCATAAAGCTCAACAACTCATAACCGGACGCCTGGTCCACCAAGTGGTCGATCCTGGGCAGAGGGAAGCTGTCCTTCGGGCAAGCCTTGTTGAGGTCAGTGAAGTCAACGCACATGCGCCACTTCCCGCTGGGCTTCTTCACTAGAACGACGTTGGCGAGCCAGTCGGGGTAGTCCACCGGCCGAACAAACTTGGCTTCGAGGAGCCGCTCTACTTCTTCCTCGGCTGCCCTCTTCTTTTTGCCCCCCGCACTCCTCTTCTTCTGTCGAACAGGTCGGGCCTCTGGGTCCGCATTCAACCTGTGGGAGATTACCGCCGGGTCCACCCCGGGCATGTCGGCTGGTGACCATGCGAATATGTCCGCGTTCTCCCGGAGCAGGGTGACGAGGGCCGCCCTCAAGGCGGAGGGGAGTTTCGTCCCGATGGAGACGGCTCTCCCCTCGTCCGAGGTTATTGGGACCTCCTCTACTTCCTCGGCCGGGGTCGGCCGCTGGTCGCAGAAGTCCTCCCTTTCGTCGGGGACGAGTGGCGTCAGTGTCCGCCTGGGGCCCCCAGGCGGGGACGGCACACGGTTGTGGTCTTGGGGCACCCCTCGACCTCCCCGCACCTGTCCCACCCCCCGCGGGGTCCGGAACTTCATCGTCTGATGTTGCAGGCTGGGGAGCGCCTCGATGGCCGTCATATATGGGCGTCCAATGATTCCGTTATACACCGACGCGATGTCGATGATGACGAAAAGCGTTTCCTTGGTGACGATCCTCGGCTCCTCCCCCAGTGTCATGGGTAAGGTGATCGTTCCTTCGGTAGGGATCTCATGGCCAGTGAAGCTGGCCACAGGGCCCACGCAGGGCTCTAGGTCTGCGCGCCCCCACCCCATCCTTTCGACCGTTGACAGGAACAGGATGTCGCAGGAGCTTCCGGTGTCAATCAGGAGCCGGCCGACGTCAACCGCCCCGACCCGAGCCTCGATGACGAGAGCGTCGTTGTTCTGGCTCCGCGTCTCCTGCTAGTCTTCCTCGGTAAAGGTGATGGGGGGTCGGTGTGTCCTTCTTCGCTTCGGTCGGTGGCCGGCGGCTGCCGTCATCACCTGTCGGGCCCCGGCCTCCAGGATGGCGGGCGCCCGCCCCGCCGAGGAAGGGCCTCCAGTTATCATCTCAATACGCATGACCGCCCTTGGGGGGCGTGGCTCCTCCTTATCGCGGTTCGCCGGGGGTTCCCGTCCCCCTTCCTCCGGGGGGGCTCTCTCTTCTGCCGCCACCCGCCTTCCCGCGACAAAGTTCCCCAGGTGACCCGCTTGGATCAGCCGCTCGATTTCTCTCTTAAGGGAGTAACAACGGTCGGCGTCGTGACCGTGGTCCCGGTGATATCGGCAGTATCTCCGTGGGTCCCGCCTCGCCGGGTCCGTCCTCATCTCCCGGGGAGGCTCCGGCAGTAACCCGGCCCTCGTCGCCGCGGCCAGCACCTCCATCATGGGGGCATTGAGTCGCGTGTAATGCACCGGCGGGGGGTCTTCTGGTCTTGGGATGACTCCGGGGGGCCTCCGTGCCGGAGCGAACTCGCGAGCCGGGCCAAGGCGATCTAGCGGGCGGGGCTCGGGTGGCTCCCGCCGCGGTAGGGCCGAGGGTGCGGCCGGGGCCCATCTGCGGGTGGTTTCGCCTGGGGGAATACAACCTTTGCACCCAAAGTCTCCTCCGCCAACGCGTGCCTCTCCGCCATTGCTACCAACGCTTCATAGTCGGTCGGTGGATCCCGGAGCAGGGATTTGTGGAGGCTCCGAGTCCGCAGCCCCGTCTTGAAGGCCAGCATAAGCACCTCGTCGCCGCATGTCACCACCGCCCGTCTCTCCTCCTGAAGGCGGCGGAGGTATCTTCCCGTTCCCTCCCCCTCCCTTTGGACTATCGTGCTGAGATAGTCTAAGGGCTTCTTTTTTGTTCGCCCGGCCCGGAACTCTTGGCAGAACTTATGGGATAGTTCGCCAAAGCTCCCTACGGACCTCGCGGGCAAGGCAAAGTACCAGTCCAGCGCGGTGTCCCTCAGGCTTTGGGAGAAATGTCGGCAAAGGAACGCCTCATCCACGTCCTGGGCTTCCATCGCCCCCCGGTATTGTTGCACGTGCGTGAGGGGGTCGCCCCTCCCATTGTATGTGGCCAAGTGAGGGGGTTTGAACCTTACGGGCATGGGGGCGGAAGTGATCCACCGGGCGAGTGGCGTGGCCTCCTCCGGGTAGGTCGGGCGATCCGGCGCATCCCCCCTCCGCCACTCGGGGGTCGGGCTTCGGTCGCGCCTCGGCCGCCGACGGTCCTCCGTCCCCGGGGAGTAGCCCGACGGTCTCCAGGCGGGGCTCCTTCCTTGGGCCGAGGATTCGACGGGTTGCGGGCTACGGTCCTCCCAGCGCCCACGCCTCCTGGCCAGCTCTCCTCGTGCCTCCATCCGTTCTTGATTCTCCCGAAGGAGTCTTTCACGCTCGGTGGTGAGGAAGCGTAGTTGCCGACAAACGGCTTCCTCGCGCAGGGTATCGGAGGGGTGGTGTTGGTGATGGGGGCCGCCCCCTCCAGGCGGGGACCTGTTCAGCAACGGGTCCCGCCCGTTCCTAGGCCACCGGGCCGTCGTCGCCTCATCCAGGAGTTCTCGGTTGCTCCTGTTCTCCATCCTCAGCCTCTCGCGCTCCGCGATGATGAAGCGAAGCTGGCGGCGGGCGGCCTCCTCTTCCTGGTAAGCCTTCCGGGTGGTCTCGGCCGCCTCGTCCAGACGCCTCTGCGCGGCGGCCGCCTCCCCCAGGCGCCTCCACCGCTGCGCGACTTCTACCTCCTCTTCCAGGAGCCTTTGCTGGGCCGCGATCTCCTCAGCGAGCCCCCTATGCTCCCCCTCCTCCTCGAACTGAGGGTGGAGGTTTCGCCTCACGTTCAGGGGCTCTGAGGGGCCGGGCGGAGGTTCCGTTCCAGCCGTCTGACAGCCTCCCCTGGCCTGAGCAACGGCCTCGAAGCTCTTCAGGACGGCGGGGACTGAAGTGTGTTCGATCTCGGAGCCCATCCCCAGAAGGGGGTCGGACGCCGGGGTGATTTGTAGGGAGAGCGGTTCCTGTCCCACGGGATCTTTGCCGTGGTCCGGGTTCCGCGAGATCGGTATGGAATCTAACATGGGTGTGACCCTTCGTTCCCACAGACGGCGCCAATTGTTACGAGGTGGAACTCGCGTACAATGAATTTGTATTAATGGGAACCAAGGGCACGGTGGTTATGTGGAGAAGGGGGTTTAGGTAGGCTATTTGACAAGCGATTAGTGGGGTGAAGAAGTCGATCTCGACGCCAGTGACGGTCGCGGGGCTGAATCTCGCCGGATGCGGCTGGACAAGGTTGAACGGCAGGGGGGTGACGCCGACTAGTGTTGATAGGCGAGCTCTCCTGCAACACGAACAACTCGTCAGAAGGGCTGGGTTGGGGGTTCAACCCTTAGCCCCTCCGATGCCTAAGTCAGTGATAGGGCTTAAAATGGGGGGCTGGTCACGCCGGTCGGACTAACGGTGTGTCGACCGCGCGTGGCGAGCTATAGGTGGGAGAACAAAGATATGGAAGACATTTGCACTCGTGTGTGAATAGTTGAATGAGAGAGAATTCTGCAGCAACCACCTCTTCTCCGTAAGAGGAGAAGGGGTATTTATACCTGACGGGTGATGACTAGGCGTGCTGAGCTGGCTCGGGTGTCAGCGGAGGCTTCGGACAAGGACGCCGGGAATAGGAGTTCCTGACCTGCCTTTGTCAGGCGGCGCAACGGCCCAGGGGTGCTTTTGTCGGGATGTCAGAGCCGAAAGCGAAAGCGCTATGTCAGGAGGCTCTTCTGTCAGGGGGTGCTTTGTCGGATGGTCGGGTGACGTATGTGTCAGGTGTCCTTATCCTTAGGTTGTTTGTCGTTAGCGTCGGACTAATAGTCGGCCGGCTGCGGTGGTCCGCCTCGGCCGGCTGCGGGGGTCCGCCCCGGCCGGTTCGGGGAGCGCTGCAAGGCGCGCCTGTCTCCATGATGCCCCGGATTTTCGGGGCGGCGGCCCTTTTGTGTAAAGGTGAGTTAATGGGGTATGTTAACGGATCCGGGCGGGAGTCGGGCTCCTACGATCTTTAGGTCGTAACAGTAATTAAGTAAAAAAAACTCATTAGCGAAGGTAATTAGTAAAATACAAAAACAAAATTACGATTTTGCCCCTACTAGTAAACGTGTCCGAAAAATTACGAAAACATACCCACGGGATCGTATCGTCACGAGAATCGTGAATACGAAGTCCGTTTCAGGGTTTGGGCTACGATGATACTAGTTTTAGGCCAAAACATTTAGGAAGCGGGTTCACGGGTTCTCTATTGATTTGACTTCAGAAAATTACGAAATTAATGTGGGAGGCCCGAAATGATTATAGGATGCTACTGCATAAGTTTGAAAATGTTTTGAAAGTGTTTGAATAGAAAATAAATTGTTGAATCAAAACGGTAATTTTGGGAGATGAATTTTAACAGAAATGTTTTGGGTATTTGAGGAAATCTGAAATTGCTGAAATACTTTATAATAAGTCTAGTGTTCTAAAATATTTTTATAAGAATTTTTGAAATCAGTTTAAACTCCTGATCAACCATTACAAAATGTCTTTTAAAATGAAATTACTTTAAATATTTAGCTTAAATGTTTACGAAAAATTCAGGTCGTTACATAAATTATCTACTGTACATAAAATTTTATGTGGTAAATATATAATTATTGTGTGTAAGATAAGCAAAATTGCCTTTTATTTAATATGCGAAAAAATAATACCCATCTTGCAAAAAAATATGATAATAAAAAAAATAAAAAAAACAGCTTCACTGGGTATCAACCCTAGAACATCCAATTCAATAGACTTTAACACCTTAGCCATTGGGCCATAGACAGGGCGAAGATGCATATAAAAAATTATATGTTATTTTCTTAACTAAATCAATGATTAATTATATAAAAAATTATATGCATATAAAAAATTAAGCGTTGGATTAATTTAACTAAATCAACGATTATAGTTTGGAGAATCGATTTAAAGGTAAAAACCTGGAATGTATCAAAACGATCCTCCAACTCCCACGTCTAATATGTTCAACAGAACCTTCATTAGTTATCTATTTTGTTTATCCAACAGTTTTGCATAATTGTCGCTCAACCAGTGCACAATCGGGCGTTTGGTCTAGTGGTATGATTCTCGCTTCGGGTGCGAGAGGTCGCGAGTTCGATTCTCGCAACGCCCCCTAATTTTATTTTTCATTGATCTTCTTTTTCTCCAAAAAAAAAACTTGAAAATTCAAAAAATCTATTCCTCCATCTCAGCGAGCTCTACCATCGGTTCCCCCTCCCTTTCCGGCAAAACCCCCGTCCTCCCGCCACCAGGCCCACCGCTCTGCCGCCGCCATGTGCCGGTGCTGCAGCCTGATTGCCGTCGTGGCCGGCGGCGATCCCGACCCACCCTACGGCCCCTGTCGCCGGAGCCCCGGCGAACTTCGAGTCGATGTAGCTGAGGAGCGAGTCGGCGGGGGCCGTGGTGGTGTCGGATCCGAACCCGATAAGGGGGGCGGCCGACAGCGTTGGGGGACGGGAATAACTCGAAGTGCGGACTTGGGTTGAGGGAGACGCGCATTCGGGCAGCAATCGGACCCACGAAGGTTCGGCGACGAGATCTGAATAGGGGTTTGGGTTTGGAGTGTGGTTCTCTATGCGTCAGTATTCTCAGGCAAGAAATTCAGTTCTTAATTTCTCTAATAAAGGTTGGAATTAATTTGCGCACCCATCCTTTTACTCTGTGCACATAGCACTTATTTACATGTTTACACTGAAATTAGTCATCGCATATTCCTAGAACCAAATTTTCGAGTGTCAAACATGCATCCATAGAAATGATGTCAGCTTAGTCGAGTATTGTATACGATACATCCTGGTTTTACTATACTGTTCACGAGGTATTTTGCACGGACCTGCGTGGGCCACCAAAACTGTAACGACCCGCTCCCGGGGGCCCGTTACTTATTTGATATTTACAGGTTCCGCAGTTTACCAGTGAATTCAGCATAGCCACAACTCAGAGATGTATCACAATACTCAAAACCAGCGTACAGACGTTATTACAGTCCAAATTAAAGTACAACAACCACCAGCACACTTTCTGAAAAGAAGTGCGGAAAAGTAAATACACAGTACCACCCACACACCAACAGTAAAGTAAATAAAACTCTGCAGCTTCAGGGTCAAGTGTAGGCTCCACGAACTCTGGGGCAATCTACTCGATCAGATCTTCGTCTGCCGGTGCCATAAATGGAACCGAAGGTAAGTCACAACAATTCTAGCGATAGAAAAAGAGGAGTGCACAAATATGGAGTAGGCTATGGTAAACAAGTGCTGAAAGTAAAGTAAGGATAAAGTAAGGACAGACAAGCATGCAAGTGCGATAAGTAAAGTACATCAAGTCAAGCATGCAAGGGTGACAAGTAAAGTAAAGGTGACCGAGCAAGTACAACTAGTAATGACGATAACAATGTCTATAGCAATAATGAGAGTACTTGTGCCTATTCTAATTCGTGACTTATAAAGGGAAGTACGATATGCAACCAAGAGTCCACCTGATATCCAGGGTTACAACAAAACGATACGGTACAATCAATACGATACAATCAAAACGGTACTTTTCAACAAAACGATACTGTTCAGTCAATACGGTACTATCCACTGGAGATCGGACTGGTCGCTCCCGCACTTCCGCAATTATAAGTTACCCCAAAAACCCAGTGTGTGTGTACAGGTTACCATTCTTTGTAGTTTTACGAGTCATTTACTGTTCGAACATATCCAGTTACAATCTTTCTGTCAAGCATGTCAATCTGTTCAGGACAATAACTGTTCCGAGACTAGATGTTAAGTCCTATGTTCATACGCGTCAACGATACTCTAAATATCTTTGCTTGTTGAAAAGTCAAGGCAGAAACCTCAAGAGAGAATGTCAGTCCTGAGCAATGTGTGAAGTCCAATAACTAAGCTACCGATCCATGCTTTGAGCATGCGTTGTTTCCATTAAGTACACTATCTAGATTTCTAAAGTTAGAATTTACTGTGACTTACTATCTTCGAGATGATGGTAGTGGGCCGAGACTGGATCTAGTGCGGATGCACGAGATTCGATGCCTGCAAATACAATAACAATTAGTTAGAGAATACACGATTTCTTATTTATTTAACTTGGTCGTTTTGATTTTTAAAACTGTTGAAACGGTGTCGGAAAGCGTTCTAAATTTTTATGTAGACTATATATGATAAAAATAGTTTTACTGCAGGAAGGAATATTTTTCTGAAGTCCATAGTAATTTTTATAATTTTTAGAAACTCAAAATAGTTTAAAAACCCAGATTATTTAAGTTATGCGTATCTTCCGTAATTTCTTACGGGAGCAATACAAGTCGGAATGACTTGAGTGAACAGTCAAAATGACCGTCTCGAAGTCTATTATCACATATAATTTTATCAAATATTAGTGTACGTAAAAATCAGCGAGTTACGATTTTTAGAACGATTTATACCTATTTAATTTCTAAGTTCAAAAATTTATTCCGGGAAAAGTAGGCGTCTGATCGCAGTGAGACTAGCGCCATTGGGTCCGAAACTTCGTTTCTGATTTTCTGGAGCTATCCGCACATTTTTCTGGGTCCTGTATATCAAGTTATGGATTTAAAACCATTAAATCTCATTAATAATTATTTAAAATTAGAAAAATACGAAATTTTCTCGTAATTACGAGAGTGCCATCGGAATATAATACCCCCGTTCGTTCGTTGCTTCCGATCGCCGTGGGGAGGGGGGTTGTCTCCGGCGGAGGCGGATGCGGCGGGGACGGCGAAGAGGCGGTGGCGGCGGTGGCGGGTTTGTGCAGCGGCGGAGGAGCGCGGGGCGGGCTCCGGGCGCTGTAGCGTGCTCGGGCGGCGAGGCGAAGGCGGAGGCTGTCGGAAGCGGCTGCGGGGTCATCGGGCGGTGGCGGAGCGGGGCAGGGCAGCGGAGGCGGGGGTGTTGGCATCGGCGGATGGCGGTGGTGGTGCTTCGGGGAAGACGGCGGCGGCTTGCGACGATGGCGACGACGGGCGAGGCGGCGGATCTGTGCAGCGGCGGATCGCCGGAGATAGGCGTGGGGCGGGGTCGGGGCTGCTCCGGACGGCGAGGGGGCAGAGAGAGAGAGAGAGAGAGAGAGAGAGAGAGAGAGAGAGAGAGAGAGAGAGAGAGAGAGAGCGGGATATAGAGAGGGCGAAGAGAGAGAGCGGGCGGGCTGTGTGTTGAACATGAACGGAGGGGGAGATGATATAGTTGAGAGTGTGTAGGGGTTACGGGCTTGGGCCTGTGTGCATTGGGGAAGAAGAGCTGAGTATGGGGTTTAAATAATTAAACTTAATTAATATAAAATTAGGTATTAGTAAATACTTAGTCAAAAATATTTAATGATGTTAGGTAGAGTTTAGACTAAGTGTTGAGATTAAGTAACCCATGAAACACATGGGCTACTTACGGGATGGGTTAGGTAGATGATTGGGTAATTAAGATAGGTTAAAAGTAATTAGTAAAAAGTAAAATCTCCATTAGTGAAAGTAATTAGTAAAATACAAAAAACGAAATTACGATTTTGCCCCTACTAGTAAACGTGTCCGAAAAATTACGAAAACATACACACGGGATCGTATCGTCGCGAGGATGGCGAATACGAAGTCCGTTTCAGGGTTTGGGCTACGGGAATACTAGTTTTTGGCCAAAACGTTTGGAAAGCGGGTTTGCGGGTTCTCTACTGAAATGATATCCGAAAATTATGAAATTAATGTGGGAGGTCCTAAATGATCATATGATGCTACTGCAGGAGTTTGAAAGTGTTTTGAAAGTGTTTGAATAGAAAATAAATTCGTCGAATCAAAACGGTAATTTTGGAAGATGAATTTTAACAGAAATGTTTTGGGTATTTGAGGAAATCTGAAATTGCTAACATACAATAGGATAAGTCTAGTACTCTAAAATATTTTTATAAGAATTTTTAAAATCAGTTTTGTTAGAAAATTCTTGACTAACATTTATAATGTAAAATTTATTCTTAAAAATACGTATAAATACGTAAATTGAACTGTTGAAAATTACTGGTCGTTACAATCCCTGAGGTGCATATAGGATTCAGCGTGTTTTTTGTTTATTTTTGGAAATAAAGATGAGTTGACGGGACAGAACAAATGACCTAATTACTTTTTTGAGCAAAAGGCAGTACATGCACCTCAAAGTACTGAGGTGCATGTAGTTCTGCCCTTTTCTTAAGGGAATTGATTTGCGAACCCAACTTCTTGTTCACGTGCACATACCTGGGAATTGATTTGCAAATCCACCGTCTTGTTCACGCGCCCATACCTAAGAATTGATTTGCGAATCCACCGTCTTCTCCACGCGCACATATCACTTATTTACAAGTTTGCCATCCAAACTTTCTCAAATATTTTCCTCCTTTACACCGCGTACATACCCACCGTTTTACATTGTCGTCGCCACCCGAATACGACGACAAGGACTCACTCTATTCCCCAGCCGCCTCCACCCCCTCCCCATCCCCTCCTCCGACCTCCCCAGCACCCTCCCTCTCTTCGCCCGCCCCTCCTTCTCTCATGCCCCCCCTCCTCCCCATTCACATCCGCATCTTCCTCAGCCCCCGCCGACCCCCTTCCTTATCCCCCTCCTCTCGGCCTCACCCTCTGACGCGTCCCTCTCCCTCGCCTCCTCTGACGACCTCATTGTCCCATTCACGTCGTGGATCGCGATGTTCCGACGAATCGTTGCCGCCGTCTTCTCCGACCGCACATGGCAGCGGACAAGAGGTTGGGGAATGGGTGGGGAATGTCTTCTCCGACCGCACATGGCGGCGAACACGAGGTTGGGGAATGGGTGGGGAATGTCGGAGGATGGGGAGGGCAAAGGAGGGGGCGGTGGTTGGGTGCTCTGGGGAAGAGACGGGAAACCCCGGTGATACCCCAACGAAATCCTGACAAAGCCATAGGGGCTTTTTAAAAAATTTAGCCCTGAGAGTGTGTGATGAGTAATTTCAGTGGCAAACTTGCAAATAAGCGGTATATGCGTGAGAGTAAAGACAACTTGTAAATAAGTGGTATGTGCACGTGATTAAAACGGTGGGTGCGCAAATCAACACCCTTTTCTTAAATATGCAGTTATATTGTGATAATAAGCATGTCATTCGGGTTGCTTAAAAATCATGTCTTTCATTAGCATACCAAGTATACCAAAGGTTGATTATCTACTTGGTTCGGAAAAAATGCTGTCTATAAAAAGATTATGCGGAATCTTCGTGTAGCCTTTGCTAACCAATTGGCGATTTGTTCACGAACCCATTTGGGATCTTTGTATTTTGTTTATTTATGGGGAGTTGTGCGCATATAACATATATGAACTAGTTTTAAGGATGAGTGTTGGAGTATGATTGATTTTCTAAAATTGGCTTAATTGCAGAAAGATACACTAAAAGTTTCCTTAGCATTGCACATAAATAAAATGTTAAAATGTGTTTTCCACCGGGTTTGAAAAATGAAATGTACCCAACTACTTTAGACAAAGCGTGGTGCATTGCATGATGAAAGACGCACCACGCATAGAGATGTTACTAATCAAAAGAAGCGTGCACCACATTCATCAAGTATAGACATAGACAAAAGGTGATCCAAACTGAAGAAATAGAGCCGGATCATCTCATTTAGCATGACACGTGTTGCTTACTTCGGGCTTATTTTTTGAAAACTACTTTATTTTATCACATTTGTTCTTGGGAATTGCTATGCGAACTCACCTTTTTGCTCACTTCATAGACCGCTGAAACTTTTGCTCAGTTCGCGCACTTTAGTTTTTTTTAAAAAAAAATCCTATTTTTGCTCAGATGCCCAAAAACGTCCTTAAGTTCACATACCTATCTGTTTGTGCTCGGTTTAGGTATGTGAACTTAAAGACGGTTTTGGTAAGTGAACTAACGGGAGAAATCCAATTTTTGCTCGGTTCACATGCCTAAACGAGCTTATCTGAAAAAGGAGAAAGAGAACAGTGCACAAATCTGTGGTGGTGGGGGGGGGGGGGGGGGGGATTTCATGTCATATGATATATATATTTTGGCTCATTCCATTTGGGCTTTTCCTTAAACTCAATCATCCTGGCAATCTGATTTAAGCTGCTATTTGCATGCGTGTAATGTCAGCGAATTGGCATATGACTTGTTTGCGGGTGTTTTCTCATCACTGAAGTTGTTGGATGATTGTAACGACTGGTTTTCTTGTATCTGGATCTATTATAATATAATATATGTTTTGGTGGATTTTCTCCTTTTGTGTGGTTTTCGTCTCCGTAGCTTTCATTTTCGATCGTTTCGTCGTGTTTTCTCGTTTCTTCCTTAGGATCGTCGATTTCGAAGTATGTCATTCGTGACGGGCTTCATAACGGTCGTATCTTACTATTAGATCAAGCCTAGGAGTCATAGGAATCAATCCCGGAGCTCTGCGCCCCGTATCGGAACTTTTGGTGCACGTTAGCCGGTGAAAGAAGGGGCACCGACCGACTAGATGACGATCCAGTCGGTCGACAATCCTTCTTGGACCGACTAGTTGACTTTCTAAATTATTCAGGAGTTACTGTTTATCGTTAGTCGGTCTAAGAACGTTGGTTGACCGACTAGGTTGCAAACTAGTCGGTCGGCAATGCTTCTTTAACCGACTAACACATCATCTTATTTTTGGTATCAATACTGTTCACTCTTAGTCGGTCTAAGTTCATCTCTCGACCGACTAGTTGTCAAACTAGTCGGTCAGTATTTGTTCATTGACCGACTAAATCCAAATCCTATTTTCGTTCAGAAGTTACTGTTTACACTTAGTCGGTCTGCGTTGGTCGACCGACCGACTAGTTGCCAAACTAGTCGGTCAGTGGTTGCTCTTTGACCGACTAGTCTGTGTTAAAACCCTAATTTCTGGGCAGCCGCCAGCCCAACCTATTTATACCCCTCCCAAACGTTTTCTTCTTCCTCCACTCGACCCAAAACCCTAGTTTCTCCCCCATTGAGCCCCCTTCTTCCCCAAACCCTTATTCCTTCATTCCAAGCCCAAGATCCATCATCCAAACCATCCCTCAACACAGTCTACCTCTCATCTTCCCCAAAATCTCATCAAATCCCCAAAATTCCCCTAAAAACCCTAGTTCTCCAAACTTCTCCATTCGTTTCCAGATCTGGTCCCTAGGTTCTCCGGAGTGTTTCTTTCGCCTCCTCACGGTAAGAAATCGATCTCTTGATGTTTTCATAACCTATTTGTATTTTTATGAAACCCTAATGAAATAGATGTTGTTTTGATGATTGTTTCCCCTTAACAGCGATTTCCCCGTAGTTTAGCATCCGCGAGACGAACCTTCGTGATCGTCATCCCCGGTGCTAGGCAAGTGAAACTTGCCACTTAGGGTTTAGGCCATGTCTTAGGCCATTTTGCTTGTTGTAGGCGTAAAAGAGGCTAGGCGACGAAATGATACTCGCCTAGGCGCAAATTTAGGAACTAGCCTGACAACGAAGCTAGATCCGACATATATCATGTTGCACAATTACCATGTCATGTTTAAATTCCATTAACGGTACGCAAATTAATTGTCATGTCATTGTATTCTTTAGGTGATCCCGTGATTGCGTAGCATCGCTACAATACTTGTGTTTCCTGGCTCGTGACCAGAAGCGAGCATAATGAGTTGCTAACCCCAACGCTCGATATTGAATTGTGAACTAGGAAAACAAGCTCCCGTGCGGGGCAACCCTGGCTCACTTGCTGGGCTCATGTACAGGGACCCTGGCTTGTTTACGTGTGGGATGGGGTAAGGGTTAAGCGGCCATTCAACTGGGAGTCTGCCTGATCAGCAACTGCAGTTGTAAGGCGTAAACTCTGGGGTGGGGTAGTGTTTAGTGCCGATCAGTGTGAGTGTTGTACCATTCAGCTGAAGGGCGTAAACATCTACAAACAACAGTGAAACGTGAATAGTGATTTGATTGAGATTGTTAGTAGCTTGGCTACCCTTGTCTTGTCCCGTTAATTGTTCTCTGATACTTATTGTTCACCATGTCGTACTTGTGCACTCATGTTATAACTGCCATGTCATGCATACTATAACTGCTAGGTTGCTAGTTGCCTTACTTCCAGTTTCCTTGCCCAAGTCTTTTAGACTTGCTGACATGTGCCCCTTTACTCTTTTGGGTGACACATGTTAGATCCCGAGCCTGAGTACCTTGTTGAGGACGAGGTGTTTGCTGACGCCGAGCCCGAGCTTGTGTTTGACGGGGAGTACGTGGACACTGGGGACCAGTCCTAGTGTTTTCGTTGTGTTTCCCTTTTTATTTAGACTGCTGTTTTGTTGTCGGTGCGTGGCACCTATACTTTGTTATGCTGTTGGTTTTGTTGGCCTTGTTCTGGGCCTTAGACTCTTTCTTTAGCCTGGTGGCTTTTCTGGATGTTGAACTTATTTTCATGTTGGACAATTTATGAGATATGAGAATTTTATTTCTGTCTCTCCTTTTATTGTTATTGTTGCTCCGTTGTGGTTACAGGGACCTGCTTATGTTTTATTGACGCTTATCGGGTTTGGGGCTTCACAGCTCCACTCTCGTGCGGACCTTTTCACGTCTCGCCTCCATTTTAGGGAAGCGGGGCGTGACAGGTTTTGTTGGTGGCCCATGCAGGTCCTTCTGTAACTGCGATTTTTGGAATGACGATAATAATATTAGAATGTCCAATAAACTAAGTTCGACGTCCGAGTCATAAGCTATGAGTCTAATCTGCTTCGTTTTCTGTGTCACTAGATGGCAGGAAGACGATTCACCCGTGGTGGAGGTAGTGGTGCGCTCCCTCATGATGAGGAGCCTGAGCGGGAACCCACCAACGGTGAGATGATGCGGATGATGTTGCAGATGATGCAAGTGCAGCAGGGCGTGCTCCTGCAAGTCCAGAATGCTCCACTTGCTCGAGCTGCACGGGCTCTTCCGGATGCCCCTCGCTCTGAGCCGGGAGCGAAGCAATTTCGGGAGCTGGGTCCCGCATATTTTGATGGGTCTGAGGGTCCTCTGGCTGCCGATGAGTGGATTCGGAACATCGAGGACAATCTGAAGATGGCCAAGATCACCCCGGCTGGATGGGTTGATTTGGCGAAGAGGCAACTCAAGGATAATGCACGGAACTGGTGGGATGCGGAAGAAAAGATGTTGGTGGAGCCGATAGCTTGGGCTACCTTTAAGTCCAGGTTTGATGAGGAATTCTTTCCGAAGGCTGCGAAGAAGGAGATGCTGCAGTGCTTCATTGATCTGAAGCAAGGGAGCTTGACGGTGGACCAGTACCACCAAGAGTTCACTAGACTGAGTCGGTTCGCACCGAAGATGGTGCAGGATGCTGATGAGAGGGCTCAGAGGTTCCTGCAGGGACTTGCTTTGGAGCTCCAGAGTTTTGTGTCTTCCTCCGATCTGGACTCTTATCAGAAAGTTTTGGTCGCTGCCAGGAGGCAGGAGCTGAACCTGAGTCAGAGGAGGGGGTCTATTGTTGGTACTGGGAAGAGGCCTATGGAGCAGGCCAGAGCGGTGGTTAGGCCTGGTTTCAAGCCTAATCAGCCTGCTCAGTTTAAGAGGCCAGGAGGGCCTATTCTGAAGACTTGCCATTTCTGCGGCAAGCCTGGCCACATCAAGGATCAGTGTCGGAAGTTTTTGGGCCAGTGTCTGGTTTGTGGTGATGCTTCCCATGTCGCGAGGGATTGTCGGCATGCGGGTCCGCTGCGGAGGGCACCTGTTGCAGCGCAGCCGTTGCAGCAGCGAGCGTCTGTTCCTGCTGGACGTGGAGCAGCTCTTGTTCCACAGAAACATGCTTTTCAGCAGGTTGTTCCGCCAAGGAGGCAGGCTTTTCTAATGACCGCGGTGGAGAGCGAGGGTGTGGATGAGGTTATTGCAGGTAATCCTCAACCTGGCTGTTACTTTCCTAGCTGGTTTGAATGTTAGATTGTGTTGTTTGCTTGAACATGGTTGTTTGCTAGACTAGGGGTTGATTGTTAATTGCTTGTTAGGTGTGGTTTTGGTGTGCACATTTCCTGCACGAGTCCTCTTTGACTCTGGTGCATCGATGTGCATTATTTCTCGGAGCTTCGTGGAGAGGCATTCCTTGTCGACGTCCCCTCTTACCAAGAGTTGGAATATCGTTACAGGGAATGGCGTGGTCTCGGTGCATCGTGGTTGCAATTCTTGCTAGTTGGTGGTCTGTGGACATGAGCTTTTCGCTGATTTCATTATCCACGACATCATCAACTATGATGCAGTTCTTGGGATGGACTGGCTTGCGAGCTTCTATGCTACGATTGACTGCAGGAGGAAGAAGGTGGTGTTCGAGATTTCCGGACATCCAGTGTTTGAGTTCAGTCGTGGTAGCAGTCCGCTTGGTCCTGTCAGATTTCGGGCCAGGCCGGTGGAGGTTGTGGCTATGCAGATGGAGCTGAAGTGGCCAGCTGTGGTGCGGGATTTTGGAGACGTCTTCCCCGAGGAGATGTCTGGTTTGTCACCTGATCGAGCTCTAGAATTTTATATTGATCTTGTTCCGGGTGCGCAGCCGATTTCGAAGGCGCCGTATCGTATGTCACCCGCTGAATTGGAATAGTTGCGGAAGCAGTTGGATGAGCTCTTGCAGAAGGGTTATATCAATCCCAGTGTGTCCCCGTGGGGAGCACCGGTGTTGTTGGTGAAGAAGAAGGATGGTTCGCGTCGCATGTGCGTGGACTATCGGGAGTTGAATGCGGTGACCATTAGGAATAAATACACGTTGCCTCGCATCGATGATATTTTTGATTAGCTTGGGGGTTCGAGGGTGTTTTCTAAATTGGATTTGAGGAGTGGTTACCATCAGTTGAAGGTGAAGAAGGGAGATGTTCCGAAGACAGCGTTCAGGATGAAGTATGGACACTACGAGTTTGTGGTTATGCCTTTCGGCGTAACTAACGCGCCCGCAGTTTTCATGAATCTAATGAACCTGATTTTCTACGACTTTCTGGATAAGTTTGTCGTTATCTTTATTGACGACATTCTGATCTATTCGAAGTCGGAGGAAGAGCATGCATCGCACTTGAGGACGGTATTGGAGATCTTGAGGAAGCATCGTTTGTATGCTAAGTTTTCGAAGTGCGAGTTTTGGCTGGATAGAGTTGCTTTTCTCGGGCATGTGGTGACTGGAGATGGTATTTCAGTGGATCCCGAGAAGATTAGGGCCATCAGGGAGTGGCCTGTTCCGTCGTCTGCGTCTGAGATTCGGAGTTTCCTTGGACTTGCTGGTTATTATCGGCGATTCATTAAGGACTTTTCTCGTATTGCGGAGCCGATGACCAGGTTGACGCGGAAGGATGTACCTTTTGTTTGGTCGGGTGATTGTGAGAGTGCTTTTGGCGTTCTGAAGGAGAGGTTGACGACTGCCCCTATTCTTGTTGTGCCTGATCGCAGCGGTGGATTTGAGATCTTTTGCGATTCTTCTGGCAAGGGTCTCGGTTGTGTGTTGCATCAGCACGGACATGTTGTGGCGTATGCGTCTCGTCAGCTTAAGGTTCATGAGAAGAATTACCCGACGCATGATTTGGAGTTGGCTGCCGTTGTCTTTGCTCTTAAGATTTGGATGCACTTCCTGCTGAGTGAGAAAGTGAAAGTTTTCACCGATCACAAAAGCTTGAAGTATATTTTTACTCAGAAGGAGCTCAACATGCGACAGCGTCGATGGTTGGAGCTCATGGCGGATTATGAGATTGATTTGCAGTTTCACCCTGGCAAGGTGAATGTGGTCCCTGATGCGCTGAGTAGGCTTCCAGCGGTGATGATTTTGACCTCGCAGTGGAGATTGCAGCAGGATTTTTGCGAGTCTGGTGTTGAGATTGTTCTTCCTGGGGCGGCTTCATCGTTGATGTACATGCAGGTACAGTCGACGATCGTGGATCGGATTAAGGTGGGCCAGGCTGAGGATCCGAAGCTGGTAAAGATTCGGGAGCAGGTGGAAGCCGGTCTGCGGACTGACTTTTTGATTCATGAGGATGGCTCGCTGAGGTTTGGAGCCAGGTTGTGTGTGCCAGCTGGGGACATTAGAGAGGAATTGATGGTGGAGGCACACAGTTCGCCGTATTCTGTGCATCCTGGTGGCACCAAGATGTACCAGGATCTTCGTCTGAATTATTGGTGGCATGGTATGAAGAGGAGTGTGGCTCGGAGTGTAGCCAAGTGCTTGGTTTGCCAACAAGTGAAGGCGGAGCATCAGCGTACTGCCGGGTTGCTACAACCGCTTCCGATTCCGGAGTGGAAATGGCAACACATCACTATGGATTTCGTGACTGGACTACCTTGGAGTCCGAAGTAGAATGACGCGATTTGGGTGATCGTAGATCGATTGACCAAATCTGTGCACTTTATTCCGTTCCGAGTGGGACAGTCCACTGAGGCGCTAGCAAGGAGATATATGGAGGAGGTCATGCGACTTCATGGAGTCCCCGTGAGTATCGTGTCAGACAGAGACACGAGGTTCACATCTCAGTTCTGGCAGAGTTTGCAAAAGAGTTTGGGTACGCGTCTGAGTTTCAGCACGGCGTACCATCCGCAGACGGATTTCCAGTCCGAGAGGACGATTCAGATTTTGGAAGACATGCTGAGGGCGTGCATGTTGGATTTCAAGGGTTCGTGGGAGGACCATCTACATCTGGTAGAGTTCTCTTACAACAACAGCTTCCAGGCGAGTATTGGCATGGCGCCTTTCGCCGCTCTTTATGGGAGGAAATGTCGATCGCCATTGAGTTGGGATGACGTTGGTGATCGGGAGTTGTTGGGACCTGAGATGATTGTGGAGGCCGTGGATATCGTCAGGAATATTCGGGAGAGGTTGAGAATTGCTCAGGACCGTTTTAAGCATTGGGCGGATGCTAAACGTCGTCCTTTGGAGTTTCAGCCGGGCGACCATGTGTTCTTGAAGATTTCCCCGAATCGTGGTGTGATTCGTTTTGGGAAGCGAGGGAAGTTGAGCCCGCGATACATTGGACCGTTTGACATTTTGGAGAGGGTTGGCGAGGTAGCTTATCGCTTAGCCTTGCCGCCATCTTTGGAAGGAGTTCACAATGTTTTCCATGTGTCGCAGCTTCGTCGATACATTAGCGATCCATCTCATGCTGTGGATTTTTCGGAGATTACCGTTCGCCCCGATTTGACGTATGACCAGCATCCAGTGCAGATTCTGGACAGGCGTCAGAAATCGCTTCGGAACAAGATTGTCAATCTTGTGAGGGTGATGTGGCGACACGGCTCACCTGGAGAGTCTACTTGGGAGAATGAGGATGAGATGCGAGAGCGTTTCCCACTTTTGTTTCCGGACACGTGAGTGTTTGGAAATTCCGAGGACGGAATTTTTCTTAAGTTGTGGAGGATGTTACGACTGGTTTTCTTGTATCTAGATCTATTATAATATAATATATGTTTTGGTGGATTTTCTCCTTTTGTGTGGTTTTCGTCTCCGTAGCTTTCATTTTCGATCGTTTCGTCGTGTTTTCTCGTTTCTTCCTTAGGATCGTCGATTTCGAAGTATGTCATTCGTGACGGGCTTCATAACGGTCGTATCTTACTATTAGATCAAGCCTAGGAGTCATAGGAATCAATCCCGGAGCTCTGCGCCGTTAGCCGGTGTAAGAAGGGGCACCGACCGACTAGATGACGATTCAGTCGGTCGGCAATCCTTCTTGGACCGACTAGTTGGCTTTCTAAATTATTCAGGAGTTACTGTTTATCGTTAGTCGGTCTAAGAACGTTGGTTGACCGACTAGGTTGCAAACTAGTCGGTCGGCAATGCTTCTTTAACCGACTAACACATCATCTTATTTTTGGTATCAATACTGTTCACTCTTAGTCGGTCTAAGTTCGTCTCTCGACCGACTAGTTGTCAAACTAGTCGGTCAGTATTTGTTCATTGACCGACTAAATCCAAATCCTATTTTCGTTCAGAAGTTACTGTTTACACTTAGTCGGTCTGCGTTGGTCGACCGACCGACTAGTTGCCAAACTAGTCGGTCAGTGGTTGCTCTTTGACCGACTAGTCTGTGTTAAAACCCTAATTTCTGGGCAGCCGCCAGCCCAACCTATTTATACCCCTCCCAAACGTTTTCTTCTTCCTCCACTCGACCCAAAACCCTAGTTTCTCCCCCATTGAGCCCCCTTCTTCCCCAAACCCTTATTCCTTCATTCCAAGCCCAAGATCCATCATCCAAACCATCCCTCAACACATTCTACCTCTCATCTTCCCCAAAATCTCATCAAATCCCCAAAATTCCCCCAAAAACCCTAGTTCTCCAAACTTCTCCATTCGTTTCCAGATCTGGTCCCTAGGTTCTCCGGAGTGTTTCTTTCGCCTCCTCACGGTAAGAAATCGATCTCTTGATGTTTTCATAACATATTTGTATTTTTATGAAACCCTAATGAAATGGATGTTGTTTTGATGATTGTTTCCCCTTAACAGCGATTTCCCCGTAGTTTAGCATCCGCGAGACGAACCTTCGTGATCGTCATCCCCGGTGCTAGGCAAGTGAAACTTGCCACTTAGGGTTTAGGCCATGTTTTAGGCCATTTTGCTTGTTGTAGGCGTAAAAGAGGCTAGGCGACGAAATGATACTCGCCTAGGCGCAAATTTAGGAACTAGCCTGACAACGAAGCTAGATCCGACATATATCATGTTGCACAATTACCATGTCATGTTTAAATTCCATTAACGGTACGCAAATTAATTGTCATGTCATTGCATTCTTTAGGTGATCCCGTGATTGTGTAGCATCGCTACAATACTTGTGTTTCCTGGCTCGTGACCAGAAGCGAGCATAATGAGTTGCTAACCCCAACGCTCGATATTGAATTGTGAACTAGGAAAACAAGCTCCCGTGCGGGGCAACCCTGGCTCACTTGCTGGGCTCATGTACAGGGACCCTGGCTTGTTTACGTGTGGGATGGGGTAAGGGTTAAGCGGCCATTCAACTGGGAGTCTGCCTGATCAGCAACTGCAGTTGTAAGGCGTAAACTCTGGGGTGGGGTAGTGTTTAGTGCCGATCAGTGTGAGTGTTGTACCATTCAGCTGAAGGGCGTAAACATCTACAAACAATAGTGAAACGTGAATAGTGATTTGATTGAGATTGTTAATAGCTTGGCTACCCTTGTCTTGTCCCGTTAATTGTTCTCTGATACTTATTGTTCACCATGTCGTACTTGTGCACTCATGTTATAACTGCCATGTCATGCATACTATAACTGCTAGGTTGCTAGTTGCCTTACTTCCAGTTTCCTTGCCCAAGTCTTTTAGACTTGCTGACATGTGCCCCTTTACTCTTTTGGGTGACACATGTTAGATCCCGAGCCTGAGTACCTTGTTGAGGACGAGGTGTTTGCTGACGCCGAGCCCGAGCTTGTGTTTGACGGGGAGTACGTGGACACTGGGGACCAGTCCTAGTGTTTTCGTTGTGTTTCCCTTTTTATTTAGACTGCTGTTTTGTTGTCGGTGCGTGGCACCTATACTTTGTTATGCTATTGGTTTTGTTGGCCTTGTTCTGGGCCTTAGACTCTTTCTTTAGCCTGGTGGCTTTTCTGGATGTTGAACTTATTTTCATGTTGGACAATTTATGAGATATGAGAATTTTATTTCTGTCTCTCCTTTTATTATTATTGTTGCTCCGTTGTGGTTACAGGGACCTGCTTATGTTTTATTGACGCTTATCGGGTTTGGGGCTTCACAGCTCCACTCTCGTGCGGACCTTTTCACGTCTCGCCTCCATTTTAGGGAAGCGGGGCGTGACAATGATGGTGTGAATGAAGCAGATGGCGTAGGGGAATGTCGGCGGCTGACTGGACCCTGGGCGAGCTAACCCCGGGTCGAACAAGCCTCGATCCATCAATGGATGATGGTTGACCTCGGCAGGGCTGACGTTGTAGTGGCTTCGCGGGGGACAACATTATGCTTGATGGTCTGTCTGTTATGGTCACAGTGGCTTGGCGGGGGATGACGTTGACCACAGACTGGATACTGGGCGAGCTAACCATGGGATTAACACGCATTGATCCGAGCTGTTGGAGCCAAGTCCAAGCTATCTCCGCCAAGTTCAAGCTATATCCACCAAGTCCGAGCAATTGGGGCTCTAGTCCAAGCTATGGCATCCAAGTCCGAGCTATTTCTGAGCTACCTCCAGATTCCTGTAACACGAAGAGCTTTTTAAGGAGGATTGGATCTGTAGAGATTTTGTAGATGGAAAATGTTAGGGTTGAATTTCTGCTAATATTGGTTGGCATTAGTGGCACTACATCTGGAGGTTTCAGGCTGCGGAATCGGAAGTCTTTTTGAGCAGATTGGGCAGTAATGTTGAACATAATGTCGTTCAACAAAATGTTCAACATTCGGGATCTGGAATTCTGGTTAGTATGCAGAAATGCTGCTTTGGTTTCAGATTTGATTTGCTGCCTAAAATAACGGGGATTTCTGAATTGATTGTGGAATATCTGCTTGAGAGATTTTTGGAAAGCCCTTTCTAAATCTGTTGCTAAATTGAAGGGATGTTGGGTTGAAATAGAAAGAGAATATCTCGCAGATTTGTTGGTTGGGAAGATTGATTGTTGCAGATCTTTTTATTGTTGCTATTTACAGAAGATTTGAAAGAATCATTTCCTATCTTGGTTCAGTTAATTGTGGGTGAGCTGGAGATATATTTGGAAGCTATTATCTCTCGTTATTGTTATTGAATTTGTTAGAGAGATTTTCGCTCCCAAGTATTGGTTGGAAGATCTTGTTGAAGATATTGTGGAACCACTTGCCTGAAGTGATTCCTTAATTTGTGGGCTGCCGATTCTGCACGGGATTTTAGCGAGCGAACTTCCTTATCTACTCAGTGATTGAGGGGGAGCGATGGATTGAACGGGTGTGCGGTTTTGCGGTGAGGGACGGCTTTTGAAAAAGACGATTGAAGAACTCCGGGAGGAGGCCGACGGCTACGGATGTAGGATCAAGGGAGTTGATCTAGTCGGTTGTGCAAGGGGAGCTTGCGGGCAAGGGGAGCTTACCGAGAATACTCCATGGGTTGGTAGAGACCACCCATCAAGGTTTGTATTGAGGGGGAGGTTGTTCCTCCTAATAGATCGTGATAATTAGTGATTGTACTCATTGATTATAGTAGTGGAGTATTCTGATTTTCTGGGCGTGGCCCCGCAGATGTAGGTGTGCGCACCAAACTGCGTTACCAAGTCTTGAGTGTCTCTGATTGGTTTGTGTTGTTATCTTTGTGTTTTATTTGTTGTGACCATGTACTGAACTTTCATTTGGTATCACAGCAGGTCACCTGTGTCTCTTTGTTAACAAAGCAGGTGTGATCTTGGATTTCAATACTTGAATCATGGCTACACGAGAAGGTGCCTCCATTGTTCGTCCTCCACTGCTCACCGGTACAAACTACACTTACTGGAAGTCTCGAATGCGTGTATTCATCAAGTCCATTGATGAGAAGGCCTGGATCACTGTCGTTGAAGGATGGACACCGCCGATCGAAATTGACAAAGATGGCAAAGAACACCTCAAGCCGGCAAGAGACTGGAGTCGGATTGAAGAACATGCGGCATTGTGCAATTCTAAAGCAACTAATGCTATTTTTTTGGCTGTAGATGAAGAGCAGTTCAAGCTGATCTCCACATGTGAGTATGCCAAAGAAGCATGGGATATTCTCCAGAATGTTCATGAAGGAACAAGTACCGTAAAAGCTTCCAAACTCCAGATGCTAGCTTCTCAGTTTGAAAATCTAAAGATGTATGACAACGAGACTGTTGTCGAATTCAATGGGAGGTTAAGAGATATAGCCAATCAGGCCTTCCAACTTGGGAAGAAATATTCACAAAAGAAGTTAGTTGAGAAAACCTTGAGATCTCTTCCAGACAAATTCTCGGCCAAAGTTGCAGCCATTGAGGAGGCCAGAAATACGTCCACCATGAGGCTGGATGAACTTATGGGGTCACTTCAGACCTATGAAATAAATCTGAAGCAGAAGAACGTCGACAAAGTAATGGCACTAGACAAAGTAATGGCCCTGAAAGTTGATGCTAGAGATGTCTCTAAAGAAGATGATGTATCGGGTGTAGATACGGATATTGCCGTGTTGACTAAAAACATCAGTAGAATGCTGAAGAAGATCAGTAGTAAAGGGAAAAAGAAAGGAAAAGGGATGCAGTGTAGAGTATGTAAAGGATTTGGGCATATACAGGCTGAATGTGCAAACACTCTGAAGAAGAAAAAATGGAAGTCCTCGACCAGTAGCTGGAGTGAAGATGAGTCTGATAGGAGTACTGAAGATTCGCCAGAAATTACATTACCCTCGCAGCCTCTCAGAAGAAGCGACCTGATCACAACACTAGCAGCCATGTTGAATCTGATGTTACAACATTACATACAACATCAGCCAACAAATCAAACAGTGTCAGATCCAGTGTTGCAACATCAGGTTCAACATCATCCACAACTTCTGCAACTGAATCTGAGTCTGAAGTCGATAGAGATGAGGAAGTTAGTGACGATGATATCCGAAAAGCATACCAGATGATGTTTGAGAAGTGGGTGCAAATCTGCAATATCAACAAAGTCTTGAAGGTGGAGAATGAAAGATTGAAGAAAGAGAAGGAGGAGGTCAAAATCAAATGTCTGAAAGTTGAGGAAAATTGTAGAGAATTGGAAAGCAACTTCAGAAATGTTCTTCTCAGGGCAGAGAAAGCTGAATGCACATTGGATAAGTGGAATTCTGGGAAAGCAAAGCTGGATGATATCTTGAACATGTGTAAGATTTCAGGAGATCGCACCGGAGTGGGATACAATAGAGGAGCTTTCTATAATGTGTCTGCTGAAAGAAGAAGTCAAGTTACCAAAGAACTTGAAAGAATGGGTCAGCACAAGGAGCATGATCAGAAGAAGCAGACTAGAGGCGTAAAAGGTGGTCGTCCTACGTGTGCTTACTGCAAGTTCATATGCCATACTGAGAGAAACTGCTTCAGTCACATGTGAGAGAAGGAAGAAATGTTAGACACCCTGATATGAAGATGAAAAAGCAATGGGTCAGAAAGTCTGAATTATACAGCAAGAACACTACATCTTCAGAGAAAACACTTCTTGTTGTGACTAATGTTGTAACATTAGATACAACACAGAAAAATGTTGCTGCAGATGTTATGACAGCAGACTCGACATCTCCCCTCGATAATCACTGTGAGCAATCTGTGCCAACGTCTCATGAATCTTCCTCCAGAATTATCAGAGTGATATCTCACCGCTCTTCCTCCGCCGGTGCCAATGGATCTTCGCATGTATCCTCTGTTAACACCGCCGATGTATTCAACTCTCCAACTACTTTTCGGACCCTCAGAGCTCGACTTCTACCATGTACATCATTCCATTCGTCACCCTACTGTCTGACGTGAGGTATAGTGTTCTTCCTCTTATTTCGCTGTGCCTGAGAATTTTTTTTAATAAGAGAGCCTGAAAGGGGGAGAATAATTTTTTTAAGATGCGAGGCTAGCTGAAAAGTATTAGAGTCACTGCTCGGGTTGCTCTAGTAAGGGGGAGAATGTGGTTTGGATTATTGTGGCTTAAAGGGGGAGAATGTGTGCTTGGTTGGTGCTTGCTTTGGGTTGTGCCACATAATGCCAAAGGGGGAGATTGTTAGGGTTGAATTTCTGCTAATATTTGTTGGCATTAGTGGCACTACATCTGGAGGTTTCAGGCTGCGGAATCAGAAGTCTTTTTGAGCAAATTGAGCAGTAATGTTGAACATAATGTCGTTCAACAAAATGTTCAACATTCGGGATCTGGAATTCTGGTTAGTATGCAGAAATGCTGCTTTGGTTTCAGATTTGATTTGCTGCCTAAAATAACGGGGATTTCTGAATTGATTGTGGAATATCTGCTTGAGAGATTTTTGGAAAGCCCTTCCTAAATCTGTTGCTAAATTGAAGGGATGTTGGGTTGAAATAGAAAGAGAATATCTCGCAGATTTGTTGGTTGGGAAGATTGATTGTTGCAGATCTTTTTATTGTTGCTATTTCCAGAAGATTTGAAAGAACCATTTTCTATCTTGGTTCAGTTAATTGTGGGTGAGCTGGAGATATATTTGGAAGCTATTATCTCTCGTTATTGTTATTGAATTTGTTAGAGAGATTTTCTCCCCCAAATATTGGTTGGAAGATCTTGTTGAAGATATTGTGGAACCACTTGCCCGAAGTGATTGCTTAATTTGTGGGCTGCCGATTCTGCACGGGATTTCAGCGAGCGAACTTCCTTATCTACTCAGTGATTGAGGGGGAGCGATGGATTGAACGGGTGTGCGGTTTTACGGTGAGGGACGGCTTTTGAAAAAGACGATTGAAGAACTCCGGGAGGAGGCCGACGGCTACGGACGTAGGATCAAGGGAGTTGATCTAGTCGGTTGTGCAAGGGGAGCTTGCTGGCAAGGGGAGCTTGCCGAGAATACTACATGGGTTGGTAGAGACTACCCATCACAATTTGTATTGAGGGGGAGGTTGTTCCTCCTAATAGAATCGTGATAATTAGTGATTGTACTCATTGATTATAGTAGTGGAGTATTCTGATTTTCTGGGCGTGGCCCCGCAGATGTAGGTGTGCGCACCGAACTGCGTTACCAAGTCTTGAGTGTCTCCGATTGATTTGTGTTGTTATCTTTGTGTTTTATTTGTTGTGACCAAGTACTGAACTTTCAGAAAACAAACACCAGACTGGGGGTGATTAGTGTTTCTTAAAATTAATGCTTAAGTAAAAAATCTAAACCCTCTAGTTATGTTTAAGATTCCTTTACTCCTCTAGGTTCTTAATCAACAATTACTACGCTACTTGCAAATAGAGATGTGCACAACAGAATTCAAATCGCAAATGCAATTAATGTAAATATAGAAATGAGAGACAAACTATCACAATGCAAACACAAAGAATTATCTTGGTTCACCCTCCCGTGGGCTACGTCATGTCTCCAATCTCATTGAGATTTTCTACTAAACAACTCTCCAACAAGAGAGAAACTTTGTCTCAAACTCGAGGGCTTATACAAGCACCTAAATTCACTTGCTAGGAATTTCCAATACAACAAACTCAATCTCACCAAGTGAGGACCTCGTCACATGAGGCTTTTCACACCTAACCAATGTAGGATCCTGTCCAAAACAAAGTTAGGATCGATAATTAAAGTTGAGACTTACGCTTGCGTATGCGGAACGATAGTCTCGGAACTTTGCCTTCGGATTCGCCACGACGGATCGAGTCTTCTCACGAACGGAGTAAGGCTACTAATCCACAATCTAAATCTCTATTTTAGATTAAGAACTTGGAAGGAGGGAGAGGAAATATTTCTGCAGAGCTTCGCTATGAAGAAGATGCATGCATGAATTTCATGCAAATGTGTAAGGAAAATGGCTACCCTTGGGTCTTATTTATAGCCCCCAAGGTAGTTATTTTAGGGTAAGTTGTTCCTTTGGAACAACTTAATTAAGGTGTACCATGATACATGGCACATTATAAGCTTAAGTTGTACCATATGCATGGTACAACATAAGCTTAAGATATTCCCTCTTTATTAGCCATATGTCGCATGCACTTATGCATATATAATACGACTTTCCCGCTCATACAGAGATCCTCTCCGCAAGGGAACAGATTCCCTTTGCACATGACTTCGTGTGCGCGACGTTCGAGGTCCGTATTCCCTCGTACATCCCCCACAAGGGTGTACAAACGTCTTCCATATCCAACATCTCCCACTCACACTTGAGGGGATTGTAAGAGAACGTCTTTCCCTTAGTTCTTTCATCTATCATACCGAGAAATAGACCGTGCGACCGTCATGCGCGTAGAGTCTGTTGTTGTGCACTTGTTAGAGATACACAACGACCTCGAAGGTGCAAAGTTGAGTAGTTCAACGCATGCTTTACCCTAGATTATTTCTTCGCATTTCTTGTACTTTATATTCAACAATTGAATCCCATCTGGATTACAATTGGCTGGCCAGCTTTGAATCATTAAAGTCCAAATGCGAATATGAAATCAATCTTCCTCTTCTTGCGAACCTTCTGATCTTGACTTGATTCGCTTTTCTAACGTGCCCCGCCGAGCCGAATTACCATAGCCCATTAGTAACACGCTAAGATAGCGATCATCTCGTCAAATCTAAAGGAACCAATTGGAGTGTTGAGGGTAAGAGTTAAGACCCATATGGCCTTTGAGTCTCACATAATAGCAAACACTATTGCTACTAACTCAGTGGTCGAAATGCATACGTGGTATGAACACGTATTACAATATCACTCCTTTCCCAGGGAGAGTATGTCTTAATGATGTTGTACGGATGAAAAGACTAGACACCACAGTGCCTATCTTTTTGAGTCCCCTTACTACTCGTGAAATATTCACGGACTCTCATCCTGCATAAGACAGATAGGATTTAAAAAATCCAATGAGATCTTTATATCCTTGTGATACAGATCTCGGATATTTTGTAAGCATCCGTATGATGCAGATCTTTTATTCGACTATCTTGTTTAAGTCATGACTCTAAATCATTTGTCTAATGATTTTGACTTTAAACTAGTCTCATCTCTATCTTATCCATCTGATAAGATAAGGCGGTTGCTCATGTGAGAGAGCCAACCTTAATCTGTCCGACATACACACAAAAATAGCTGAGACTTAAACACAAATGTATATAAAATCATTTGTAAGAAACTTGTATGCAAATTAAATTTTGATCTTCTATAGACATGGGAAATATTACATGATACAGCTCAGCACCTACGCATTCCCATAGATGATAAGTGTTTGAAAAACACATCTCTGGGGATCGCCTTAGTAAGGGGATCCGCTATCATCTCATGCGTGGATATGTATCCTATGTCTACTTCCTTCCGTTTATCATAATCCTTCGCAAACTTGAATCGAATGTCAATGTGTTTGGTCTTACAATGAAATTTAGGATCTTTGACATAGGCAATCGAAGCTTGACTATCACTGTATATAGGAACAGTGCTCGAGTCAGAGGCATTCGTCAGCCTGTCTAAGAATTTCCTAAGCCAAACAGCTTCTTGGACCGCCATGCTGAATGCTACGAACTCGGCTTCCATGGTTGATAGAGCGATGCAGGTTTGTTTCTTGCTGCTCCAGGATATTGCACCATTCCCGAGTAAGAAAACAAAGCCTGAGGTAGATCTTCGCTCGTCGAGATCACCCGCCCAATCAGCATCGGTATAGCCTTCGAGTCTCAAGGTATTTCCTTGATAGCATAACGCATAGTCCGCAGTCCCTTTGAGGTATCTTAATATCCTCTTCACCGCTTTTCAGTGTGCCTGCCCTGGGTTGGATTGGTAACGGCTTACCATACCAACAGCATAGCAAATGTCGGGTCTAGTACACATCATGGCGTACATCAGACTCCCGACAGCACTGGAGTATGGAACTTTTTCCATAGCTTTCTTTTCTTTTGGATCTTTGGGACACATCTCCAAACATAGACCCTCGCCTTTGCTTATTGGAGTATCAATTGGCTTGCAGTCCTGCATATTAAACCGTTCTAAAACTTTCTTTATATACGTCTCTTGAGAGAGAGAAAGAAGTTTCTTGGAACGATTCCTTGAGATCTTAACCCCAAGGATATATGCAGCTTCACCCATGTCTTTCATCTCAAAGACGGATGAAAGCCAAGCTTTGATATCCAATATAAGACGCTTATCATTTCCGGCTATAAGTATGTCATCTACATAAAGAGACATAATTATATACTTGTTTTTAATCCTCTTAATATATACGCAATTGTCTTCGTCGAGCATGGAGAATCCATACGACAAAACAACTTCTTGAAAGCGCATATACCACTGCCTTGAGGATTGTTTAAGACCATATATGGATTTACGAAGTTTACAAACCTTATGTTTGTTTTCTTCTTGTACGAACCCGTTTGGTTGTTCCATGTAGATCTCCTCATCTAGTTCTCCGTTAAGAAAGGCAGTCTTTACATCCATCTGATGTAATTCGAGGTCCAAACAAGCCACCATTGCCAGAATTAAGCGAATCGAGGTAAAACGCACGACAGGAGAGAAAGTCTCTTCGTAGTCTATTCCTTCCTGTTGCGTGAAACCTTTCGCAACAAGGCGAGCTTTATATTTCTCGATGGAGCCATCAGCCTTATGCTTGATTTTGAGAACCCACTTGTTCCCAATGGCTCTACGTCCCTTATGTAAATCAACCAAGTCACAGACTTGGTTTGTTTTCATGGATTGAAGTTCTTCTTCCATTGCCGCTATCCATTTATCTTTAGCAGGGCATGTGACGGCCTGTTTGAAGTTTGCAGGTTCGTCATCATCTTGTAGTAATGTCATGAATGTTTGAGGAAATTCATCCTCAAATCTCAGAGGTGTTAGCCTCGTTCGATTACTACGTCTTGTTTGAGTTTGATCACTCCCACTTGGAATGACATCACTCCCACTTGGAATAACATCACTCCCACTCGGATTAGGATTGGTATCGTTCGTATCATCCATTGGTGAAGTTTGAAACGTATTTTCTTCTTCACCAAGGATTCTCCCACTCGAACGTTCCGATCCTTCTTGATCCCAAGTCTCAAACAAGGATAAGTCTTGACGTATCTCACCCTGTCTTGGAAACTCTTTTTCCAAGAAGACAACATCCCTCGATTCGAATTCTATTAGACCCCCATTGTCCTCTTGACCGACGAAAACATATCCTTTGGAGTTTTCAGCGTATCGGATGAAGATACACTTCCTCCCACGTGGCCCAAGTTTGCCATATTTGTGAGAGGATAAATGTGCGTAAGAGGCACAACCCCAAGGTTTTAGAATGTTTAAGTCTGGAGTTCTATTGTTCCACAACTCATAAGGAGTAGAACTTACCGACTTCGAGGGTACACGGTTTAAGATGAATGCTGCCGTCAATAATGCGTCACCCCAAAAGGTGATAGGCAAATTTGCCTGAGACATCATTGATCGGACCATTTCCATCAATGTCCTATTCCTTCTTTCCGCAACACCGTTTTGTTGCGGAGTGTAAGGCATAGTTACCTGATGTACTATGCCTTTTTCATCACAAAGTTCCTTAAAACTTATTGATTGATATTCACCGCCCATATCGGTTCACAAAACCTTAATCTTGCGATCTAATTGATTCTCCACCAAACTCATATAGTTTTTAAAGCAAGCCAAAGCTTCACTTTTGTGGGATATCAAATAGATATGTCCGAAACGGGTGAAGTCATCAATGAATGTGATGAAATAGGACTTCCCGTGTCTTGTCTTAACATTCATTGGACCGCAAATGTCCGAATGGATAAGCTGTAATGGAACTTCGGCCCTTGTGCCAGTTCCAAACGGCTTGCGACAAGTTTTCCCTACAAGACAATGTTCGCAAGTTGACATTTCAACTTTTGAAACATTAGATAGTAAGCCACTTTTGGCAAGTCTATCCATTCTAGTTGGTCCAATATGACCAAGTCTTGCATGCCAACAAATGATTTCAGACTCAGAGTTAGAAGCATTTGTCAAATGAAAACTTTCATTAATGGAAGAAGCAACATCATACATTGTATTTAAAACAATTAATCCATTACAAACATTACCAGAACCAATCAAAGAATTATTACAAACAAGGTCAACACATTGTTTATAGAACCTCCACTCATAATCTAAAGACATTAACATGACCACGGAAACGATATTCCTTCTAATATCTGGAGCAAAGAGGACGTCGTGCAATAATAAAGTCCGGCCGTTGTCGAGAACTAGCTTGCATGTTCCGACGCCTTTGACTTCAACACGTGTGTTGTTGCCGACGTATATCCACTTTGTTCCTTGAGTTATCTTTCGATACTCTACGAAGAACCTTCTGTCCTTCGCAACGTGGTCTGTGGCCCCTGAATCAATCAACCAAAAATAGTTAGATTCAGCAAGAAACACGGAACTAGAAACACATATGTAACTAGCCCTACAAGTTACCTTGTCACTTCCATCCGTACACTTACGGGCGAAGTGACCGTACTTGTTGCACTTAAAGCACTTGATCTTCTTCAAGTTTTTCTTCTTTGAGTGCATATTCTTTTGCCACTTTTTGTTCTTTGTCTTCTTTGAGGTCTCCGGTTCTTGCTTACGTTCGTTCACAAACCTTAAGCGTTTCCGCTTATTTCCTCCGTGTGAGGAACTAGCGGCCACGTGCACTTCTGCACTTGGTTTTGCGGCTTGAATCCGCTCTTCCTCGAGTTCGAGGTGTTTCGAAACATCGCTTAAAGTTTTAATGCATTCATTATGAGTGAGATGCATTTTCATGTTATCCCAGCTATCTGGGAGTGAACGAATGACCGCTTGGATCTGCTGTTCGTCAGACAGCGTAACACCCGCATCCTTTAATTCAGATATAAGATTCGCCATGTGGCGGAGATGCTTTTTCATAGAATGATCTCGCCGCATCTTGTACGAATCAAATTGAATATTCAAGGAGCGGAGTTTGGTAACCGAAGTTCCACCAAACTTTATCTCTAGCTCAGACCATATGTCTTTAGCTAGGTCGAATTCCCGAAATAGGCGCATTATGTCATTGTCCATCGCGGACAGTAACGTAATACGTGCTATTTTGTTCTTTCGAGTCCAAGTGTCATAAGCTTCCCGGTCCCTTTTGTGTTGGGCCGTATTGCCCAACTCAGGTTCTACCATTATGTTTTGGAGTGTTTCGAGCACATCTTGCTCCTCCAAAACATATTGGATCTTTATTGACCAAAGTTTATAATTGTCGCCGTTGAGCTTTTCACCTTTGTTAAGCTCTGCGACAATATTCTTAGAAGCGGTAGACATTTTCGATTCAAAAAACTGCAAAGAGAATGAAAAACACGATCAAAATTCTATGCATAAAGTTTCGATTCTTTAAACACTTGATAAGTTCTTTGGATGCGTTGAAATGTTACTCTAGAATCGAGAAGTTCACTATGTTCCCAACTACCATCTAGTAGTAACTTTCAAAGTATCCCTCTTACTTATCTCAAGTAAAAAGAAATCAGAAATAATACCCGTATGGTATTAGCAGCGGAAAATCACTTTGAAAAACTTATCTTTCAAAATAGAATAGGTGAGAATTAGCGCAAAGAATTTTAACGCAACAATTGCCAAGCCACGAGACCTGTTCTACACACCCATGGGTTAGATAACCATGGCCGGATCGTGGTAGGACTTGGAATTCTAAATTGCGCTATCCCGATTTAAGGACGGGACACAACCTATTTGAAAAACATCTTTTTCAAAAATTTGAAAGCACGTTGGCTAGTCTCCGTAGAGTAGAGCACAACGTCACAAGTACATTGGCTAATCTCCGTAGAGTAGAGCACAATGACATGGCTAATCTCGCATGAAGTAGAGCACTATGGCTAATCTTCAAGGAGTAGAGCCTAATGAAAACTTCATTAAAACGTTAGTTCCGTATGAACTAGTCGGCACTGTGGTTAGCCCCGTATGGGCTAATCGACACATTCGAGTTTGACCAAGGCCATTTGTTACCCCGTATGGGTCATCTGGCAAGTTTACAATCGACCCAGACCATTTGTCGGATTGGTCGACCAAAAACACAAAATTGGTCGACCAATTTTCGAATTCAACTTCTTCCCGGTCAGGGCCTCTGCCCTGACCCGGGCTTGGCCAAAGGCCGGCCAGGGCCTCTGCCCTGGCCGGCCAGGGGGCCTGGCCCCCTCGGCCAGGGCCGGCCAGGCCCTGGCCTCTGCCAGGGCCGGCCGGCCAGGCCCTGGCCACTGCCAGGGCCTGCCGGCCAGGCCACTGGCCGAGGCCAGGGCTCCTGCCCTGGCCTCGGCCAGGCCCTGGCCTGAGGCCAGGGCGCCGGCCTTGGCCTCTGCCAGGGCCGGCAGGCCGCTGGCCGGGGCCAGGGCTCCTGCCCTGGCCTCGGCCAGGCCCTGGCCTGAGGCCAGGGCACCGGCCCTGGCCACTGCCAGGGCCAGCCTGGCCGGCAAGGCTCTGCCAAGGCCGGCCACTGCCGGCCTGGCCCTTGGCCGGCCACTGCCGGCCTGGCCATGGCCGGCCATGGCTTGGCCATGGCCGGTCATGGCCAAGGCCATTCGGCGTTGGCCGGCCATGGCCCCTTTGGCCATGGCCGGCCACCCCCTTTAAACGGGGTTGCCGCACTCATTCCTCCCCCTTGATGGGGTGGTCGCCGGTGGTTATTGGCCGTAGCCAACCCCCTCCGCATGGGGAGAGGGGATGCATGGCCTTCATAGCCCATTTGGCCATGGTACACATGCACCAAATTTTCCTCTTACCCGATGGAAATAACTTCCATCATCTTCCTCGATGAAGCACCCGTTCGTCGATGAAGTTAGTTATTGCCTAATGGCCGTGTGCCAAAAAATGACTAACGTACTACGTGAACGGTCGGTTCTTCCCGTCACGGAGAGTTCCTACCATATCCGTAATGATAGGAGACCCTAACGTGAAAAGAACAACCGCTGCGTTCTCTCCGTCACGAAGCGTTCCTACTATATCCGTAATAGTAGGAGACCCATTCGTGAAAAAGACAACGACTCGTTCGTAGTTTCGACGGGGCGGTGGATTGATCGGGGCGAACCCATATGGCTCTGATACCAATGTAGGATCATGTCCAAAACAAAGTTAGGATCGATAATTAAAGTGGAGACTTACGCTTGCGTATGCGGAACGATAGTCTCGGAACTTTGCCTTCGGATTCGCCACGACGGATCGAGTCTCTCACGAACGGAGTAAGGCTACTAATCCACAATCTAAATCTCTATTTTAGATTAAGAACTTGGAAGGAGGGAGAGGAAATATTTCTGCAGAGCTTCGCTATGAAGAAGATGCATGCATGAATTTCATGCAAATGTGTAAGGAAAATGGCTACCCTTGGGTCTTATTTATAGCCCCCAAGGTAGTTATTTTAGGGTAAGTTGTTCCTTTGGAACAACTTAATTAAGGTGTACCATGATACATGGCACATTATAAGCTTAAGTTGTACCATATGCATGGTACAACATAAGCTTAAGATATTCCCCCTTTATTAGCCATATGTCGCATGCACTTATGCATATATAATGCGACTTTCCCGCTCATACAGAGATCCTCTCCGCAAGGGAACAGATTCCCTTTGCACATGACTTCGTGTGCGCGACGTTCGAGGTCCGTATTCCCTCGTACATCCCCCACAAGGGTGTACAAACGTCTTCCATATCCAACAACCAATACAACCAAATAACACTTACCACCACCCCTAGTGTGGATTTACAAACCTCTCTTTGAAGATGAATTCGTACAACCTCTTATAGCCAATATGTTGAAGCTTTGAGTAATATGAATGGCTATGGAAAAACTTTTTGATCTCAAGAATAAGTAAAATTAAAACAAAGAGATCAAAAGAAAACTCAATTGAAATCTCTGAATTATCAAGATGAAGTTTGAGGAGATTCTTAACCAATATACTTAAAGGCTTTGAAACAAATTAAAAACTAAAGGCCTTGAAAAGAGCTTGAGATAGTTAGAAAACTTAGAGTATTTGCTTAAAAATTGATCATTAAGTTATCCAAAATCACATCACTCTCAGCATATAAAGGGATCAAAAACTGGTTGAAAACTATTCCCTAAAATGCCCTCCCAACGGAAAGATCGACAACTATCCGTAAAATACGGAATTGTGTTTTTCAGTCCGTTGGGGTAAAAGTAGTTGACTGCTATTCATTTGGTAGTCGACTATCCTTATAACGGTAGTTAATCCCCCAGACTGTTGTAGTCAACTATTTTGGGGGACAGAACATTTACATTGTTTTCCACAGAAAAGTAGTCGAATCCTACTATAAAAGTAGTTGACAATTATTTTGATATATGGAAAAACATATGGAAAAAATTCCAAAAATCGTTCTACTCATTTTAAAAAGGTTTATAAATAATTTAAGAAGTTTAAAAACACTATTTTTGTATGTATGCAACCTTTAACTACTGGCTTCAACATTCTAAGACCAGTATAAAAATATAAAATACATCACTCACTGTACAAGAAGTGTTGATTCATTTCCTTTAGCTTAACCACTTGTCTTGAAGTCTTGGACCTCCATGAGTCCTTGACTTGAGCTTTTGATCTTCAATTTGATCTCCAAGCACTTTGACTCTCCATCATCAAGCTTTTCATTCCATATCATCATTGTATTTAAGCTTGAGTTGACCATTGTTGACTTGGATTCATAAACTCACAAATCATCTCACAAAATATCATTAGCAACACTAGTTATTAGCTTATCATCAAAACTAACTTATGGTTGATGCAATAACCAACATTCTCTCCCTTTTAATGATGGCAAACAATTTTGATAAAAATATGAAATTTCAATATTTAGATACTTACTCTGGCCCACTGCACCAATCCATGATTTCTATGGAGAAATTACTCTCCCTGCATTAATGCTCATTAGAGATAAGCAACTATAAATCAGATGTATCATAATTTTTATCAAAGGTGTCAATGTGAGTGTTCATATATATATGAGGTCAACATGTTATTGTGTCACATATATAAATTTCCCCTTTAGACATATATGATCACGCCAGCACTCTTCTCCCCCTTTGACATTATCAAGAAGCAATAATGAGGGTGATCAATAACCAACACAAAGTGTGATAGAAGCAACAAAATCATACAAAAGACATGTCATGAAGAAAGATAATCAATTAAGTGTCGGATCCTATGGATGGCAGATAACACTAAATGTGGGGTTGAATAGTGTCGTGTATAATGATAAAACTTTTTCAAGAATTTTAAAACCTTTCTAATGAAGTCGCCTAAGTCTCCAAGAAGTGTTACATATCTTTATACTTAATCAACACAAATATAATGCTTGTAATGAGATAAAGATAATATGTACATCAAAAATACGATCACAAGCAATATAATGAACAGAGAGAATAAGAGCAGTCATAGCGCAAACACCAAGAATTTATCATGGTTCCCCACAACCTAGATACGTCCAGTCCCCGACCTCACTCTGGATTTAATCCACTATTGCACAACCTGTAATACACTTACCTAGCCCCACTTGCTAAGATTTTCTAACCACCTAATTACACCAAAACTAGGATTTCAAACCAATTACAACAACACCCATTTTCACATGGGAATACAACACCTTATCGATCGACTTACCAACGCATTCCTTGAGGCGAACAACCCTTTGTCGATTGATAGTTACACCATTTTGATCCTATAGCCAAAGTAATGGAGCTTTGTGTTTTATGTGTGGCTATAGAAAGAATCAAAACTCCTTGATCTCAAAAATAATGTAAATAAACAACACCTTACTTGAATCAAATCTTTTGAAGATTAAAACTTAAAGAGTAGATATTAAAATCAAGCTTTAATAGAGGTCAAAAGATATATAAAAAGGATCTGAAAATTATAGCACAACAATTAGAACTATGGCCAAAAAGAGAACTTTTAAAGAATGAGAGCTTTGGAAAATATAAAAAATTGTCAAGAATTAATATATAATAATTCTAGACTCTCATGTATTTATAGAGGTGAAAACAAATTAAATCGAGCCCAAAAATCCCTCCTCCAACGGCTATAAACGACTAGTTTGTGGAAATCACGTTTTCTGTTAAAACTGTTTGTTTGACCCAGAAAGTTGGCTATTTTCTTGCCGATAATCAGCTACTACAGTCCAAAAAATTTTAGTTCAAATCGTACTAACAGATAGTCGGCTATTAGGGTGTTGATAATTGGCTATTCTATGATACATGCGTTTTTCTCTATTAAAATACTTTGAAATCATTTGAAAATAATTATATATAATAATTTAAAACATATTAATACAATTTAAAATTATTTTTCTAGTAATTATGTGTTTGTAGCTCCAAGATTTAGCTTTTACAAACTAATGCTCTTACTCACACAGTTTTACACACTTTGAGTTCTTGAGTCTTGTTTGCTTGTCTTGGGCAATCGAGTCTTCATTTGGAGTCCTTGCTTGAGTCTTCATTTGCTCATTGTCTTGACTCTAGAAATGGCTCCATGATCATGGCTTCCATGTCTTTGTTTTCGAGCTACACCACAACTTAGTTCTTCATGGCTTAATCACATTGTTTATATCATATACACTTGATTTAAAGTGATTAGTACCGTATCATTTGCGAACATCATCAAAACTCCACTGGGGTGGATACAATATCCCAACATTAAGCTATTTCTCGATAATGATACAAAGATCTCTATGCAATTTAATGTTTGAATCAATCTTAAGAGCCTAGGTGAGAATATCAGTTACTTGATTATATATAGAAATATATATAAGCTCAATATCTTTCTTAATGCAATGATCATCAATAAATCTATGTCTAACATCAATATGCTTAGTTCTTGGATGTAACACAGAATTCTTAGTTAAACTAATAGCACTCTTATTATCACAATAAATCACAGATGTATGACACTTAATACCATAATCAGCTATGGCTTGGTTCATTCAAAGTACGTGTGCACATGCAAATCGATCATCAATATATTCTGCCTCGATCGTGGATAGTGAAACATGATTTTGATTTTTTGCTAACCCAAGAAACAAGGGAACGTTCAAGAAAATGACAAGTTCTACTTGTGCATTTTCTAGTGGTTTTGCATAATCAAAATCACTATACAAAATAAGATCTAATTTGCTATATTTTTGAGAAAAATAACTCAAAATCCGATGTGGTTCTAAGATACATAAGTTTATGTTTTACTACTTTAAGATGTGACACGGTAGGGTCTGACTGAAATCTAGCACAAACAGATACGCTAAACATAATATCAGGCCCACTAGTAGTAAGATAGAGTAAGGAGCCAATCATACCTCAATAGGTTCTTTGATCTACACGCTTACCCCTCTCATCTTTGTCCAATGAAATAGAAGTGGTCATAGGCTTGTCCTTTTCTGCAGCAGCATCCATCCATAACCTTCTGAGTAGATCATTTGCATACTTGGTTTGATGGACGAATGTGCCTTCCTTTGACCGCGTGATTTGCAATCCTAAAAGAATGTGAGCTCTCCCATGTGGCTCATCTCAAAGTCATCCTGCATCAACTTAGAAAATTCATGACATAGGTTTTCATTAATAGATCCAAAAATGATATTATCTACATCAATTTGAATAAGAATAATATCACTACTAATTTTATTAATAAATAAAGTAGTGTCTACTATACCAACACTGCATCCTGAATCGATTAAGAACTTTCTCAATCTTTCTTACCAAGAATAATATCATTATCAATGTTGCCCGCCGCTCGTGTGCCCGCATCAAACTCCATCGCTCGCCGCTCGCTTGCCCCTCGCCACTCGATCTACTCGATGCCAACCACATGCGACCTCGATCCACTCGAACCCAATGTTGAAATGCTTCAGCACCACCTTTAAGTGCACGCTGCCAGCCCGCCAGCCCGCGCCCTACTTCTGCTCAATCCGCTCGGCGCCACCGTCAATCCACTACAACACCACTTGTAAGCGCTCACGCCTCCCGACCGACCGTCGCTCGCCAGGTAAACCACCCATCCACTTGATCGGCTCGGCACCGACCACCTACGACCTCGATCCGCTCGGCATCGATGTCAATCCTCTTCGACTGCCCGCCCGATCCACTTAGCGCTGACCTCAATCTTCTAATCTCATCACCTGCCATCTTATCCTCACTCTTTCTTTCTCTACTCTCTAGTTACTTTTCATTAGTAATTATTTATTATTTAATTAATATTAATTGGCTTTAATTTATTCATTATTTAATTAGAGTTTAAATAATAAATTAAATTATTAATTTAATTTACCTAGTTATAGTATATTAGTTTAATTTATTTAAATTAAATTGACAATATAATTAGTTTTTATTTAACTTTTAATATTAAAATTACATTAAATCGCGAATCCCACCAACCTCGAGAATTTATCATCTGAACACAAAATATGCGAGGTGGGCCACACAGTAACTTCTCCCAACTTTATTTTTTAGTTCATTTTTTTCATTCAAATAAAAAAAATATTTTTATCTGCACACAATCTCAAGATGAGTGTTGTTATTCGCATCACAGAAATTTATGAATACACCACACTACTTGATTCATCACACCTGTATTTTTAACATCAGATGTTTGGATTTGGATATCCGAACGGCTCTAATACTTTTATTCTTCCGTTCGAAATTGCAAAGCCGAATAATATAATAAAACATGTATTGTGTTCGGATTTACGCATGTATTGTATTAGAGCCGTTCGGATCTCCAAATCCGAACATCTGATGTTAAAAATATAAGTGTGATGAATCAAGTAGTGTAGTGTATTCAAAAAATTCTATGGAGCGAATAACAACATTCTCTGAAGATTTCAAAACACACATTCTACAAACCAAACGGTCACTTGGGCGCATTCTACCTATTCAATTTTTTTTTAATGTTGCATATATCATATACACCATTGGTAATTTTTTTTAACTTTTTATTTTTTATCCCACTGACTACAGCGGGCGCGGAATCTGCAGTCACAAGCAAGACAACATTTGTACAGCTGGGGTTGATAGCACCCAAGTTCAAAATCTTGCTAATCAAAACTCACATGCAGAGCACATGACGGAAAAAGACCTCACATCATCAATGACAAATAACGAACTCAGTACATTTTCAAGGGGTATTCTGGGAACGTAGTTAATTTCGCCGTCCACGTGACTTTCAAGCTTCAGAATTAATTATCCCATGAAAAACACAGACATTAAGCTCGAATTGATGAGGTTACTATATACTAAATTTGCTTAGTGGTATTTGCCATCACTCCTTTGTGAAACGTTAATGGTTCGATTCCTGCTTTTCGATGTATGAAATCTTTTCTGAGTTTGACCCAATTTCACAAGACACATCAGAATTATTTTTACGTGCACATAACCATCATTGAAACTAAACTTGTATATAGATCTTGAATTGGGCTTGAATAAGTAAAGGGTTTTTAGCATATTCGTCCCTTAAATCTTGCGTATTTTGATATCCGTCCCTCAAGTCTTCATATTTGCCCTCAAGTCCTTCAAAAGTTAGTATTTAACCTTAATAGTCCCTCTCACTAACTATCTGTTAAAATCTTAACGGAAATGGGAATATTCCGTTAAATTAAGGGACTATTAAGGTTAACGTTCAAAATTTAAGGGACTATTAAGGTTAAATACTAACTTTTGAGGGACTTGAGGGCAAATTAAAGTTAAATACTAACGGAATATTCCCATTTCCGTTAAGATTTTAACAGATAGTTAGTAAGAGGGACTATTAAGGTTAAATACTAACTTTTGAGGGACTTGAGGGCAAATATGAAGATTTGAGGGACGTATATCAAAATACGCAAGATTTAAGGGACAAATATGCTAAAACCTCATAAGTAAAATATTTTTTCCTTCTCTCTTTTTTGTCGTATCTCCAATCATCTAGTGCACTACACACAAAGGTTTCACTTTATTTTTAATTTGGCATAGCACTCTTTTTTCCTTTAAATAAATGCTCGATATTTTCGATCATGTGGCCAAAAAATTAAAAGGCTTACCTTTGATTTGGTAAACCACGAGGACTGAAAGCATGTTAATGCCTTTATGATATTTAATTATAAAACCTTTTTATCCCAGGAGAGAGAGAGAGAGAAATATTCGGGAAATTTACCTTGATCTAATTCTTAACTGGTCTTCTCAAAGGTAAACTACAGATTAATTATCAAAAAAATGAGAGGATTTCCTTGTATAATCTCCAAAATTTTCGATTTACTATCCTAATTTATTACGTCAAATTAACATCTATATTACATTTGGTGAAGTTGTCCTAGGTGGAGGTCTAACAAGTTGATAGAAAGAAAGACAACTGTTTTTGAATTCTAGGTCTGACCAGGACAAGCTGACTAGGAGAAACAGGTTGATAGAAAGACGTCTTGGATTTAATCTTGGGGATTGAATGGTTGAGACGAGATTTTGTGAAAAGTTTTGGAGGGAAAAACATTTTTTGGGAAAAGAAAGTTTCTGGGAAAATGAAACTTTATGGATAATAAAAGTTTCTGGGAAATAGGAGAGTGCATGCACTTAATGCATTTGGGAAAAAAACTTTAACTTTCACTTAATGCTGCAGATCGAATTATCTCTCCCTCAACGCGGGGCCCACCGTCTCTTCGACGCATGTGGCAACAAGATGAGAATAATTTTCTGTACCGAAGAAGCCCGCTAAATTTTTTACGCGAATTTGTTGTTTCCCTCCAAATGTGCCCTTGCCGAATTTGTTGTTCTACGCCGAATTTGTTGTTTCGCGCCAAAGGCGCTTGCGCCGAATTTGTTGTTCCGTGTCGAAGGCGCCCGTGCCGCTAAATATTTTTACGCTAATTTGTTGTTCCACGCAAGTTTGGCTGTAAAAATAATTTTTAGTGGAACAAAGATTTTGCGGGGGGAAATCTTAAATGAACAGTGCCCGCGGGCACGAGTAATGACTAGTCTATATTACATTTGGTGAAGTTGTCTTAGTTGGAGGTCTATATATGATTAGGATGTAACGGCCGTTATTTTTAGGTATGTTTAATTGCGTGGTGCTTGTAATTTTACGTGTTTTTATCCGTAGAGTCGACGCAAGCGCGTCTAAATTTTTCACCGTAGTTTAATAGTTACTATAGTTATTTTAATTTACTAATTACCTTACTAATTACGATTACTAATTACCAATTTTACTCTGGTTAATTAATTAGTTACTTAATTAGTTAGTTAATTAGATAGTTAATTAGTCAAATTCCCCCCCCCCCCTCACGTTTTTCTCATTCCGAGTCAGTACCTACCTCAAACCAGGTTCAATTCATTCCCCCTAAACTTTTAGTCTTCCTTCATTAATACTTAGGTTGATTTTAAAAGTTTCGTTTAACACGTCTCTTCCTTCTTTCCCTTATTAATTAGAAACCTAACCATTGACTATCTTCCCCCGATTAATGAACCTGTCTCCCTGCCCCCTCCTACTTTCAGGATCAGCCATCGGCTCCCTGCAACGTTCATCAGTTCCCCCAAACACACAATTCAACCCTCCCATTCTTCATCATCTACCCCTTCATCACTGCCAAAATCAAACAAACCACAACCCAGATCCTTCATCCCAAAAATCAGTTCACCCAAAATCAAAACGGAAATTGGCAAAGAAGAAGAGAATTCGGATCTGAACTTTCAAAATCAACCCTACAACTCCCAAATTCAGCCCCAATTCAAAAATCAATTTCAGATTTAAACTCTCCTCCTCTTCCTTTCTCTTCCTCCTCCTCTCCCTTCCCTAGGCCGACCAGCCCCCCGCCTCGCGCCGCCCGAGCCCCGCGCCGTGCCGCCCGTTGGCCGCCGCCCCTTGCCCCGCGTTTTTCCCCTTGCTGCAGCAAACGAAAAACGAAAAAAAAGAGAACAGAACGCAGAACGAAGAAGGAGAGGAGAGACGATAGAGAGAAGGGGGAATGAGAAAGAAAGAGAGAGGGTAAGTAATTTTATATAATATTTAATAAGTAAGTTTTTATTGAAGTGCTTGTAGGCCACCAAACGTTATTTAAATAAGTAAGTTATTAAATAATGAGTTAATTTTAATTAAGTAAGATATGAGTTTAGATTAGCTATAAAAATTTAAGATATTAGTTATTAAAATATAAAGTTTTTATTATTTAAGTTAGTAAATGAGTTATTTTTAGTATTATTACTTTATAAACCTATAATAGTAATTTAGTTAGTACACTTTTATTGTGGAGCTAACCCATTTTTGAACAATTGTGAAACTAGGTACCCCTACCGCTGACCAAGAACACGCATACGAGGCGAAACGGTAACTCATCGTACCCTAGCTATGGGGTTTAAAAACAATATTGATGCATGCCAAAATTAGTTTCTTTTCATTAGCAAAGTATTTCACTTGAACAGTTAGCTAAACTCGATAATTTGCACAGTATCGTAATTGCACCATACCGTAAATTGAATTGGACTCTGTGACATGCTTATCCGAAAGATGTAATTGGAAAAGTGAGTAATTGACTCGTAAATGGTAAGTTGGTAAGTACGTTAACCTGCACACACACACACACAGGGTTTTTGGGGTAACTTATAATTATGGAAGTGCGGGAGCGACCAGTCCGATCTGCAGTGAATAGTACCGTTTTGATTGAACCGTATCGTTTTGTTGAATAGTACCGTTATGATTGTACCGTTATGATTGTACAGTACCGTATTGTTGTAACCCGGGATATCAGGTGGACTCTTGTTTGCATATCGTACTTCCCTTTATAAGTCACGTAGGATCAGGCACAGCTAAAAATCAAATCTCGTAACTGGTCTTTTTAATATTGTTTATTGCTGGTAGAAGTAGACTGCTATGTTACTTTTCTGCTCTATTGATCGCACTTTACTTTTTAGTTTGCCATGCTAGTTTTGCCATGCTCGTTTATTGTTTTAAATATCATGCTAGAGATACTTTGAGTTACGTCTGATCCTGGCGACCCTTCTTTTTGTGGTGGTCTCGCCAGATACAGCCAGTGTTCTAAAAATCGGTCTGGGCGGCCGCCTAGGCGGCGCCTAGGCGCTAGGCGGCCAGTAAACGCCCCGATTATGGCCTGGGCGGTCAATCTGGGCGTTTTTGGGATTAATCAGCCGCTTAAGCGTTCTGGGCGGTGTCTGGGCGCTCTGGGCGGTTCCTAGGCGGTTCCTGGGCGGTTCCTAGGCGGTTTCTGGGCGGTTTCTGGGCGTTTTTGGTAAATGGCTTAATTGCACAAGAGTATCTTTTAAATTTTATTTTGTTGCACACAAATACTCTAAAGTAGGTAAACTGGATTTGATTTAGTATGTATTAAATATTTGATGTATTTTAAATAATATATATATATTTATATATAAACATAAATATATTATATTAAAATAATTAAAAACTGCAAATCCGCCTAGGCCGATTAATCCCCGATTAATCCCCGATTAATGCTCTGGGCGCTAGGCGCTAGCAATCCGAACGCCTAGCGCCTAGCGTTTTTTACAACCTTGGATACAGTACATGTTGAAGAAGTTGCAACAGGGACTACAGACACTGAGTTTGCTGTAGAGTTTAACCAGGAGGACGCTGGTTACTAAGTGTGAGTGTGAAAGTGTTTTTATTATTTAATGTATCAGAGTGGCTTGCTTGGTGTGTATTTGTACTTTGAGTTGTATTTTTCTTTCATGTACACTGCTGGTTTGTAATAAGGTTAATACCACTTCCATGTATGAGTATTTTGGCGTATTTCTGCAACAGAGCCTGTATTGACTTCATTGGTGCCTAGCAGGACTTACACATGTTCCAAACAGTAACGGGCCCGAGAGCGGGTCGTTACAGGTTTGGTGGCCCATGCAGGTCCGCGCTAAATACCACATGAACAGTACGAGAAGTTCAGAATATGCCCTATAAAATACTCAGAGGAACTGATCAGACCTTATGAACCACAGGTATGCAATGGAAAGGAACACTTCAGGAAGCGAGGACAGTGCGTTTGGATCCGGGATCAATCACCCGAATGAGGGTCCCAACCAGAATGATGCTGGCAATGGAGCCAACACCGGTCCGAACACGACAGCATTTCCGACCGCACCATTGTCTGCAGAAGATTGCATGCGGGGCATGTATGCCCTTCATCAGCAGCTTGGACAGGCTTTGGAGCGGGCCTTGCGCAAAGAGCAGAAAGCTGACCCAAGTGTTGAATATTGGACTCCCCAGATTTGGTTTTGGATGATGAGCAAACATAAATAATTCATGAACTAACAATTTGTGAGCGCAGTATTGGAGATCGTCGCCAATTTCACGAGAATATTCAAAGCGACATCTCAACACTTCCAAAAGCTCGTATTCAAGCCTAAAGCTTCGTTGAAGCTCTTGCAACGCTTTGAAGTAATGAAGATTCAATCGAAGCTCTCAAAGACCGTTTATTAAGGTTTTATTTATAGTCTTTTAGTTTCGATTGATAGAATGTTAAGCCTTGAGTATATCTTACGTTTCTATCTTCATTTCGCTCATTTCGTAGCTCTAGGATTCTTGCACAAGTTCACTCTAACTTCCTCGAAGCGTCGCGCTTCGATTCGGACTTTGGTGTGCATGTTAGTTGGTACAAGAACAAGTACTGACCGACTAGATGGTGATCTAGTCGGTCGGCCACTGTTCTTGGACCGACTAGTTTCAGTCAGTTAAATCTTTGTTCTTTACTGTTTACAGTTAGTCGGTCTACGTTGACTCACCGACCGACTAGTTTGTGAACTAGTCGGTCAGTGATGCTTCTTTGACCGACTAGTTGTGATCTACTGTACATGCCAAATTTCTCCTAAGCTACTGTTTACCGTTAGTCGGTCTAAGAACGTTTGATGACCGACTAGTTGACAATCTAGTCGGTCAACTTTTGTTCTTGGACCGACTAAGTCAACTTGCCTTCAGACTATGTTGTTTTGCCTCTTAGTCGGTCTACGTTCATTGGATGACCGACTAGTTGTGAAACTAGTCGGTCAGACAGTGTTCTTGGACCGACTAGTTTTCTAGGTCTGAAATTCTATCTCTTCTCAGATCTGCTCTTAGTCGGTCCATGCTTTGTGACTGACCGACTAGTTGATGAACTAGTCGGTCAGTGAGTGTTCTTTGACCGACTAATTCTCACAGATTTCTTTCCGTTGGAGATTGACCTAACTTATGTTTTTGGGTTCCTATAAATACGAACCTAGGTCATTTCTATCTTCAATAGAGCTGCCATTAAGAGATTCATTGAGTTCTAAAGAGATAGCTATTCTCCCTCAAATCTAAAGCTCTCTTCCTCACAAGAAACCCATTCTCTCTCATTTCTAGATCTAGAGAGAAGCTTGTTCTTGGTGAGCTCTTCAAGCTATTGCTTGATTCAAGTTTCCAAATCATCCCTAGGCACCCATTGCTGCTCATTTCCTTGGTGCTAGGGTTTGGTAACTTCATCTTCCTCAAATCCTTCATTCCACCTATTGGGTAAGAAAAACTCAAGGTATAGGATTTTGTGGTAAGCTTGTTTATTTCATATAAACTCTTTTATATTGCTTATTGGTTCTCTCGGTTGTGAGAGAAGTTTGTGATCCCGGGTTGTGGGATTCACTTTGCCATTGCATGTATGATTTGATCTTGTGAAGGTTTTTCACAAGATATTCATAGTGGAAATCTTGAGTTAGGGTTTCTAACTCAAGTATCCGGAGGGGATCCGGGTGGTTGGGACGTAGGATCACCGGGAACAAGTCGGGGAGACTTGGGTGGATCCGAACCCATTAACTTCGTTTGTTAGCATTGTTAATTTCATTGTTGTCATTCAATTTAAGCTTCCGCAAATTGATTTGGTACTTGTGTGCAATTTAATTTGGAATTATACGCCTTATTATTTTAAAGTACTATTCACCCCCCCTCTAGTACTTGTGCAGTAGCTGGTAGGGCATTACACCAAGTGCTTATCACTTTCGAGGGATGAACCCGAAGACTTTCGCTGGGACCGAGAATCATCTCCAAGCGGAAGAATGGCTCAAGAGCATCACTGATGATCTGAGAGCATCTCAGATTCGAGAAGAAGCATGGGTAGCTACCGCCAAAATGCAATTAACTGATGGAGCTCGAGATTGGTGGCAGGCGGTAGAAGACCGCTTGGGATTACCGATTTCGTGGGATGTCTTCACCAAAACATTCAATGCTCAGTACTTTCCCCCACAGGGCAAAGATCCTGATGAGGAAGAAGTTCATCAACCTGAAGCAGGGATCGATGACCGTGGATCAGTATGACGCTGAGTTCTCCAGGCTCAGCAGGTTTGCCCCGGAGATGGTTGCAGATCCATTGACTCGAGCCCAGCAGTTCCGGTAGGGGCTCAACATTGAGATTCGGAGAATGATGGTCGATGCTAGTCCGACCACACATGCTGAAGTACTGGTCATTGCTCGTAACCATGAGATGGTTGAAGCGGAAGCAAAGGAAGAACGAAGGCTGACAGCACCTGCAAGGCCCCCACCGATCCAAGCCGGGCCAAGCAGACGTCCACAGATACACCGCCCTATTCAGCAGGCTCAGTTTAAGAGGCAAGGACAACAGCAGCAGGCCCTCCCGGTCTGCCACTTTTGTGGGAAGCCTGGACCCATCAGGTCTGAGTGTCGAATTCTTTTAGGCCTTTGTCTGGTTTGCGGAGAGCCAGGACACATGGCTAGGGATTGTCCACATTCTAAGCCACATGCTACAGCTCCAGCCCCAGCTCCTCGTGCTGTCCCGACTAGGAACGCTCCACAGCGTCCACCTCTACCTCCACAGCAGAGGCAGTTTCAACAAGCAAGGCAGCAGCCACCACCGAAACGACAGGCTTATACCATGACCGTCGAAGAGGCTGAGGCTACCGGTGAAGTGATCACATGTATATTTCTTGCATAATTCGTAATTCATTTCTTTCGTTAGCATTGGTTTCTTAGATTAGTATTTGTAACTTAGGTGTCATACTAGTACCTGGAAACCCCGCCCTCTCCTTGTTCGACTCGGGAGCATCACACTGCTTTCTAGCTAGTCGATTCGTCCGCACCCACACTATTCCTGTCAAACCTTTAGCATCCGGTTGGAACGTCAATACGGGTGGCGGAGTGATAAAGACGACCCGTGGGTATCCTCAATGCCCAGTGGTTATTTGTGGGCGAGCGTTATTTGCTGACTTCATGATGATAGATATTCCAAACTTTGATGCTGTATTCGGGATGGATTGTTGGGAACTTTCCATGCCACCATCGACTGTAGTCGAAGGAGGGTAGTCTTCGAGATTCCTGATCATCCAAAGTTCGAGTTCATTAGCGGAAGCAGATCGGTAGGCCCAGTGGAGTACAGAGCCAGATCGGCCGAAGCAGTAGCAGCCGCAATGGAAGCTGAGCCCGAGATACCAGAAGTAGTTCGAGAGTTCTTGGATGTGTTTCCAGACGACCTTACAGGTTTGCCTCCGGATCGCACTCTCAAATTTTCCATTGAACTAATGCCAGGAGCTCAACCAATATCTAAGGGACCATATCGTTTAGCACCATCTGAGCTAGAAGAATTGCGGACCCAACTAGATGAGCTTCTAAAGAAGGGATGGATACGACCCAGTGTATCTCCCTAGGGATCTCCTATATTGTTGGTGAAGAAGAAAGATAGATCCCTTCGTATGTGCGTTGACTACCGTGAGCTGAACAAAGTCACCGTGAAGAATAAGTACCCTCTACCGCACATCGACGATCTTTTTGACTAGCTCGGTGGATCAAGCGTCTATTCGAAGCTGGATCTGAGGACAGGGTACCATCAAGTGAAGGTGAAAGACGAAGATGTTCCAAAGACTGCATTCAGGACCAGATACGGACATTATGAGTACTTAGTAATGCCGTTTGGTGTGACCAATGCACCCGCGGTGTTTATGAGTCTCATGAACCAAGTATTGTATGAATACTTGGACAAGTTCGTAGTAGTCTACATCGACGACATTCTCATCTACTCAAAGAATGCGGTGGAGCATGCAGAGCATCTCCGGAAGGTTCTCGAGACCATGAGAAGACACCAGCTTTATGCCAAACTTAGCAAGTGCGAGTTCTGGCTGAACAAAGTGGCGTTTCTAGGCCACATATTGTCTGAAGAAGGGATTGCTGTTGGTCCTGAAAAAGTAGCAGCTGTTCAAAACTGGCCAGTTCCCCGAACGGTGACCGAAATTCGAAGTTTCTTGTGACTCGCTGGCTACTACCGGAGGTTCATCAAAGACTTCTCGAAGATCGCAGGAGCCTTGACGCGATTGACAAGAAAGGATGTGGTGTTTGTGTGGTCGAAAGCATGGGAGGATGCTTTCCAGGAGCTGAAGAAGAGATTGACGACTGTACCTATTTTGATCATTCCAGACCGATCAAGAGGATTTGAAGTCTTCTGTGATGCATCTGGTAAAGGACTTGGATGCGTGTTACATCAGCACGGTCGAGTCGTAGCCTATGCATCCAGGCAGTTGAAGATCCATGAGAAGAACTACCCCACTCATGATCTTGAGTTGGCGGAAGTGATTTTTGCATTGAAGATTTGGAGGCATTTCCTATTAGGCGAGCATGTGAAGGTGTTCTCGGATCATAAGAGTCTGAAGTATCTCTTCACCCAGAAGGAGCTCAACATGCGTCAGAGACGATGGATAGAGCTCATGGCGGATTATGACATTGACCTTCAGTGTGATGACCCTTACGACTCAGTGGAGATTGCAGCAAGAGATCCGGGACATGGGTATAGAAGTGATTCTCTCAGGGATATCTGCATCTTTGATGGGCATGCATATCCAATCAACTTTGGTAGAGAGGATCAAGAATGCTCAGATGGATGATGAGAAGCTGCAGAAGATCAAAGATTTGGTGATAGCAGGCCAGAGGCCAGAGTTTAAGATTCATGCAGATGGATCCTTAAGGTTTGAAGACATGATCTGTGTACCGTCTGGCACCATCAGAGAAGAGCTATTGGAAGAAGCTCACAGTTCTCCATACTCCATACATCCTGGAGGTACCAAGATGTACCAAGATCTGCGACAGCATTACTGGTGGCATGGCATGAAGAGAAGTATCGCACGAAGCGTAGCGAAGTGTATTGTGTGCCAACAGGTGAAGACTGAACATCAGAGGACTGCCGGCTTATTACATCCATTACACATTCCTGAGTGGAAGTGGCAGCACATCACGATGGACTTCGTGACTGGACTACCCAAGAGTACGAAGCAGAATGATGCTATCTGGGTGATCGTAGATCGATTGACCAAGACCACACACTTCATTCTTTTCAGAGTAGGCCAGTCTACGGAAGTGTTGGCCAAGAAGTACATGAATGAGATTGTGAAACTGCATGGAGTACCTCTCAGCATTGTCTCGGACAGAGACACCAGATTCACATCTCGTTTCTGGAGGAGCCTCCAGGAAAGCTTGGAAACTCACTTGAGTTTTAGTACGGCTTACCATCCGCAGACAGATGGCCAGTCAGAGCGTACTATTCAGATACTTGAAGACATGCTGCGGGCATGTATGCTGGACTTCAAAGGATCATGGGAAGACCATCTCGATTTTGGTGGAATTTACATACAACAACAGCCACCAGTCTAGCATTGGCATGGCACCGTTTGCGGCACTGTATGGGAGGAAGTGCCGATCCCCCTTGAGCTGGGATGATGTAGGAGATCAAGAGTTGGTTGGTCCTGAGCTAATCACAGAAGCCGTGGATGTGGTTCGAACTATCAGAGAGAAGCTGCAGTTGGCTCAGAATAGGTACAAGCATTGGGCGGATGCGAAACGTCGACATCTAGAGTTTCAGCCCGGAGATCATGTTTTTCTAAAGATCTCGCCCAACCGAGGAATGATTCGTTTTGGGCGGAGAGGAAAGCTCAGTCCTCGATTCATTGGACCATTCGATATTTTGGAGCGAGTAGGAGAGGTGGCATACAAGCTTGCATTGCCCCTGCCTTAGAGAGAGTGCACAATGTGTTTCACATCTCGCAGCTGCGTCGCTATGTGAGCGACCCTAGTCATGTCGTGGACTACTCGGAGATCGCAGTTCGTCCGGACTTGACATGCGAGCAGCAACCAGTGGAGATCTTAGATCGACGTCAGAAGGTCTTCAGGAACAGGACTATTGATCTAATCAGGGTGATGTGGCGTCGCGACTCACCTGGTGAATCCACCTGGGAGCGAGAGGACGAGATGCGAGAACGTTATCCCTACCTTTTCCATGCCCTGTAGATAATTCCGAGGACGGAATTATTCTAAGGAGGGTAGGATGTAACAGCCGTTATTTTTAGGTATGTTTAATTGTGTGTGTGCTTGTAATTTTACGTGTTTTTATCCGTAGAGTCGACGCGAGCGGGTCTAAATTTTTCACCGTAGTTTAATAGTTAGTTTAATAGTTACTATAGTTATTTTAATTTACTAATTACCTTACTAATTACGATTACTAATTACCAATTTTACTCTGGTTAATTAATTAGTTACTTAATTAGTTAGTTAATTAGATAGTTAATTAGTCAAATTCCCCCCTCACGTTTTTCTCATTTCGAGTAATTACCTACCTCAAACCAGGTTCAATTCATTCCCCCTAAACTTTTAGTCTTCCTTCATTAATACTTAGGTTGATTTTAAACGTTTCGTTTAACACGTCTCTTCCTTCTTTCCCTTATTAATTAGAAACCTAACCATTGACTATCTTCCCCCGATTAATGAACCTGTCTCCCTGCCTCCTCCTACTTTAAGGATCAGCCATCGGCTCCCTGCAACGTTCATCAGTTCTCCCAAACACACAATTCAACCCTCCCATTATTCATCATCTTCCCCCTTCATCACTGCCAAAATCAAACAAACCACAACCCAGATCATTCATCCCAAAAATCAGTTCACCCAAAATCAAAACGGAAATTGGCAAAGAAGAAGAGAATTCGGATCTGAACTTTTCAAAATCAACCCTACAACTCCCAAATTCAGCCCCAATTCAAAAATCAATTTCAGATTTAAACTCTCCTCCTCTTCCTTTCTCTTCCTCTTCCTCTCCATTCCCTAGGCCGACCAGCCCCCCGCCTCGCGCCGCCGAGCCCCGTGCCGGCCGCCCCCCGCCTCGCGCCGCCCGAGCCCCGCGCCGCGCCGCCCGTTGGCCGCCGCCCCTTGCCCCGCGTGTTTCCCCCTGCTGCAGCAAACGAAAAACGAAAAAAAACAAAAAAAAAAGAGAACAGAACGCAGAACAAAGAAGGAGAGGAGAGAAGACAGAGAGAAGGGGAAATGAGAAAGAAAGAGAGATGGTAAGTAATTTTATATAATATTTAATAAGTAAGTTTTTATTGAAGTGCATGTAGGCCACCAAACGTTATTTAAATAAGTAAGTTATTAAATAATGAGTTAATTTTAAGTTAAGTAAGATATGAGTTTAGATTAGCTATAAAAATTTAAGATATTGGTTATTAAAATATAAAGTTTTTATTATTTAAGTTAGTAAATGAGTTATTTTTAGTATTATTACTTTATAAACCTAGTAATTTAGTTAGTACACTTTTATTGTGGAGCTAACCCATTTTTGAACAATTGTGAAACCAGCTACCCATATCGCTGACCAAGAACACGCCTACGAGGCAAAACGGTAACTCATCGTACCCTAGCTATGTGGTTTAAAAACAATATTGATGCATGCCAAAATTAGTTTCTTTTCATTAGCAAAGTATTTCACTTGAACAGTTAGCTAAACTCGATAATTTGCACAGTATCGTAATTGCACCGTACCGTAAATGATGTAATTGGAAAAGTGAGTAATTGACTCGTAAATGGTAAGTTGGTAAGTACGGTAACCTGCACACACACACACACAGGGTTTTTGGGGTAACTTATAATTATGGAAGTGCGGGAGCGACCAGTCCGATCTGCAGTGAATAGTACCGTTTTGATTGAACCGTATCGTTTTGTTGAATAGTACCGTTATGATTGTACAGTACAGTATTGTTGTAACCCGGGATATCAGGTGGACTCTTGGTTGCATATCGTACTTCCCTTTATAAATCACGTAGGATCAGGCACAACTAAAAATCAAATCTCGTAACTGGTCTTTTTAATATTGTTTATTGCTGGTAGAAGTAGACTGCTATGTTACTTTTCTGCTCTATTGATCGCACTTTACTTTTTAGTTTGCCATGCTAGTTTTGCCATGCTCGTTTATTGTTTTAAATATCATGCTAGAGATACTTTGAGTTACGTCTGATCCTGGCGACCCTTCTTTTTGTGGTGGTCTCGCCAGATACAGCACAGGTTGAAGAAGTTGCAACAGAGACTACAGACACTGAGTTTGCTGTAGAGTTTGACCAGGAGGACGCTGGTTACTAAGTGTGAGTGTGAGAGTGTTTTTATTATTTAATGTATCAGAGTGGCTTGCTTGGTGTGTATTTGTACTTCGAGTTGTATTTTCCTTTCATGTACGCTGCTGGTTTGTAATAAGGTTAATACCACTTTCATGTATGAGTATTTTGGCGTATTTCTGCAACAGAGCCTGTATTGACTTCATTGGTGCCTAGCAGGACTTGCACATGTTTCAAACAGTAACGGGCCCGAGAGTGGGTCGTTACATAGGACAAGGTGGGCCCCACCACCATCTCATCCCTTCCACCTCACCCAAAAACTCACCCCAAAGCAACTTATTTAAATGTTTGCCACCCCCAATAAAAAATCCACCAACCTCACTTATTTACATGTTTGACATTCACCCTACAAAACAAAAAAAACACATACTTATTTATATGTTTGTCCCCCAAAGAATTTTTGCATTTTAACCCACGGACTTTGCACTTTTTCCCCAACGAACCAGTACGCCACCACATTTTTTCACTCCTTTTCGTTTTCGCGCGTTTACCGCATCTTCTTCGTAGGGTTTTTTTTGGCTCTGTACATTGTGTGCACAGGTTATTTCCAGTATCAAATAATTCAAGCAGATGCTATACACAACAGCTTGAAATTATCATCTGAATTTAAATAACACCTCTAAAATTTCATATGTAAATAAAGAGAGTAGACAACCAGCAAACATTAACATAAAGGGTTTTTTAGAATTCGGTCCCCCCAAAATGAGTTATTCGAAAAGAGTCCCCTAAATCATGGCATTTGCTAATTGGTCCTCAAATCTTTTAAAACACTCGAAAAGAGTTCATGCAGTAAAGAAGTGTTAACTCTGTAAGGAATATTTCGTCTAATCTAACAGAAAACGTGAAATATACGTTATATCCTTGTTTCTTTTCTTCTCCCATCTTCCCAACGTCTACATTCCAACGTCTCCCATCTTCCCTGCTTTGAGTCTCCATCCCGACCTCACCGCCCTCCTCTCCGACGAGCTACTAACCCTCGTCCTATCCCAAATCCCTCCACGTCGTTGCTTTCTTCATTGGCAATCAACATTCTGTGGTTGCCTCACCTAAAGCCACCCCCCGTGAACCTCCATGGACCCAGCTCTCCACATCAAAACAAAACATCTCCAGCCACAGAAAAAGATAAAGAAAGCAACTCATCAACCTCTACTTTCCATGCTCACAGACGGATGCGCCTTTTACAATTATTCACATGCTTCTCCATGAATGCATGTGATGCCACTCCGACCGACACCAACGACCTTTGATGATCCTCAACCTTCAGTTGCCACATCAGTAGCTACCTTGTAATGATATCCTCAACATGCATTCTTAAGGTGAGAGGATTATTGGAGAGGAGGAGGACCCGGTCGAAGAGGTCAAGGATCCGGAACCTGGGCTGGTGGATGGTTAGGACGACGGTCTTGCCGTGGAGGGCGTCCATGGACTTGAGGAGCGCGATGACGTGGAGGCCAGAGTCGAAGTCGAGGACGGAGGTGGGCTCATCAAGGAGGAGGACCTGGGGGTCGTGGACGATCTCCGACCTGATGGAGATGCGGCGCCGCTCACCGCCGGACTGGGAAGCCACGCGAGAGTCGACGACGTGGTTGAGGGAGAGGTCGGTGAAGATGGAGGCGAGAGGAAAGAAGGAGAGTGAGAGAAAGGAGATGACGTGGGTTTGGGTGGGTTTCGCGTTAACTCAGGTATAACCCAGCTTAAACTACAACCGAGTTAAGTCTTGTAATAGAATTCGTCCAAAAGGACTCTTTCCGAATGTTTAAAGGATTTGGGGGACCAAGCCATGATTTAGAAGACTCTTTTCGAATAACCCATTTTTTAGGGGACCGAATTCTAACAAACCCTAACATAAAAAACCAAAACATAAATATCAATATTTGGATATATCCATTATAAAACAGGGAAAAGACAAAAAGACCCCCAAACCCCAAGTATTTTCGTCCCATTTTACCCCCGCCCTCCGACATATAGACCTCCCCCATCCTCCTCCCCAAAATGCCCCTCCATCATCTTTTTCTACTCTACTCCTCTGGCTCTCTTCTTCTTCAAGCTTCCAATAGCCCGCCATGAGAGAGAAATGGTCATGATTCCTCACAAACCCTAGCTTCAATCCAACTCAAGCCCCCAAATTCCCCCATTCTTAGCATCCCCCAATCAAAAAAGGAAGAAAAATCAAATCTTTTTTGTCCGTCTGTGCTGCTAACCTCTCCCCACAATGCCCCCATCACTTACACCCACCCCGTTCCTTCAATCCAACTCCATCTCCCAATCATTCAGATGCCCACTTCAGATTTCCCCTCTGAGAAGACAACCCGTCTGAAAAAACCCAATCTTTTTGCCAGCTAGCCCCACTCCTCCCCCATTTTCTTCCCATAGTAGCCCCCAATGGCAGCTGTTCTTCAGTCTCATCGGCGGACCCTTTTAAGCCCAGTGGACGAAGGGAGCGGAGACGACGAGGAGCTCTCACTGATTGCTTTGCTGCTGGATCTATTGAGGAAATCTTTGGCTGGGTGTAGATTGGGTGGAGAGGAGGTCAGTCGTTCGATGGAGATCGGGTGGCCGACCAACGTCCGACACGTGGCGCATGTCACCTTCGATCGCTTCCATGGGTTCCTCGGTTTGCCCGTGGAGTTCGAGCCTGAGGTCCCAAGGAGAGCTCCAAGCGCAAGGTCTTAGAATTTCAGCTGTTCTTTTTAATTCAATGCTGATATTTTGGGTACATTTAGAGAAATTTGAATTCGATTCTTCTGTATTTCTTGCATTGTAGTTGAGTTAGGGACTTAATTGGTCCTTAGAATTTGTTGCTCGTGAAGTTTGTTCAAGCACTTCAAAATTCGACTTCTATGTTTTCTAGAAGAGGAAAATATTAAACTAAAATATGTTTGAATTTTCATCAGTTGTGCTTGTGAATGGGGTTTTTGAGACTTTTGAAATATGGGACATATCAGATTGAGGAAAGAATTAAAGAATAATAATGCGAGCAAATGAGAATTTATAGTTTTAGGGGTGGTGCTCAAATATGTGTGTTCTAACTTGTAAATATACATTTGAAGATTTGATTAGTGGACTAATACTTTGGGTTAGAGTGCGATGGTAGTCTTTTTTTAATTTGAAGATAATTTTTTGGATTAACTTCTGGTTATTGCTTTTGGATACATTATGGAAACAAGGATTTTGAAGTTTCGGGCTTTTCGTGGGCTTGATCGAAATTGCAGAAGTTTGGTTACGGAACTTAACCTTTGATATTGCTTTTGGGTATTCTGGGATTTTTGAACTTCCAGTCTTTCTTTGGGAAGTTGGAGCAACTTATGATAGCAAATGGATAACTAGAGTTTCTGATTTTTTACATAGATCTTTTAAACTGTTTGCAATTGAAGCTAGCAAAGAAGAAGAAATATTGTCGCCAATTCAGACTAAACAAAATGTTGGTAATTTATTGGCTAAGAAAAATCTTTAGAGATTCTGCGTGCTACTGCTGGAATTTGAGAGCTTTTAGTGAGGTATGGTTTAATTGTTTTGAATCTTTTTGAAGCCCACCCTGAAAGCTTTCCTTTAAAATTCCATCTGTCTTTGATACCATGATTCTATTGGATTACCATTACTACGTTGAGAACAAAAAAATGTATTGCATTTGAGATTTGAAAGTTGGATTTAGAGAAGTTGTATGATGTCACTTCAATTTGGAGTGTATTGTTGTGGGTGTTTAATTTTGGGTTCTCAAGCGAAATTAGTACTTTACATTTTCTTGTCAATTGGGTGTCTATTATATCGTGACATTGAATAAAACACAACAGAAATTTCTGTCAGGATATGCTCTGGTATGTTTTCTTAATTCAATTTGTGGTTGAATTGAAGCATGCTTTGCTTGCAGTTTTGTTTGAGATTCTGGGTATTTCTAGATGTTGTGATATATTCAGGGATGTTAATCCTGCAAAATTACTATACAAATCTAGTCATCTAAATGTTGTTGCCTTGATGCAGTATGATGTCAATGCAGTTTTGTTCTTTCTTTTGCTTTTCAGATGTTTGTTGCTTCCTGTTTAAGGTAAAAGCTTTCCTGCTTGGATAATTACAAGAAAAGGATGTTTGAAACATATGAAAAAGGGTTATATTAGCCATTCAGAAAAAGTACTAAATCTGTGATTTGATCGCAGTTCTATGTATGTTTGTGGAATTCAATCAAAGCGGTTACAGAGTTTTGTTTGCTTTTAAAATTATTTCGAAAAGCCTATGGCATATGATGATATTCGTGTTGGCAATCGGTGGTCTTTTCCCCTGGTGATCTTGTTTTCTCCATTAAATATACTGCTGAAATATGATGTTTTCATTATACAACTACCTTTGACCATATGTACGCTTATGCTATCCGTTTGTGCCTCTTGTCATTTGTATATTTGCTTTGCATGTGTGCCTATGCCTTTTGTTACTCGGTAGGCACGCTTACGACCTTTTTTGTTGAGATCTGATGCAATAGGGGTTCATATTGATTCTGTAAGGTTTCTCTATGTGATGTTTGATCTCATGCTCTTCAACATCTCTCATCTTTTTCTTTCTAATAAGTTCGTTAAAATTTTAACGGTGCAATGGCAATTTGTTCTCACTGTGCATATTTACTGTATTCAAAGCTAGTGCAATATATTGCTATGACTAGACAAGTGGCCTAGCCTTTTCCGTTATTAGTTCTAGACTTACAAACATGCTAGCCCATAGCCTCTGATGCAAGGTGGCAAGGTGCCATCATTTACAGATAAACACATACCATAAGACTTCATCTGGACATCGATAACCGATCCTATCTATGGACAGTATGATCCTATTGTCAGATGGAACACTCAGCTTCAAAGAATTTTCGTATTCTTCATTTCTCTCTCTCTCATGCATATTGTTAATAATGTAGTTGCCTCGCTGCATATATCTTATCATAACGACTTTTCGTTATATACAGTATTTGCGATAAATTCATCTCCCTTTTCTGTATAAGAGCCCATGCTAACTCTTGTATCTGTATAACTCTCATATTGCATATTGCAGTGCGAGTGTGTTTGGAGTTTCCACTGAGTCGATGCAATGTTCCTTTGATTCTAGAGGAAACAGTGTGCCAACAATACTCTTGTTAATGCAACGACGCCTCTACGACCAAGGTGGCCTTCAGGTATGTATGTTGCATAAATTATAAATGGAGTGAACTCAAACCTTTTGATGTATGAAATTTTGTTACTTTCTAAATGGTTGTGCAGGCTGAAGGCATTTTCAGAATTAATGCAGAGAACAGCCAAGAGGAGTATGTGAGGGACCAGCTAAACCATGGGATTGTCCCCGATGGTATAGACGTGCACTGTTTGGCCGGTTTGATCAAGGTACTATTGGGCCTTCCATTGCATGTATGTTTTCCGCATATAGCATCTCTTTTTCCTTTTGCAGCTGGAAGTTTCACTGCCCGGCTATGTCTGACATACCTGGACACAACACGCATGCCCAGCTATGTGTGACATTTGTGTTTACATGCTGATTTACTATAAGAATAACACTAACAATCCTACATCTATAAACGTGTAGACGATAGTTCACTTTAAATATACATATCCAAGTCCGACTTTTGTGAATGTGCACTCTTTAGTGTCATTTAAATTATACACCAAACAAACTGTAATATGCCTGCTTTTGACAAGTGTTAATTTTCCCTTTTTTAAAGATCATTTTACTAAAATCTTGTTCCTTCGTTGTTGACAACCCATTATACATGTAGGATCTGTCCATGTTTCTGGATTTTGGATATTGCCATGTCTAACACCCCGGCTCGCATCCGATGACAATGTGACATGTGTCCATGTCTCCAAATCATAGATTTATGTGCTGCAAAACCGTACAAATACTGGTCCCTAGATTATACCTAGCCTCTCTGTAAAATACCACCTTAAAGTTCATGTTGTTTTAGCTGCTGTTCTAAACTTCAGACGTCCATGTCCGTCTCTCATGTCGCCTAGTTCTTAAAAACTGTTGCATCTTTCTCGTTATGCTCTCTTTTAGGCATGGTTTAGAGAACTTCCAACAGGAGTATTGGACTCTCTGAACCCCGAACAAGTCATGCAATGCCAGTCAGAGGAAGAGTGTGCCCAACTCGTCAAGCTCCTACCACCCACCCAGGCTGCTCTACTGGACTGGGCCATCAATTTGATGGCCGATATTGTCCAAGAAGAACACCACAACAAGATGAATGCCCGTAACGTTGCAATGGTTTTTGCTCCAAACATGACACTGGTAAATTTATAACATAATATAATCATCCTTCATTGCAAAAATCGTCTACCGTACCTTTCATATGTGAAGTCAAAATGTCTTTATTGTAGATGGCAGATCCTCTAACTGCACTGATGTATGCTGTCCAAGTGATGAACTTTCTCAAGATGCTGATTTTAAGGACGCTTAAAGAAAGAGAGGAACCAATTTTAGAAGATGCTCCAATTTGCCATTCGGGGTCACCTGATGAAAGTGGCCATCACAGTCCTAAGTTCCATCTCGAGGCCTGCAAAGAAGAGGAAACCGAACCAACTTTTGTTCAGCAGGAACCTACTTTGGATGGTTCAACTCATCAAACTGAAGATAACTCAACTAGCGATAATGCTCCTGATAGTTCTCAGAGCTCTCAAGAGAATGATCCCTCCATCAATGGTCCTACAACAGTTCAAGCAAATTTCAGAAGGAAACAAAAGGGCCAACCAAAAAATCCGAAGGGAACACGAAGAGGTAATGGCCAGTCTGTTCGATCAGCGGCTTCCAATGAAAAGTCAAGAGGGATCAGCATCGTCAACCGTATAAATTCCAGGGTGGAGCGAGTCGAGGCATGGAGGTGAACGGAGACCCTGCATCCTGTCGATTGATGGCTGTGTATGTGTTCTTTCCTTGTATCAGATTGTTTTCGATGCTAACTTATTCGGGTGCTTACAAGCTTTCTTTACATTCGTCCATTGTGCGCGTTTAGTCATCGAATGGCTCTGTTCAGTCGATTTTCATGTTGCATGCAAGGTTTTACATGCGTTTTTGTTTTCCTACTGCTGTTATTGTTTCTGCACTTGGCTGTCATGGTGTTGGTACTGAATTCTAGATATGTGTGTGTCATTGTTTTCAAGTTTATGATGCTCTTTGTCTGATACATGTGATATGTGAATCTTGTCTGCTTCCTGAAACTCTAGATCCTTGAATAGTTACTTGTGTCTACATGTTGTCTCTACGTTGTTCAACTTTGAGAAAGAAAATAGGAGAGGAAGTATATTGATTCTATGAAAAGCATCGATGACCATCAAACTTCCATCCAAAAATGGGTAGAGAGAACCTAATGCGCATCTAATCATAACCAGTGTCCAATGCCAGCATCAATTGGAAGTTCCTCACATGAACACACACCCCCATCCACCCACCTTGTTTTTTATACCATCATGTTGTTTCAAATGCGGAGTTTACTCCTCCATGTATTTGGGTCGGTGCCCTCTTACGTTTCAAATTGGGCACTTGACAAAAAAAAAACTCTTATGCTACCGCAAAACGCTTTGATTTTCAAGTTCGTAGAATGATGCATCACAAGGCAATAGCAAGCAAGAACACAAGATGCTGCCATAGTTACTGGAATTCAACCAGGTGCATGTTGCTGTGCACAAAGACTTTGAAATGTAAACCGTATAAACAGGGGAACATTAGATTCTACAGAAGAATGAAAAAAGAGCAATAGGTCCACACGTTCGCTTTCTTAACCCATCATGAACACTTGAACCCTCTGCAGGCCATCACCCATACGAGGAGAATGACTCCTACCAGAGAGCCTCCCACGATAATCTTGAATCTGATATTGTCGAGCCACATCTTACGTCGAAGTTGCCTCCCTTGCCTCTGGAAGCTGTCAGCCTATGACAACGAGGCAACAAGTTATTTTAGTCCTACCCTGCTACCTAACAAGTATCAAAAAATGTACCTGAAACTGCAAGCTCTCGGTCTTGTCAACCAGAAGTTCAATTTTCTCCCCTCTATCAAGAACCTGTGCAAAATCAAGCTGCGGTCAGACCATCTATTCGTGACGAAGTTGGTATCAGACTACTAAAAGCATCTTCTGATGGACTATATAACAGGCATTCAAGAATCAATACTAGTTCGCTGCCTTACATAATAACACAGCAGATTATGGGTCATTTTTCATCCAATTAGAATCAAATAATGCTGGGTCTACTTCGTTCTCTGCCTGTGCATTATTATAACACATTCAATGTTGTTCGTTTTTCCATGTTCGCAACATGACATTCTGTCAGTTAATATGCCAAAATTTTCAGTAGAAAACATTGCTCGATGATCTATCATCAAAGACGGCTGCATCGCCCTCCCTCCTCTCCCTTCCCCTCAACATGCCACAAATATTAGGGGCACATAGACCCGGTAACTACCCACCTTTCTAAAGAATGGCGTGCATCTAAAATAAAGTCAATAACATACACCATTTTCAAATTCCTATTAACAGTATACCGGGTTATGCTACAGTATCATCTATCCTTCACATGGAAATATACATACTTCTTAGTCGCCTTGTACATATAGATAATTCTAGTCTTTTCACATAGCAATATAGATAATCACCCTGAGTCGCCCTATCAATATAAAAAAAGATAAAGTTATCTAAGGTAAATAAGCATATTTTACGATATACAATCGTCATGAAGAAAATAATACTTCCCACGATGCTTTGTCTCTTAGAAAAACTTGCCAAATATTGACAAGGCAGCAATTAGTTGATAACTTACATTGTTTATTAGGTGACCTGCAATGTAGGTTAAAGAATTATATATATTATTGCTTCTTTTTCCCTATGTGCATCTTCCTCATCCTCGCACTTGTCTTCCTTTTTCTTCATTTACCCTTGTCTTCCTTTTTCTTCATTTACCCGTTACTGCTTGTTTATTTCCAAGTTTTCCCCATTCAGTTTTGTCAATCTAATCCTAAAGGAATGTGATTACATCTGTTACGACTAATGTGCAAGGCCCGAATTACAACGGCTCACGGCCCGACCTCAAAGAGAAGCCCACCAGAGAAGACGGGCCTGCCCGAAGGGGGCCCACGGGCGGGGCTGAAGGCCCACCCGACTGGCCCCCATTCGGCCGGATTAACCGCACCCCCTTGAATCCGCGATCCCATGATGGCCATTAACGAATCCGTTAATGGGCCACCCCTCCACTACGCGCGAGTGGGAGGAGGCAGAGGCGGATCAGGAGGACGTGAGAGGAGGCAAGACGTGAGGCAATCACGGAAGACCCTATAAGGAGAGGGCCATGACGACGGAAAAAAGAGGATCGAGACTCAGGTAACCAACAGAGAGGTACTCCATCAACGACCTAGGCATTCGCCACTCTATTTCCTTCCTCCCCCTTTGCTCGCGCCGCCTGGGTTGACGTTCCGGCTTCCTTGCAAGCCGGATCTCCCCCGCCGAGTATCCTTTCAGACCTTGATCTGACTTAGACATCGGAGGGGATTTGGCCGGAACCTAGGTCCGGCCTCCCTGACGAGTTTCCTCATCTGTTCAGGAAGAACACATCCGAGGCGCCGAGACTACCCCTTAGCGTCGGTCGGCTACCCTCCATCGCAGTCGTCAGGCGGACGGCTGCTCGGGCATCATCCCACTTGCAAGGCGCCGAGGCTACCCCTCGACGCGGATCCGACCGAGGCCGAGCGCGACTCAGCCGAGGCCGAGCGCAACTTACCGAGCCGAGGCTTCACCTCAGCTCTTCCACGCCGAGAACGGGAGGACTCGACAATCCCAAGGGACCCACAAGTCGGCCCCTTGACCACGTTGACCATACAGCTGGCGGTCAACGAACTGTGGTGAGAAAACACCCGTAAACATCTGACGCCGTCTGTGGGAACCGAACTAACACCCACGAAAAACCATCAAAATGGAACCAATCAGCAACGGCCTGGGGCGCATGCCGTCCATCCCAGAGGAAAGCGTGTACCATGCCCCCGTCGAGACCCCGAACGGCTGCGCTGCCGAGGGGGCCAACAACGCACAGTTGGCTACGCAGGGGCAACTCCGAGCCTACACGCAGGAGACCAACGCCAACATCCAAACTTTGGTCGCGACGATTCAGCAGCTCGTTAGCAGCACTCCCACCCCTGAGGGTGGGGAGGGACGGGCCTCCCGCCAGGAAGAGGATCGCCGACCTCTTCGTTCCGCCGTGGTTGCCGACCACGGAAGAGGAGTGCAGAACACGGAAATGAGGTTCACCATGCCCGGTTTTTCCCCGGAGCGATCTCCCACTCCCACCTCACTCAGAGAGGGAAATGGGGGGAACTCGGAGCGGACGGGCGACATCTCAAGGACGGCCTTGTCCGCACGTCCGGTGTCGCATAAACGTAGGCGGGATGATCGCCGATCAGCGAGCGTCCGGTCTTACCAGAGCGGAGGCAGCCAACGGGCAAATGCCCACCACCAGAAGAGCCGGAAGGAACGTTCGCGCCGATCGAGCCTGGCACCCAAGCTGGCAGGGACCCACGAGGAGGTCAAGCTTCCGCCGGCCCCCTCGTCGCAGCCGAACGGCAAGGAGTCGGGCGAAGGAGAGCGACCCGGGTGCATCAGCGGAGAACGATGCCCCTTGACTCGGAGGATAACCGAGGCGCGGATACCCGCGAACTTCAAGGTACCAACGCTGGAGAAATACAACGGCGTTAGCGACCCCGCAGACCATGTGATGGATTACGAAGGGGTCATGGCGTTCCAGGGGGCCGATGACACCCTGCTCTGCAGGGGCTTCTACTCCACCCTACGGGGGGCTGCTCGGACATGGTACCTCAGCCTGCCCGGTCGGTCGATAGACAGCTTCGAGGAGATCACCTAATTGTTCTGCAAGCAGTTTATGATCGGGCGGCAGGTAAAACCTGACTCAGAACACTTGTTCAATGTGGTGCAGGGACCGACCGAGTCGCTGAGACACTTCATGCGTCGCTTCAACGTGGAGCGATTGAGCGTGGATAGCTGCCCCGAGCTGGTGGTAAAGGCGGCCCTGAAAAAGGGGCTACGACACAGGGGGTTGAAGAAATCGCTACACAGCGACCCACCGAAGGACCTCGCCGGAATTATGGCCCGAGCAGAGCGCTTCATGCTGACAGAAGAAGCCCTGGCTGTGGATGAGGGTAAGACCAGGCGCGGGACCAAGCGCGACGAGAACGAGCGCCGCGGCATGGAAGAACATCGACAAGAGAAGAGGGCCAGAGGAAGATCGCGGAGGGAAGAGCCCCGGCATTCCTCGGTGACCACCACCCCGGACGTGATCCTAGCGCAAGCCCAGAAGGAAGGACATACGAGCCGACCTCTCCGAAGGACGAGGAGAGGCGGGAGGGATGAAGAGAAATACTGCAAGTACCACAAAGACAACGGCCACGATACCGACGACTGTTGGCATTTGAAGAAAGACATCGAGAAGCTCGTGAGCCGGGGCACCAGAAGAACTCCGCCAACGACCCCGCCTCGGGAGAAGGAACGTCCAAACAGCAGGACAGTGGAAAAGGGGTGAACGCGGTATAGACAGTCGCGCGTATCATCGAGTGAGGAGATAGAACAAACGGCCGTCGCTCCACCGGGGGAGGGCTACCCTGCCAGAACCTCCCCTGTGTCTTGTTGCCCTTTCCTTTTTTTTCATTACTCCAAATGTATTGTCTCACGGAAATGAAGGCATACACTGTCAATGCAAATTCTATCACATGTTTTGAGCAAACGATTCAGGATGCGCAGGAGGAATCAATCAAGGCAACCGCGGTCCGACTAAAATGGACCAGCCCGAATCACAACAGCCGTAAGTCGAGTGGCAACTCCCCTCGCCCCTCGCCACCGAACGAATCTCCTTCGTCGGTCATAAGCCGAGGGGTAATCACTCCCGCAGACTGAGCGAAGCTCTCGCTCGTAAGGCTGGGGGCAACTCCCCTCCCCTCGAAGGCTGGGGCAACTCCCCTCGTCGGCCGTAAATCGAGGGGCAACTCACCCAGCCGACGAGCATGACAGCCGGCCACAAGCCAAGGGATGACCACCCTCGTGGACCGAATGACTCACCCGCTCGCCTGGCTGAGGACAATCACCCCGACGGACAGGCTCGGCGGGAAGAACGACATCCCAAGCCCGACGATCCCGGGACAACACCCCTAGACGAGGGCGAAGACGCCCGTCCGATCTAGGAACATTGAAGGTTATTCCAAAGGAGGGAACCCCAAAAAAGAGACCAGTGGCACAAGAAGAGCTGACTAAGAAGAAATCGCTTTCATTAAAGGTATGTGTTACACATCACTCGGCAACGTCCTCTCGAGTACTGTTGTTGACAACAAAATTTGTCACCCAAGAAAAGAAAAAGGCACTCAGCAACGTCCTCTCGAGCACTGTTGTTGACAACAAAATTTGTCACCCAAGAAAAGAAAAAAAGGGGTGGACGGGGTACAAGGGCTCTTCAGGGGTCCGGAGCACGAGAGATAGCGTCATCCGGTGCCTCGCCTTGCTCCGAGCCATGGGGATCGGCGTGTCCCGGTGGAGGGAGGATCGGCTCCCGAGCGAGCTCCGCGAACTGCCGGAACGACTCCCGGACGACCTCCACTATGCGAGGGGCGAGGAGGTCCTCGTAAGTCCCGAAGACTTCCCTCAGGACCGACGCAATCTTCGGCCCTATGGCCGTGTCGACGCCCTTCTCAGCTTCCTCGGCAAAACGGAGCCTCCGACGCAGCTCGGCAAGTTGGCCCCAGAGATCCTTCCTCTCCTCCGCTTCTCGGCTCAAGTCATGGACATCCACAAGCTTTCGCTTGAGATCATGTACTTGAGACTCGAGCTCGTCGGCACGACGGCGTTGCTGCCGAGCTTCCATGCGGGCGCCTATAAGGGCTACATCAGCCTCCCCGGCCCGAGCGCGCTCCCGATTTAGGGAATCCTCGAGGCTTCTCAGTTGGGTCGCCCGGCATTGCGCCTCAACAGCCATCGTGGTGGCCTGCAAACGAAAGAAAGGATGATTATACCAAGGAATGCTGAAGGGCAAGGCAACTGCCCGAGAAAGACAGGAATTCGAACCAGTCGGAGATGATCGACCAGGGAGTTAGACAACATGTCCACAGGGGACAACTCCAAGAGAGAACGGTCCCCCGGGAGGACGGAGTCCGCCGCCTGCCGACTCGCCAAAGCCAAATCAAGACCTGTAACCGAACCCCCGAGGGGATCGGCGAGGCCAGCTGAGGCGCTCGGCGGGACGCAGACGGCCCCCGAGACCGAAGGGGTGGCCGAGGGAGTATCAGCGGCATGGGCGGCGGGGGTCGGCCGCGACGGTCGACGCCACTGCCTTGCCGGGATCCGTCGGCGCGACGGCAGGAGTCGGAGAAGAGGCGCGCCCGCCGTTCTTCCGTGACTTCTTTCCGCTGGGGCCAGCGATAGCTGGGGGAGAGCGCTTGCGACTCCCGCCTGCAGACGGTCGAGGAGCCGATCCGGGACCCTCAACAGGGAGGGGGTCGCATCCAGTGACTTCCTTTCCGGGGCACCCGATGCGACCCGTGGGCGTGACATGGCCTCAATCCTTCCCGAAGGAGGCTCAGACCGGCGCAACTCTTCATCCACAGAGCGGCGAGGTGCCCGTTCGGAAGAGCTCCCGCGGCCCCGGCAAGATCCCAGGCGAATAAGCTCGTCGACATCGTGGGTGAATTCACGGCCAGCCATCCCTGCGAGAGGAAGCGAAATCAGGGTGAGCCAGAGGTTAAACGGAAGGAAGGAAGACAACTAACCGGGGGACCACATAGTGCACTTAAGAAGCAGGTCGTCCAGCAAATGCCAGACCAACCTCTCCCCAAGAGAGAGCGACGATATAAGGCGGGCCGCGACCTGCTCGGCCTCGGATAGGGTTGCCGTCCTGTCGGTATATTGCGAACTCCCCCAACCAGTCAAGATCACTGAAACCCGGGGAAAGACAACGAAAACAAAGCTAGAGTCCCAGTTCCTCGGCCAAGGGGGCAGACCGAGCAGACACACTCGCCCCGCGCGGGCTCAGAGGTGCAGCCAAGATCCGAGGCCAACCGTCTGGATCCGGTAAAAGTTGAAGAGGAGGGGGAGAGACGGCTCCAGGCCGCGAGTGATACAAAGTGTAATGAACCCGGTCAGCACCGCGACAGAGGATGGCGTTAGCTGGCACAAGGCGACTTTCAAAGAATCCGTGAATTGAATGATAAAAGGATGGAGGGGGAAGCGGAGCCCCAGATGGAACATCTCGACGTAAACGCCGACCTCGTTACTCCGCGGGAAGCAGATCCGCTCGTCCCCAAAGGGAATTCAGACGTCATAGGGATGACATAGGTACCTCTCTAATTTTCCCTAGTGACTAAGAACGGGGCCATAGATGACGACCGAAGGATCGAGGGAGGAATGCCCAACCGCTCGGAAGACGAGGCCACATCGTCCCCAATGGGATCCGGAAAAAGCTTTCCTTTCCCTTTATCCGGGACCCCCGGGACGGCGAAGAAACTTTGGGCCTCGAGGGAGGGGCACGATCGGGACCAGGCGTCGGATCGCCCGGACGTGTATCACCTATTCTAAGCATGGCCATAACCCGAGTTAAAAGGTGGAAGAATTACCTTGATCGAAGCTGGAGAGAAGACAAAGGTTGGGAGGAAGAAGCTGTCGGGACGGAGATCAAGAAGGAATGAGCGTGAAAGAGTTGAAGCCCAAGGGATTGGAACATATATATAGAGGGCGACGGTGGGATCTGAACCGTCAGGGGAGAGCGCGTGGCGACATCAAAACGGCGGCGATGCTTCGAAAACTGCACCAACGGGAGTTCAAACGGAGCGGTAATAATGACACCCATTTAATAGTGGAACCTCGACTGACGCACCCGTCAGATCATGAAAGGGTCACATCACCCGAACCGAACCGACGGACCCGAACGGTCCGGGCGATGGGGGCAATTGTTACGACAAATGTGCAAGGCCCGAATTACAACGGCCCACGGCCCGACCTCAAAGAGAAGCCCACCAGAGAAGACGGGCCCGCCCGAAGGGGGCCCACGGGCGGGGCTGAAGGCCCATCCGCTTCGCCCCCGGGGGCACCCGACTGGCCCCCATTCGGCCGGATTAACCGCCCCCCTTGAATCCGCGATCCCATGATGGCCATTAACGAATCCGTTAATGGGCCACACCTCCACTACGCACGAGTGGGAGGAGGCGGAGGCGGATCAGGAGGACGTGAGAGGAGGCAAGACGCGGGGGCAATCACGGAAGACCCTATAAGGGGAGGGCCAGGACGACGGAAAAAAGGGGATCGAGACTCAGGTAACCAACAGAGAGGTACTCCATCAACGACCTAGGCATTCGCCACTCCATTTCCTTCCTCCCCCTTTGCTCGCGCCGCCTGGGTTGACGTTCCGGCTTCCTTGCAAGCCGGATCTCCCCCGTCGAGTATCCTTTCAGACCTTGATTTCAGACCTTGATCTGACTTAGGCATCGGAGGGGATTTGACCGGAACCTAGGTCCGGCCTCCCTGACGAGTTTCCTCATCTGTTCAGGAAGAAGACATCCGAGGCGCCGAGGCTACCCCTCAGCGTCGGTCGGCTACCCCCCATCGCAGTCGTCAGGCGGCCGGCTGCTCGGGCATCATCCCACTTGCAAGGCGCCGAGGCTACCCCTCGACGCGGGTCCGACCGAGGCCGAGCGCGACTCAGCCGAGGCCGAGCGCAACTTACCGAGCTGAGGCTTCACCTCAGCTCTTCCACGCCGAGAACGGGAGGACTCGGCAATCCCAAGGGACCCCCAAGTCGGCCCCTTGACCACGTTGACCATACAGCTGGCGGTCAACGAACTGTGGTGAGAAAACACCCGTAAACAACATCTATGAATATGCATGTTGAGATTGACACAAAAGGAATACTGAAAAGATGTGTGCCTCACACCATAGTTAGTGACAGTCAAGATAGAAATCAAAAGGTCATGAGATATTTTGGCCTTTTCTTATACTGAAGTAGCTAGATGGTTGGTTTGACTAATTTTGGGGATCAAATGACATCTTAGATACAAGGGCAAACCAGGGTGTCTGGTTGATTACATTAGTTCTTGCAATTATAGTATTATGACGATTACTTACGGATAATAATTTAATAATTTACATGACTGGATAATGGTTAGACCCATCTCATTAAACATGGGTCATGTTTGTCAAATGCTATGTTGATAGCGCTTGTAGAGTAGTACTACTCTAATTTAAGGATTGAGATAGTGTGGGTGAGATTTATGATGGGATTTCTAGACACTTGGTAAGTATGTGCATTTTTGGTATTAGTGAAAGTATTTGAATAAAACATGAGTTGGTATGGATGAGATTAGGATGGTGATTTCTAAAATCTTAGCAAATACAGTGTACATTTTTGGCTCGAGGTATGCAGTGGATATAATTTGTTTTTTTCCACTTCCATTTTCTCTCCTTTCCTTTCCCGACTCTTTTTTAGCGCCTTAATTTATATTGGAGAGAAGCACCGTTCAATTTTCTGTATGTCATTATAAAAGATAACGAAAGTAGGTAATATTATATGAGTTTCAGTCAATGACAATATCAGGATAATCATTGGAGATGGTATGCACATGTGAATGCTAATAAGTGCACCAGTTAAAGGGCGACATGATCATAATTGGGGAAGATATGACTGTCATCAGTCTGAGGCAGTAAAAAAGGAAAGACATGGTGACTGCTATTTCAACATGAGTCCTTTTATCAGGACTATTAAATGCAGATTGGTGATAGGGTGCCACCTAGCTCTGAGCAGCCTTGTCGGTGTGCCAATGTTATGGAAAAGAAGAGAAAGAAGAAGCTTGGGAAGAAGACAGGGTAGGAAGATCAATGGTATATTGAGGAAGGGCTTGGTACTATTCCACCTTAGAAAGATTGCCAAAAGATGGAAGATGAGTCTGGCTTGAATTTAAGCCATGACTCTTTCACATCTGCCATGGTGAAGCAGTGGCAGTGAAGGTGACAGCATCACCAAAATGTCACTGATGTTCTATTTATTCTTTTCCTTTTAATTTCATTTCTTGGTTAATCAGAGCCTATCTCAGGTCAGGTTGCCTAGAGTCAAAAGCAGGCTCTTGTAACTATGCCAAAAGATTTGTTGTTGTTACTGCTGTTTGTAATACCAGATATGAAGCTGTTGCTGCTATTACACCGATATGTCTATGTATTCTTACACAATAATAGCAAAGCTAAGCCAAAATGCATGAGAAATGAACAATCAAACATCATTATTGTTAGTGTAGTAATCTGTAATCTTAAAATACATTAAAAGAGAATTAGATTAGTTCAAGATTGTAACTTAATTAGCAGCAATATGACCAAAAAAGGTCCAAGAACATAGCACAGCATGTATTTTGAGCAAAACAAAGATTCCTCAAATTACAAAGATAGAGAAGTCATAATATTATCTGTTTAAGTGAACATCAAATAAATAATTTTGCATACAAAATATAAAACTATCTACCTTTTCAATATTGTCCATCATTATTCCTTTGACCTCTGTAATCTGAGCTTTCAGTTTGGACAGCTTGCCCATTTCTTCAGGATGATTGATGCAGTATTGCATATGATCCTTCAACACTGGGCTGTTTTAATCAAAAAGAGAGTTAGATACATTCTAAAGAGTTGGAACAAGATGTTAGCATCTTGGATATGGTAATCAATACATACCCAAATTCGCGATCAAGCTGATATGCAATGCCAAACCTATCTTCAAATAGATCGTCGTCGTCGTCGTCGGCGACCAGCGGGTGAGGATCTTTAGCATTAATGCTTGATCCATAGCGTTTCATGAAGTCGTCTCTGGCTCTCTCCAGAAACACGAACGGTACACCCCTCCCTACCGCTTCATCGGCAACAACAAGAAAAACTACGCAAAAAAGAATACTCGGATAAACAAGAGGGACTCGCTAAAACAAATAACGCCAAAAACATCAGAAAACGTACCAAATCCTCTATCAAGCAGAAAGTTAAATGTATGTCCATCACACGAATAGGTGAACTTGTTGCTGTTTGGAGGAAGCCTCTGTAGACACTGAACTGCAATCGTACTGAAATTTCCAGAAAACGAAGTGTGCTCCGCAAGAACTACAGTGCCTTTTGCAACAAAGCTATATATCAACGGTTGCTTGCTCATAGCTCTGGAATCGAGTTCTCCAATAGACTGAACAAAATCTTATATATTAACAGCTAACTCTACACAACTGTTAAAACAGATTAAAGGCTTCAATTTTCTGCAAGCAATCTTGAACGAAAAACAATCCACTAATATAAAAACTGAAAATTATTAAATTGCCCTCTCTAAAGGTGTACTACTTACAGATTTGTTGTTGTTTGAGTCCTCAAACTAGCAGTTAAATTGATGATATGATTGCATGCGGACGCTTTTCAGCTTGCATAAATGAACAAAAAAGTCGTGAATTTTTGCATGATTCTAGCCTACAACATCAGAAGGAAATCAAAAAATTCTGACTTATCAAAGTTATGAGGGCCCTCAATTCTTTAAAAAAAACTTAGGGGATGAACTGTGCTCAACTCAAGGATCAAATTTTTTTCATCGTTTATAATTTGACAAACAAGGCAAGCAGCTAATGCAAATTCCTAAGCCTATATTGATCAACATTTTAATTGAAAGATTCTTCAATAACGAAGGGCTGAGAGAAAATTAGACTATAACCAGGAAAATTCAACAACAAGAAAGACATAAGATGGGTAACTACAGGTCGACGCCCTAGATATTACCAAAACAGTTTGAAACAAAGAAACAGAGACGCGAATTTGTAAACATAGAGAAATTTGATCGGACCGAACCTCGGAAACCCTAATTTCGCTAGCTTCTAGTTGAAGTTCTCGTCTCCCTCCCTCCCTCCCTCCACCCACTAACAAACGAGAAGCAGTAAACCGTAGTTCTGGTGAAAATGCGCTTTTTAAAAGACGTGCACCGTTAAGTTATGTAATTACATTTGTGCCACCCGATCCATTCAGAGAACGTCACGCGATTGCTTTGCGGGCAAGGAAGAAGTTGTTTTTCTCGAGTGATGGGTAGTTTGGGCAGAAATGAAGAAGAGTCATGCTAAGTTGAAAGGTACGGGTGTGGATCTACCATTACTGCGTAACCCGTTAAGGAACATCCGTTAACGTAAATGGACGGACGATTCATAATGTCGTTCGTTTGATAAATGAATCGTTAACGATACGCTAATTCGCACCAACATTTATACTTTTTTTTCATTAGTTTTTTTTTGAAGTTAATTGTTAGATTTTGAGGAGAGAAGAACAGCTATATAGCTGATTGGGGTACGTCAAAAAAAATGAAGCAGATGGTTTAATCTAAGCAATATTTGATATTTCATCAAGTTTCTACTGATGTTTTAATTTTTTAAAAATCTCATTGTCAGCATCCAAGGTTGTACTAATGTTTGAACTAATGTTCAATTACAAAAAAAAGAATCTCATCATGAAAAAAGAATCTCATAAAGTTTGTACTAAGAGTGTTGTTATTCGCACCACAGAAAGTTATGAATACACCACACTACTTGATTCACCACACCTATAATTTTAACATCAGATGTTCGGATTTGGAGATCCGAACGACTCTAATACTTTTATTCTTCCGTTCGGAATTGTAAAGCCGAACAGTATAATAAAATATGTATTATGTTCGGATTTACACATGTATTGTATTAGAACCGTTCGGATCTCCAAATCCGCACAATTATATCGGAAGTAACATCACTCTAATTATAAATGTTCAATTCAAACCGCACACAACAAACACCCGTGGCCTACAACATACCATAATAATGTCAGCATCCAAGGTTAGCTCCAGAACAAGAGTGCATATGTTAACATGAATCATATTGGGTTTGGATATGAATACAGCAAGCATCCAACCCGTTGCCCCCCTGAGTAACAAAAGCAAAACCGGCAGAAAATTTGAACATACAAAGTTTTAGCATTCATATTGTTTTACATTCCCATCCCTTCACCATAGTTTCATATGGAGGACAGTTTTTTTTTTCTGGGAGCAATCAGCCAAAGATTCAGCAACACAAGGCTCAGTCTGAATCATGCCTCCTCTTCTCCTTGTCCTTTCGGTGCTTCCGGCGGTCATCAGAATCATGAGGCCTTTTCTTCTCGCGCTTCTCCCTTCTCCTCTCCTCTTTCCTCTCGTCATGCCGCCTCTTCTTCCTCCTCCTCTCATCGTCTTCTGAAACCTCTTCGCCGCTTCCAGCCTTCAGAGATATTGGTATTGACTCCCTCTCCTCCCCCTCGTCCCCGTCAGGCAGCACCCCGTCCAATTTTACTGGCATAGGACTTGATTCTGCCTGTTCCCGGGGCACCCTGCACATTTCATAGCAAAATTGCTTTCAGTTACAGATGTCTACAACTTCCCCCAACCCAATTCACGCTATAGGGAAAGAATTGAAAAAATGTTTATAAGCAAACGCATCTTTACTTGTACAAGCCGAGACCCTGAACTTGTGCTGCTTCAGCATGGCCTGCACCTAGATCCTCCGCAGTCGATCCTCTCTTCACTAGTTCTGCGTACTCGTGTTTATCAAGCCGGTTGCCTTGAGGTCGAGCAGAACGCTTGGGCGCTAAGCCCAATGCCTCGCGCATTGCTTGTTCTTCCTCTTCCTTTATCCGTCTTATCTCCTCTTTGGCTGCTTCTGCATTTGCCATCTCGGATTTTTTATCCCTCGCATACCAGTGTAGATCCTTCCCTGATGGAAAAATTGAAAGAAAAGTATGAGAGTAATAATTTCCTACTTAAGAAGCGTGCTCAGTAATGGATGACACAAACAACATTATGTAAGCGAGGCTACATTCAATTAATTTTATGGCCACAGTTGCTAAATAGAAACTATTGCAAGTAAGGTTTTAGGTATCGGTTTCGGAGAGGGTATCGCTCTGCCCAAAATTTAGGTTTCGGTATCGGTATCGCCCGTTTCGGCGGTATCGGAAGCAAGTTTCGGTATCGTCCGTATCGGTAGTTTCGTTTCGGTATCGGTATCGGTATCGGAGATATTTTATTGTATTTTCCTGTATTTTTGTATTTTTTTGTATTTTCCTGTATTTTCCCGTATTTTTGTATTTTTTTTATTTTATACTTTGCTGTATTTTACTGTATTTTCTTGTATTTAACAGTATTTTTCTGTATTTTATACTTTGTTGTATTGTCCTGTATTTCGGTATCGGAGATACTTTGCTGTATTTTTCTGTATTTTATGCATTTTCTTTATTTTTTATGTATTTTCATGTATTTTTCATGTATTTTTCTGTTCACATTACTCATTTGTAACAACAATTAACTAATTAATAGATATAAAAGAACAATAAATATTGATGAACCATAAATCTGCCTTCATAATACAAAAGCTGAATAAAATACATCAAAAGATACAAAAATGAAGAAAATAAATAAAAAGATACAAAAATCTCATTCGTAGTTCTCATCATCCGGCTGCTGTGCATGGTAGTATGGAAGATATGAATACTGCATCTGTTCCGGGCCTAAAAAAGATATCATCATGTTATCATATGCTGAGGGCCGGCTCTGCTCGATGAAAGGCGTGTCATGACTGCCTTGACTGCTGGACTGCTCAGTAACGTTCAGACCGTACCTGTATTGACTATCATAATCAGCATAGACATCAGAGTGTCTGTACGGTGCGCAATAATCGCCTTGGCTTCCTGAGTATCCACCGGAATAAGATTCATAACCTCCATAATAATCAGAAGCGCGTTGATACCCTTGATATTCAGAGTGTCTACCGTAGGCATCGTCCCCCCGTTCTTCACTGTGCTGCCTATCATGCTCTCTATACTCATGCGTATCATAAGTATGGTCTCCACGTCTCTCAGCAGGGCGAACGGATGCCGACGCACCACAACCTCCGTCTGTAGGACCTTGGTCATCGGGAGACGAACCATCATCGCTATCGTGCCGAGCCCGAGTGAGTGCCTTCTTTCGCTTGTACGTGATATTCGCAGGGGCGTGACTTGGCCGCGGCTGGTTGCTTCGTGTACGTTCTGCTTCCGCAAGCGCCTCGTCCAACCAAGGATTGTCTCTGTCATCGAGCACCCTGTCTTCTGTCTCCCTGGTCCATTCCTCCAATGGATCATCCTCGTGAAAAATCTGATCCAAATCGATCAGCTGGTGATCGGCCTTCTCGCTCCTTCTCGCATGTCTATGTCGCAGTCTCATATTATAATGCACATAGACCAGCCTTTTAAGGTGTTCCATTGTTAGCCTGTTCCTGGTCTTTGTGTGAATGAGGGAGAAGGTGGTCCAGTTTCGTTCACAGTTGGACGACGAGACAGTTTGGCTCAACACACGCACAACTAATCGTGTAAGCGTTGGAGCTTGCTCTAACCCAACGCTATTCCACCATTGAGCTGCAACAAGTTCCAGTGGTCAGAAAAGATGAACCGTTTTATGGGAAACATATAGAAATCTAAGATCCATATAGATACCTGGAGTGACCCTTGTTATCGCCATTTCCGCCTTAGCGGAGCCGAAATAACCAACTCTCATCTTATAGGCCTCCAGCTACAATTATCAATCATAATTTTAGAATGTGAACTGCTACATCGAATCATATATCAAAATAAAAATATCCGAATTTCATTTACCTCCCTGTCAATGTCAATTTGCTTCGAGATGTCTGGTTCAAGCCTCTCGATCACGCGTCTGAGTCCAACCAGCACCTCGTTGTCGTTTGTTGCATTGGAGGAGTATTGAAAGCGAGGATTCAGAAAATAGCCTGCAGCATGAATATCTTGATGTAGCTGCTTATCCCATCTCTTATCTATCATGTCCCACCATTTTCTGTATCCCCTACCAACATTCTTCCGAATTTCCTCTTTGACACGGTCCATGGCCTCGTAGAGATACCCCATCTCGGCCTTATCATCGCTGTCGACCATTCGAAGAACCTTCACCAGGGGCTCAAATACGGCGATGACATTAGAGATAGTCTGCCAGAATTCATCGCCGTGAATCAGATCGTACACGTTGTTTCCAACCTCCCTATCTTTTGGTTTAAGCCTTGGAAAGTTATCGGACCAGTCCCTGGATGTGATCATTCTCCGCAGGTCATCTCGGTGCGCGTACAGAGAGTCCAAAGCAATGAAGTGGGTCGCAAATCTTGTTATCGCGGGCCGGATCAACTCTTTTCCACCCGTCTCTCTTCTCATCAAGCTGAGCATCCATCCTTTGTTGTATATGAATCCTGTTACCATCTGACTTTGTGCGACGATATTTTTGACTACTTCTTTTGCCATGTCAGAAAATATCAAGTCGATACAATGCGCCGCACACGGGGTCCAATACAGATGCTGTCTCTTTCGCATCAGCAGCTGCCCAGCTGACTTGTAGTTTGCCCCGTTGTCGGTAACTACCTGGACTACTCTATGCTCCCCAATTAGTTCTACATATTTGTCCATAAGATCAAATATGTAAGGACCGTTCTGGAATTGGTTGGTTGCATCCACAGAGTCCAGGAACACCGTCCCGTTGGTCGAATACACAAGGAAGTTAATTATCTTCCTTCTGTTTTGTGTTGTCCAGCCATCGCACATCAGTGTGCAACCGTACTCATCCCACTGAACACGAAAAGTTTCTACATAATTTTTCATCTCTTCATACTCCATGTCCAAGTATGTGTGTGACAGCTCCCAAGCAGTGGGTGGAGCAATGCCACGTCCCGATTCCGCAATAGCATCCACCATGGGCCTGTAATATGGGCTATTGGTCACATTGTATGGGATGTGGTTGAAGTAGAAAAATTTGGCCATAGCTCGGCCGACATAAGCCTTGGCATTCTTCATGAAGGTATTCTTTATGGTTGATTGGGATTTACCCTTCTTTGTCTGAGAAAAAGGGTCGGCACCGGGTCTGAGAGCGCCGGCTGGTCTACCGGTTGGCTGAACATCGCGAGCAGAACCGCACGCGAACATACCGGCCATTCGGGCGGCACGACTACCCGATCTGGCTAGCCCAGGGGCTCCAGACCCAGACGATCCTGCTCCCATCCTTCTGCCCTCACTTCTAATCTCTTCTTCGACAAGTTCTTGCCTACTTCTTCTAAGAGCTCTTCTAAGGTCCCTCGCCTCCTCGGTCTCATCCTCATCCTCATCTGAGTCATCTGATATTGCCTCCGTCTGATTTGCCCTTATCTCCTCCTCTATCCTCTTCTTCTCAAATCTGGCATGTACCTTTTCGGCCTTCTTCTGAAATATGTGCGCTCTCATCTCTTCACGCACTTCTTTAGGTACCTCGGGGCATGTCAGCACATCCCCGGTAATTCCTGCCAAGTGATCCTTAAGGCGAGACACGCCTCCATGCATTTCTTTCCGGCAATAGTTGCACCTTACTTGTCTATGGTTTTCTGCGATCATTTTACAGTGAGCCCACCCAATATCCACCGTCTTCTCCTTTGGAGTTCTTCGAGACATGTTAATTACTGCACCATAAACCAAGGGTTACGATTAATCTTGAAAAGATTATTAACGTATTAGACTTACATATAGTCGACGGTGTCACATAATCATGATTTGCGTCCTTGCGGTCCAGCGGAACACGGTCAGGGAATTGACTAAGCCAGGATCACTTATACCCAGTCTAGCTAGGTTGATCCAGCAAACTTAGCCAAGCACATTGAGCCGGATCATGGTCCATTGAAGGAAACTTATCATTCATATGTTTGCCATCAACTAAAAGGCTTTTATTAAAACTAGTTAATCCTATCAACTAGTTGAATCCTAAAATTCGAATTTATTAAGATTCGTTAATAACTTTTATTAGAGTCCTTATCAACTATAAGGTTTTATTTGTTTCAACGTGCTATACTAATCATGTATTTGGATTTTAATAGATTCACATTACAACAATTTAAAGCATACACTTTTATCAAAATTATTATTAGAACGTTTAAAATAATAATCGTTGGAAAGGACTACCCTAATCATGAATTAGGTATTTAATAGTTGTAACAATTTACTAAACATAGGATGTCAATCTAAAATGCGTCTCATAAGTTTTAGAAGAATTTTAATGGCTAACCTAAGAGGCTTTCTTGAATTATCATATAATATGCAAGAAAATAGAATTACCACTAAAACATGTCAACTAAATTTTATCTCATAAAATTTAGTATGCAGATAAGCAACTAAAATATCACATAAAATTACGTTTATTAATATCTAACATTATTAGTATTTTAGTACCAATAATCAACTAATTTAATTATTCTCTGAAACAAATTGTGCACTAAGTGATGCAAGTCAGAGAGACGGAAGCAAGAATTTTTTTAAAAAAATAATTTTGAAAAAAAATTAAGTTACTCCAAACACGTATTGTGCAAAATGCATCTAGATACAACCAGACGTTTTATCGGACTAGAGATTAGTGGAATACAACTTCCCATTTTAAAAAAATAAATTAGTTTTAATCACGCTATCAATGGTTTGTTGAAATGATAACTACTTTCTTTCTGTACATTCAAATCCCACGCTAACTACTTTGGCCATTGACAGGGTTAGGTTTTCCATTAAAAGTGGGTCCTTCTCTCGCTTAAATTTGAAATTTAAGAATAATTTTGGCAAATAATCGAACAAAATAATGTTAATTAGGATGTTAAGTCAAAGCAAGGTGAACATTTAATGAAAAAGTTAACCCCGTTAGCAGCCAAGGTATTCATTTGTTAGGGTTTAAAACATGTGGTGTTAGTTAGAAACTATGAAATTACAAGAGGGTTTCAAGCAACCATTTTTTCTTTGAATAATAGAATTATCAAGATAGGGAATAAAACTATAAAAGTCCTTCATTTGCACCAACACCCGTAACAAAATTTTTAAACTTCAATTTTCTATATTTTTAATCCCTCAACCAATTTTATCCTAGCACAGACCCGTATTTACAAGTTTGCCATTTTACTCTACGGCGCTCATGCAAACGGGATGGCAAAAATGTAAATAGTTTGGTTTTTTTTGAGTAAAACGGTCAGTTACTATTAACTCAATTACTAAACTATCCCCGATCTCATCAACTATTAACAAGAATGCCATTGTTCTATACGGGTCACGTGATAATGGGATGGCAAGATTGTAAATAACTGTCTCTGTGTGGGGTAAAATGGTCGGTGCTCTAAAATTCTCATTAAATTCCCTTCGCTGCGAGAAATCGATTGAAAAAAATGAAAACGAAAATACCTCGACGGCGATGGCGCCTCCGCTGCGATCGACGACTTCGATGTTCCTCTTTGCTCTCGCCTCTGCTATGATCGGCGCCTTCGAGCTTCCTCTTCTCCGATCACGTCTCCGATCCTTTGTGCTGTCGCCTTCGACTCCGACCACAGCCGAGGCCACCGCTTCGTGGTGTTTTCGTCGTCGACTGAGCTCAGGGTCCTCGACGAAGAGATCAGGAACTTCGATGGAGCTTGCGATGGAGCTAGGGACTTCGACCAAAGCTCATGATTTTGACGGCAATATAAGTAACAACTCACCCTCATCTCTTTATAGCTTTTTTTTCTCGTTTCTGTTCAATCACGAGCCCATTCTGCTCACTCACGGGTAATTTTTCTGTTTCCTTTTCATTTCTGTTCAATCACGAGGCATTCTGCTCACTCACGGGTTTACGGTTGTTGTCGTCTTCGTCTTTTTGCTTTTTTTTCTGTCTGTTTCACCCTAGGGTTGCCGGAACCCTAGGGTTTCGGCCAGTATCGCCCGATACCGGGCGATACTGGCCGGAACCCTAGGGTTCCGGCCGATACCGATCACAGATGGTGGTTTCGGTACCGCTATGGGGCGGTACCGATCCGAAACGCCCGATACGTATAGGTATCGGGCGATACCTCAATCCCTGATTGCAAGTAAGAGTTACGGCGTAGAGGAGTCTATCAACATCTGTATTTAGTTATCTCACTTGAATTAGTAATAGGGTTTATCATTCGCACCCCGCAACCCCCTCCAAAACAAAAAAAAACAAAAAACAAAAAAAATACACCCAAAAAAATTGAAATGAAACAAGGGCAATGTTTGGGTGGAACAAGATGAGGAAATGATAAAGAAAATGTGAGACGCTTGTAATTCCCTTTTGTTTTGTTTTGTTTTTACGGTTTTTTTAGCTTTGGCGCAGGGGGGGTGGCGGGGGGGGGGGGTTTGGTGGGGGGGTGTTGGGGGCAAGGAAACACGATTAGTTTCACAGAGTTTCATCTTCCATCCCCCTTCTCTAACCACAAGCGAAAGTGAAGATGATTATGGAAATATTCAAACCTCGTCATCTCACTCAAAGGCCAGAAAATCTTAGTCAAGCCTCACCAGACCTTGAATAGATCGAGTCAGACCTTACTTGGATATCCAGTGCAAGGGTTTGAGATTCACCAAACTATCGTTTTTTAATCTTTATTTTCTGCTCCAATTTTTTTCCGTCTTCCTATGCCTTTTTATTTGTTTTTCTTTTCATTTTCTTTTTACCTCAACTTTCTTTCCCACCATGCACAGACCCTGAAAAATTAAGTGGGAGAGAGGGCTTTCACATAATATAGAGTGGGCAAAAGTTCCACCTCACAGAAATTAGTAAATACAAATGCATTTTCCTTCCATGCCTGTCTTGTGCTTGCCTATGGAGAACAAAAGATAAAAAAGATGTATTGGGCATGCTAGAAGTTAAGATGTTCAGTTTAACAAGCAGACTGTGTGCATGAAAGAAATTCTAATGTTCCTTAAATAGCTCTCGTATGCATGAATGAAATCCCAAAGTTCCTGAAATAGCTCTTCGACGAGCTATTCAAAACATTGTTTTTGATTGGAAGAGATGGTTGGAAAAGCCCGAAGAAAATACAGTATATCCTATGTGGATCCAGCAAGGCACGTATATCATACAGTATAATTTGTATTTGGAGAAGGAAAAAAAGATCATAGGACACATCAATGAGGAAGAAGGGGCCCATCTTTGAATTTGTTATCGTCCAAGAAAAATATCTTATTAAAGATTCTGATATGTAGTGCCGTCATTTTTGCATTTAGAAGAAGATTCTCATGACACAAACAAACACTCAAGGTGTTCATCAATGTTCCCAACGACCATTGAAGTAAGTCAAATTTTGTAGAAAGGATTTCAGGGACTATGTACTCTTCTCTGCAAAGAGACGACCCCTTAGTTTTGCTACTAATATATTTGCATGGGGAGGGGATATTTACAGGATATTGTTCCCGCTAGATCACATACAAAATCACTAATGAATGGAGGTTTCTACAGAAGCAAATACAAAAAACCACTTTAGATGTGCTACCAATATACGTCGTGAGGGTACAATAACAGGGAGACATTGCTGCTAGATCGCATACAAAATCACATATTGCAAGAACTCGGATAAATACAGGTTTCTACAGAAGCAAATAGAAAGAACCACTTCACTTCTGTAAAACAAATGGTAAAGTACCTTTTTGCCATCTACCAACAGGGGCCTTGATGCTATGACCAAGATAATTCTCTCGATGCTTGTCAACTTTCACATCATCCCACTTGAATTCTGTGCAATGAAGCAAATATAAAGTTTGATCAAATTCATCAATCCAAATGATATTTTAAACGTGTGAATTAAGTAGCATAAAAGTTAACCACATTCATGCAATACAGTAAGACGGAAAGGATCAACTTGGACGTACTTATGCAAGAAACCAAGGACCCCATTTCTAATACACTCAGGTTGCAAAACAATGATCTACACTTAATCCATGAGAATAACTAATCCTAATTTACAAGACAAACTGACCACAGTTGGAATTACATCTTTCTTCTACTTTTAGCTTGGATAACCAATGGTGCTTCATGTCACCAAGAATGCACAAGGAATACTATTTAAGACTCAAATACCAGTCACACCATCCTCTCTATAACCATCCATAAATCCAGCTGGCCTGCCAATATTCTTCAGCTTTCCATCAGCAAAGCACAATACATTTCATTTCGATAGTGTTAGAACAAGGATGAGATAGAGAGGGGTCCCGCAGTTATTTTATATTGATGAAGTCACAAAATTATTGAAAGCATATCTAACCCAAAAACTTAAGCCAATAGGCAAAGGCCCAACTAATAATTTAATATCTTCATCTTTTTTCTATTTTATCCAATGTGGAACTATTATTCTTGACAGATAAAGAAGGAACCGTAAACCAAACTCCATAATTCTAATGAAAGGGATGTGTCAGTGCCATTGCATTATAGAATAACTAGTCATAACCCGTGCCCGTAGGGCACGATTCATTTAAGATATTCCCATGTCAAAAGCTTAGTTCCCCAAGAATTTTGCTCATCCCAAGGAATTAAGTTAATAACAAAAATCTTAGTTCCTTCAACAAATTTAGTACCATCCAAATTTAGTTCATCTCCAAAATTGTAGGGTTCTCCCAGCGAAATTTTCGAGTTCAAAAAATTTTAGTTCATCCCAAAATTTAGTTTTTCAGAGAATTTAGTTTCACACAAAAATTGATAGTCAAAATTTTATCTCTCTTCCTCTCTCTCCTGCAATTAAATGTCTGTTGCTGTCTTGGAAAAGATCTTAGAATCAAATGGTTGTTGCTATCCCCAAAAAAGCCTCTTGCTCTCCCCCAAAAGCAGACTTGCTTTCCCAAGTCAAATGGCAAGTTACGAAAAGAAATGGGCCCCACACAAACTCAAAAATACAAACCATTCATCTTAATTTTTAATCCCAACCGTTCATCATCCAAGATTAAATCTCAGCCACTTTTTATCCCCCTCATTTGTCCTAGTCAGCTTGTCCTAGTCAGCCCTAGGATTCAAAAAACTCTGTCAAATGTAATATAGATTCTTCAGTAAATTATATATCAGAATTATATATTGTTATTGTAGCTAGCAGTATAGAGTGGAAGATGTCAGCCAAAACTATCTGGATGACTATCAATTAGCATGAGTGCCCTTTGGGACCAACATAGAAACTTAACACTGACAATAATAATTATGGGTCGAGACACACATATAGTTAACATGTCTAACTATCGCTTTCAAGCTGCGAACCAAACGTATGGCTGGTTGATGCAGCTTCACAGATCACAATTTTCTAGCACATATGTTGTGGCATCATTTACATGAAACTTTGTAATACATGGTTTATAAACAAAGAGGACTTACTAAGCTTTCTCTGTATGCTTCCAAGAGAATTGGTTATAAGACAAGGAGGAAACTAATAAAATGATTACCATCCTAAATGGTACAGCCACTAACATGGATATATAATCAATTGGTTCACCTGAATAAGCTAAGTACTAAATGTCTTCAGTTTCTCTTGCCATGATTTAGGCACAGGCTTCATCAGAATCAGCCTTTTGCTTTCATGATCCGATGTGTGACTCGCATCTGCCATCGCACTCATGAAAGTAGAGTAAAAGTTTATCATGGTGCACGTGAACATATGAGACATTAATTCTATATTCTTTACAGTTTTGCAGCATACACAACTATTTCATGCTGATTCTTGCATATTATTCACTGACAGTTAACTTATAGGGATGTAGCGAGTTGACCAAGAAGCAAATGGAATTAGAATTGGGAATAACTGAAATTGGAGATTGATATTAGGAGTCCCAATCTCAAGCATCAGACTTCTATTTAGACATATATATGGAATTAAAAATGAAATAGATGAAGTAGATCCAGTTTAAAACAGGACCAAGTAGAAAGCTTGTATCATGACTTAGTAGAAAGCTTGTAACACAATCATCAGATTGGGCCACATAGATTGCAGATTTGGACTGAGAGCTATGATACTGATTTGATCCGTTAGCATCAAATAGGACAAATGCGGGGATCGCCTGTACCAACCCTCTCATCACAATTGTAAAATGCAGGGATCGCTTGTACAACCCTCTCATCACGATTGTAAAAAGATGATGCGGAAGAGATTTAATTTTTCAACAAGTGAAAGATGTATTCCTCCTCAAAGCGCACATACTCTCTCTCTCTCTAGAATACAAGACTGGCTCGTGTCTTCTAAGGGTTTAGACTTTTCGTAGTTACACTAAGGTTTGGGAACTTTTTAGGCTTTGTGATAGGTTTTTGATAGAATTGGGACTGAAATTAGGATTTTTATTGGAATAAAAGTGGAACACAAGATAATCAATCCCTTTCAAGAGGGAGTCGGCTCTCCAAACTAGATCTACTACTACAAATTACTCTCTCACTGGATCTAGATCTATCACTCTAAAACTAGGGTTTATTACTCTCAAATTACATAAGAAAACATGATGGCTGCCCTAAACATATATAGGGACAGATCTCGTCAAATAAGGAAAATACTAAAAACCTTCCAAAAATAGAAAATGCTAATTCGGCCCAAAACTTTCCAAATCTGTCCGATGCCTAATTTTGCTCCGCTAATTTCGCCTTACATCTTCTCCACTGATACGTAATGATCTCATCATTACTCCACCCAAAAGAACCACCATGTCCTCAAGGTGGAAGTCGGAAAATCTCTGCTTAATGACATCGTAGGGCTCCCAATTCGTCTCATGGTCTAGTATGCCAGACCACCAACCAGAACCTCGCGATCCCCTGCCTGTCCTTGGCGAACCCCTAGAACCGCTGATGGCTCCAAAAGCACCTCCATGTCTGCTGTCAGTGTCGGTGGTAGTGAGGAAGAAGGTATGTAGTCGCCGATGGCGCGTCTCAACTGAGAGACATGAAACACTGGATGAATCGATGTAATCCCAGTCGATAAGCTATATACCCAATACACGCATCTATCCTGTAAGGGCCAAAGTAACGAGGAGATAACTTCTCATTCCTCCAGTGAGCCAGCGATTTCTGTCAGTATGGGCGCAGTTTTAAGTAGACCATGTCGTCCTCTGCAAACTAAATGTCTCGCCGGTGTCCGTCAGCTTGGGTCTTCATCAACTGTTGTGCCCTCAATAAATGGCGCTTCAACTCCTGAAGCATCTGATCCATCTCTTCTAGCAACTGCTCCACCTGAGAAACTGGTGTGGAACCCCGACCGTAGTGCAACAAGTGCGGTGGGTCCCTCCCGTACAACACCCTAAAAGGGGTGGTCTAAGCCGTCGTATGGAACGAAGTACTGTACCAATACTCCGTCCAAGCCAACCATCTTGTCCACTGCTTCGGCGTATCCGATACGAAACAACGGAGGTATGTCTCGATACTCCGATTGACGACCTCCGTCTGGCCATTAGTTTGTGGATGATACATTGTGCTCCTCTTCAGCTTTGTCCCCCTGCATTTTGAACAGCTCCTTCCAAAAATGGCCGAGGAATACCTGGTCCCTGTCTGTCACGATCGCCTCCGATAGCCCATGCAATCGAAACACCTCCTTGATAAATAAAGCTGCCACTGTCACAGCTGTGTATGGGTGTCTCAACGCCACGAAGTGTGCGTACTTGCTCAGCCTGCCGACCACCACCATGATAACTGTGTAACCTTCTGATTTCGGAAGCCCGTCAATGAAGTCTATGGTGACCTCCTTCCAAACCCAATCTGGCAACGATAGTGGTTGCAACAATCCTCCAGGAGCTGTTGCCATATACTTGTGACGTTGGCAAACGTCACACCTTCATACCCATGATGCCACGTCCTTCTTCATCCATGCCCAATAGGCCTCCCTGCTCAAGCGTTGTTAAGTCTTGAGGACACCCAAATGCCCCCACTGCACTCCTGTGGAACTCTTGTAGTAGTGTCAGAATGTGAGTCGAGCTCCTCGGTACCACCAAGCAGTCCTTATGTAGTAAGTGTTGTCCGTCCATCTTGTATCCTAGGTGCGCTGCTAGATCCTGAAGTAATGACGCCCTAATCGTGCTCAGCTCCTCATCCTCTGCTATCTCCCTCATCAATGGCTCCAAATCCAGCAATACTGGTAGTGAGAGAGCTGCCAACTGAGAGTCTACCTCCCTTCTCGACAAGGCATCAGCTGCCTTGTTTTCCAATCCTGGACGATACTGGATCTCAAACTTATACCACATAAGCTTCGTCGGCCATTTCTGGTGTTCCTCCGTCACCATCCGTTGCTCAAGCAAGTACTTGAGGCTCCTCTGGTCAGTACGCACCAGAAATGGTCGGCCCAGTAAGTATGGCCTCCACTTCTAAACAGCGAGAATTATGGCTACTAACTCTCGCTCGTACACGGATTTAAGCCGTGCTCTAGCTGATAATACCTGGCTAAGTATGCGACGGGCCTCTACTCCTGCATCAGTACCGCTCCCAGCCCATATCCAGACGCGTTGAACTCCACCACATATGGCCTGCTAAAATCAGAAAGTGGCAATACCAGAACGCTCGTCATGGCCCTCTTCAGGGCCTCAAATGCGGCAGTAGCTTCCTCCCCCTAATGAAAGTGGTCCTTCTTCAGCTGTTCTGTCAAAAGCCAGGCAATGGTGTTGTAGTGCTTGACGAACTTTCTGTAATAGCACGTCAAGCCTAAGAACCACCATAATCTCCGTAAGGTGGTGGCCGGTGGGGCGCGGCCACTCCATCATCGCTGCGATCTTCGAACTCTCTGCCTTGACACCATCAGCGAAGACTATATGACCCAGGTACTCCACGCTCCGCTGGCCAAACAAACACTTCTTCCTATTGGCAAAAAGCTGATGCTGTCGTAACTCCTGTAGCACCAGCGTCAAGTGCTCTACATGCGCCTCCCTGGTCTGGCTGTAAACCAGTTTGTCGTCAAAAAAGATGAGCACAAATCTCCGAAGAAAAGGCCTGAACACCTTATTCATCAATGCCTGAAATGTAGCTGGTGCGTTGGTCAGCCCGAAGGGCATGACCAAAAACTCATAATGGCCTTCATGAGTCCTGAAAGCTGTCTTCTCCACATCCTCCCCCTCATTCGGATCTGATGATAACCCGACTTCATATCGATCTTTGAGAATATTGTGGACCCGCGCAGCTCATCGATCACTGGAATAGGAAACTTATCGGGTATAGTTTCCTTATTCAGTGCCCGATAGTCTACACAGAATCTCCAGCTGCCGACCTTTTTCTTCACGAGTAACACCGAGTTGGAGAACGGGCTAGTGTTGGGCTGGATTACTCCCGCCCGTATCATCTCATCAACCATCTTCTCGATCTCTCCCTTCTAAATCTGGGGGTGGCTGTAAGGTCGTACACTGATTGGCGCAACTCCCTCCTTGAGCACTATGGAGTGCTCGTGGTCTCGTGGGGGTGACAGTCCATAAGGTTCCTGGAAACCCCCCCAAACTGGTCCAACACCTGTTGGATCTCTGCGGAATATCATCCACCTTGCCTGTTGTCTCCACCGCTAAACATTGGAGCTCCACCAAGAAGCCTCCACCCTCCTCATGTAAGGTCCTGGCCATCACCTTCAGGGAAACCCGTGATCGGCACAGACCTGGATCCCCTTCAAGTGTCACCCGCTTGTTCCCTACCTAGTACTCGATCCGGAGCAACTTCCAATTTGTCCTGGTTTCTTCCAAACTCTGCAGCCATCTCATTCCTAAGATGACGTTTGTGCTACACAGATCCAGCGGCAAGAAGTCCTCCACGATTCTGACCCATTGGAGGGTCAAAACCACTCCGCGGCAGACTCCTCTCTCCCGCTCTACCTGGCCGGTACCCATCATCACCCCAAAGCTACCCGTATCCACCAACTCCAACCCTTACTGCTCCACAACTCGATTGGAAATGAAGTTGTGGGTGGCCACACTATCAATAAGCACTGTCACCTCCTGCTCTGATATCTCTCCGATCAACTTCATAGTGGGGTTCGGTGGTGAACCCCACTTCGGAGTTGAGTGATACCTCCGCGACATCCAAATGTGTGTGCTCATGCTCTACCTCTGCTGCCTCCAGGAACTGCTCAACTTCCTCTTCGACATCAGACTCCCCGTCCTCCTCATGTACCAAGAGTACCTGTAAGACTCGCTCTCAACATCTATGCCCATGACCGTACTTCTCATTACATCGGAAGCATGGCCTCTTTGCCTTCTTATTCGCCCACTACGCCTCTGTCATTTGCCGAAACGGCCCACTAGGCTGTGCGGCGCTGCCATTCTCCTTGATCGTCAGAAGTCCCCACGCATGTTCTCCTGGTGCTGCGGGCCTCTGCCCTCCTGCCTGCCCTATGGTACGGAAGGCACCTCCGCTCCATCTCCCCTTCGCTCGTCGCTCAGCTGCGTTCTTATCCTCTGCCATCTGCACCAGCTCCATAACATCCATCAGGGCCCCTCGGTTGCTGCATGAGTAACTCAGCCCAAATGTTGGGCTTAAGCCCTTTCATATAGCTTCCCATCAAGGCCGCTTCCGGGATGCCCCTCACCTGTCCTCCGAGCGCCTCAAATCGTTCCACAGTCCTTCACCGTGCCCCGCTGCTGCAGGGCCATGAGCTGCACATATAAGTCCCCTCCATGAGTGTCCCGAAAACGATCGAACAAGCACTCTTTGAACTCTTTCCAAGATCTGAGTTGCCGCCACTGCAGTTTCCATTGGTACCATGCAATGGCCTTCCTCTCCAAACAAAGCCCAGTCACCTGCAGTTTCTTAGGCTCCGTCAATCCATTCACCTCAAAGTACCTTTCAGCCCTATAGATCCATGCATATGGCTCGTATCCATCGGAAACATGCATCTTCAACTTCCGGACTCTGCTCTCCAGCCCCGTGTTGCCCTGATTCGTCCTCCCCCTGGCAATCCAAAATGAAACTGTTGTTGGGCATTGCGTTGGGCCCCCCTTCATCCCATAATCCTCATCCTACGCCATCGTTTTCCCAGCCTCCAGCATCCCCAACTAGGTCTCGGGGCTCGCAAGGGTCTCCATATCCTCCTCCTTGTTGGCGGGCTCTCGATGTCTGCCCTTCTCCTCCTGAATAGTTTGTCAGCATCCATGGGCCTTGGAGATGATCTTCAGGGTGCTCAGTTGTGTAATGAGGATGTGTTAGGCCTTGACGAGCACTTGAACCAGCCCCAAAAACTGTCCAGCACCTGAACCAATCCCCGGGGTAAAAAATTGCACCTTTCCAAGCTCTGTGGGTTGTTGTCCCCCCAGGAATGTCCTGGGGGATCCGCGCTCTGCCATGGGGTCACACGGCCCCCATGGAGCGGCCTGGGGGCCGCGCGGCCCCCATGGAGCGGCCTGGGGGCCGCGCGGCCCCCAGGAATGCTCATGGGGCTGCGCAAAAGGGCCTTTGGGCCCGCCGAACCCCTCATGGAGGGATAGGGTTCCGGCGGCCTACTCCCGGCGCCTCGTTTCCTCCAGATCTGCTCCGTAGCGATCTCCGCCTTCACCTCCGGATGTCTCTTCGTCCAAAGTAATGATCATGCTTTTCCCCTTGTCCAAAGGTGGTTCCTTTGGCCCTAGATCTGAAAATTGAGCGAAAAAGTTACCATTTTTGAACTCGTCCTCCTCGTGACGTGGGTTCTCCATCCACGCCTTCATCATTGTCGCAATATCGGAGAGCTTTCCTTCGAAGGAGTCAATCTTCTTCTCCATGGCGCCATTCTTCTCCTTGATAGCTTCAATCTCCCCCGCCTTCTTCTCAAGATCTTCCACCTTGGAATGTGTTCTTGTCGTTGCTATGTCGGATCTTTGATTTGATACCAATTTGATAGGTTTTTGATAGAATTGGGGCTGAAATTGGGATTTTTATTGGAATAAAAGTGGAACACAAGATAATCGACCCCTTTCGAGAGGGAGCCGGCTCTCCAAACTAAATCTACTACTACAAATTACTCTCTCACTAGATCTAGATCTACCACTCTAAAACTAGGGTTTATTACTCTCAAAATTGCATAAGAAAACATGGCGGCTGCCCTAAACATATATAGGGGCAGATCTCGTCAAATAAGGAAAATACAAAAAACCTTCCAAAAATAGAAAATGCTAATTCAGCCCAAAACTTTCCAAATCTGTCCGGCGCCTAATTTTGCTCCGCTAATTTCGCCTTGCATCTTCTCCGCTGATACGTAATGATCTCATCACGTTACCATAGTTGCCTGGGCTTTTGGCCTAGAGTGAGATTTTTTATTTTTAAAATGTTTTTGAAAGGCGGCAAAGGCTTACGCCTCAAGGCGCGCCTCAGGGCGAGGCTCACCTCCAGCGCCCTGAGGCTTGAGGGAAGAGGCTTTCACTCTTCGAAGGCGCCCAAAGGCTTACGCCTCAGGTCGAAGGCGCCCAAAGGCTTACGCCTCGGGTCGAAGGCGCTCAAAGGCTTACGCCTCAGTTCGGAGGCGCATCAAATACGTTTGGGTTTTCACGCATCAACATGTGATTTTTTGCAAAAAATTTTATTTCCAAGTATAAAAGCTAAGAGAGAGAGAGAGACGACTCGCCGCCGCCTTGATTTGTCGCCCCAGATGAAGATGATGTTAGTAGCCTAGGAAGTTTTGGGGAGAGAGATGGCTTAAATGAAGATTCTGTATTTGATGATGTGTAAGAGTAAATTTAGAGTCTAATTTTACAACTCAAATACTCTGATCTTTTTTGGATATTTATATTTGTCTTTGGAGTGTTATTTTAATATTTTGATACTTTAATGATGGTTTGAAACTTAAATATAAGTTTTTTACATATATATTTTAGAATTATGTGGTTATAATGTGTTACGCCTCACAACACGCTGAAGGCTTACGCCTTACGCGTGAGGCTTACGCCTCGCGTCACGGGTCGAAAAAACGCCTCACGTCACGCCTTTGCGTTTTAAAACTTTGGTCTACATCATTTGCCGAATTCACAGTACTTCCATTATGATGTTTGGTTTATAGTGAAGATAATCACATGCTTCTTGATATGTTGATTGCTACCTTCCTAGCCTCCATCAATTCAGTAGTGATGGTATCTATTTTTAAAGTAGCATTGCCTCTTCAATCTACAATGCTACTTGTCTTTTAGTCGTGTTCTTTTTTACATTTCTTGTCTTCTCATCTTCACTTTCAACTACAGGTCGGTTTTACTTTAGGTCTCTTGGAATTAGATTCCCTCAATTTCCTCATATGATGTAAAGATTCGATTGATGATAAATCACCCCCGAAGATCGGATTTTCACCACACAAGAAGGATCTTGAGGTTCTAATACCACTTAATAGGGTTTATCCGGGCCTTATGGGGAGTAAATTGGACCTTACATATAGGTTAGGTTATGAAAAAAGTTATGATTTGTATCTCAGGTCCTGTCTAGTGGTTAACGTGACAGCATGCCAAGGAATTAGACAACGAGGCCTCGCATCAAGTAAATTGAAAGATATATGTTAGGACTCAATGACTCAAATTAGCGTAATCATTTTGCGTCAAAATAAGTTTCAAATATATTAGCCACATCTCTTTTAATTCACAAGCCAAGTTCTTTTGATGTGCCTACCGCTGCTACAAGTTGGATGTACCAAAAACTTTTACTAGATGCTAAAAAGCTCAAAATGCTGCATGTATCTCACATTTATAAAGATTCTTTTGTCCATCAATCATCTATTTTTTCAATATACATTCATAACCATCAAAAGTACTTCAACTTTTCTCCAAAAACTGTAGCCTAGTGCTGCGCCGTCCTTTTTAATATAGTTAATATTTTAGACCCACTATACATCTTTGTTTGGTATTCACTCTCATTGAATATTCTCCCTCATTCTCTCCCTGCCCCCCCCCCCCCCCCCCCCAAAAAACAAAAAACAAAAAAAAACAAAAAAAACAAAAAAAAACAAAAAAAAACAAAAAACAAAAAACAAAAAACAAAAAAATGACTGTAAGTTCATCAATTCTGCAAGGACCCATATCGCTTCTATGTTGGGTAGGCATTGACTATCAGGCAGAGTTACCTCCCGCTGTAACTTCGGAGCCATGGGAATATTTGTTCAAAATGAGTCAAATACACGAAGTAGTTAGGTTTATCCTTTTATATTATGTTCTATTTGGATATAGAAGTGGCAGAATAAAGGAGATACTCTGATGAAGAATCCAACAGTTGCCAACACTATCCCTAACAATATCCCTGAAGAAACCACTCACTCCTTCAGCCAGCGAGTCATAGTTGGCTACTTATTAATTTGAGTGGCCAGGTGAGATATAGGTCTAGGGAAAGTGAATCATGAGCCTAGCAGGAACTAGAACAAATTCTGAAACTACAAGCATGTCCATAGGATGGCTTGGGAGTGGGATAGAAAACATGTTTTCCTAATTCTCATTTCTTGTTCGCAAGCATCTCAGGTGCAGCTTTTGCGTGATCATATTGCTTCACAATATATTCAATCTTTTAAGGATGAGTTATAGACCTTCCAAAACATTGTCATTACCTGGATAGGGCAACTAAATCATCTCACCATGTTAAGGTTGGATCATAAAGGCCTCCTATAATCAGCCAAACACTCAAATTTTTTTAATTTTCATTTTCATTTTCATTGGTAGGAGCCAATCACCAAAATATTAATAGTAGATATATAGTATGCCATGCTATTTAATTTATCTAGTCTTTTCAGCAAATAGATAATAAATGGAAGACATATCCAATTCATCATCTCTTGGTCTTAACTCCTAAGAAAGATCTCAATGGATTTGCGCCAACAACAAGAAATGATGCTAGAGCATGCATCACTGAGGAGCAAATCCGTCACTCAATTCCAGCATGCACAATCTTAAATTGCACAGCGTGAAGAAATGCAAAACTGTGTTACAAGAATATGTGGATTCGATATATGAAAAAGGTGGCAAATCAATGGAGCAACTGGGATGCCACATCAACTTTTCTCATTGAAAATTCTCGTCGGTTAACCCCATATTAGTTTATGATTTCTATTAAACCATCTTTATTTTTCCAATTATTTCGCCTAAAGCTGGTCATTTTACAAGGAATTTGGGGACAAAGACCAATAATCGATGAAGGAACCATATATATTAACACGCAAAAGAGATCAAATGAACAAATTTGATGAATCTGATATCAGAAACCCTAGAAGAAGAAAGAAATTATAGAAAGCTTACGGTCTCGACCGCCGCGAACGCCGCCTCGCGATGGATGATACATCTTTCTCTCTCCTGCTCTCTCTCACACCCCCGATCGTCGTCGTCGACCTCGCTCGCTCGATTTCGTTCGAGAAATTTGTGAATATGGCGGATAACACTGTTTGCTTTGCAAATTTACACAAATCGGATATTTTGGGCTTAGAGCCCAGTGGACAAATAGACAAGGCCTGCTAGGCCCACAATGCCGTGCAATGCAACCTTTGAGTCGTTGCGGGATGAATTTTTCGCTTTGTTCCCAACCGTTGAGAAAACTCGGACACCCGATAATTAAGGCTCCTCCTTTTCTCCTGTAATTTTCAAACCCCTGCTCAAATATAGCTGAAGGAATTGGATCAAATAAAGAGAGGATCGAAGAAAATATTGAAAAAGAGCATGGCATCGATTGAAGGACCGACGGACGGCGATTCATTCCCCGCCGTGAACGCCGCCAGAGAATTGAACCTCGGCGTCCCCGAAGAGTTCCCCGTGGACCCCATCTCGTCCGACGTGGAATCTGCCAGGATTAAGGTACAGATTTTATTACGATTATTATTTTGTTTGTTTTCTTGATAAATAAATGGAAATGGAGTGGGGAAAAAAACCATGCATCATGGCTATATAAATCACGATTATTTTGTCTGTTTACAAATTAGGAATTGAAGGAGGCGGCCGAGGCGAAAGCCAGAGCTGCGGAGGCCAAGGATGCCGGAAAACGCAGTTGCAGGCCGAGCAATGCTCCGACGTCCACGCTCGCCGTTGCTGCCCTGATCGCAGCCGCCGTTGGAGTCGCTCTGTTTGCCTACAAGAAGTCGAAACGTATGTAAAGAATCAATCGGAAAGGAATGGGGACAAAGAATCGGGCAGACATGATTATTTTTTCCCCTTTTATGTTTTAGTTCTTAATTTACCTTCAAATTTTTTTCAGATGTATGTAACAATTTCTTTTGTGTGGTCTGCCTGCTAGAACTATTGGCTGAATTATGATGAGTTTCTGTTATATATGTATACCAGAAATAACTCATGTAGAAAGTGTTGGGGTACAAACATGAGCGATGCACAATTTAATCTCTACGTTGGTATGATGCATCCGCATGGTTTGTTCTTGGGCTATCCCCAAAAGGTCTCATACCAATGGAGATTCAATTCACATATTTATATCCTTCACATCTCTCTTGTCTAGCCACTATGGGACTATGTTTGATATCTCACAATCTCCACCTCAAACATAGTCTCACATGGTCACCCCTCCACGGGTGACGCACATCTGCTCGATCGAGTCACGCATTCACTGTGCGGAGAGATGACGCCTTACATGAAGTCCAAATCACTACTAGAGAGCCCAACTCCACCTGGCATATGGATCCATGTGGCACCAATTCCACATCGACTAAGTTAGGGGTCTGGCTCTGATACCACTTGGGTTACAAATATGGACGGCGCACAACTCAATCTCCACATTGATATGATATTGTCCACTTTGGATCATTCACACGGCCCCTCATGGTTTCGTTATTGGGCTCTCTCCAAAAGGCTTCATACCAATGGAGATTCAATTCCCATTTTATACCGTTCACATCCCCCTTGTCTAGCCAAGGCAGGACTATGTTTGATATCTCACACATAGTGTATGGGACCCAAGAAAAAACCCACGCATAGGATGTGGGATTCGGGCTTAGAGGCGAAGGAGAGAGACGCGTGTGTATCGTTTGAAAGTAAAAGAGGGAAAAGTAGGGGTTATAGTGCACACATTGTTTGTTTGGGGGGTCAAAGTGGAAAAACCCCAATGGGAAATATGGGGAGGATTGATGGGTTTTAAGGGATGATCGTTGTGTTCATGAAAGGTCAATGATAAAAGTGTAAATAGCGGACGTTGGGGGGGTGGGGTGGGGTGAGGTTACACCCCCATATGGGGTGGTCCATATGGCACCCTCTCCATTTGTCACATGGGACAAAGTGGTGTCACATGGGACAAACCCCATTCACCTAAGACCGACGCCATCACATTGTGCAAGAGTATCTGAAAAACCCCACCCACAAAATGCGGAACCCACACATAGCGACAAAAGAGAGAGCAGAGTATGTATTAGTTTGAGTACTGTCAGTGTGTAAGGGAAAAAGGGGGTACATTTTTTTTTGGGGGGGGGGGAAGCTCAAGGACAAATTCATCATTAAGGTAGGTGAGGGTGCGTTTCTTGAGATGTTAAATGTTGAATGACTAACATGAAAATGAGAGTTACTACGCGCATATACCAAATTGCTCTGCGCACGACTAGAGTTCGACGTATTTACAAATTTGTCATTCAAAATTACTCAACCGTGCAAAACAAATATTAATCCCCAAATTGCACATTTGTGATCAGTGAGCAAAATGCACCGCCGTCGCCGCTCTTCATCTCCCCCATCCCCCTCCGAGCATGATGGTGATGTACTTTGTAGCCGAGGGTTGTCGGTGAGTTACTTTGCGCTAGGGGTGGCAATTTTCGGCCCGACACGATAGCCTGGCACGGGCCCGGTACGATAAGACCGTGTCTGGGCCAACAATTTTGGACCGAAATCCTTATCGGACCGGACCGGCCTGGCCCGGTTCATTTTCGGACCGGACCCGGGCCTAGCTTTTCAGCCCATGTGCGGCACGGTACGGCACGAAAAGCATTTGATCGTCCCACTTCAATTTGACCACACCCTAATCTAAAGCGGATTTCAGTAATGTGCATTCATTTAAGGCGTTGAGTATGTCATGAATCTTATTAGATCAAGGTCCAAATATCATAAATTATAACAACTTCCCGCCAGCGCCAACTTTGATGTCTTCGGATCTTGGGGGGTCGATCTCAGTTTTCTAGAAGAGACAAAGAACCACTAAACATGTTACTTCATCTTGCCAAATAAATGAAAACAATGTAGGACACATCACCTTATGCAACCCACTTAATCCTCTTCTTCCGTGCTCCATTTCAATGCATCTGTAAGCATATGCGACAAGTTTGTGTGTAAAACTATGATAAAATATTTTCACAATACATAATTCATTCAACCCTATCGGACCGGGCCAGGCGACCCGAATTTTTATCGGGCCGTGCCCGGGCCTCTCCAGAATGGCCCGAAGTCTTATCGGGCCGGTCCGACCTAGTCCTTTAAGAAAACCGGACCAGGCCGGCACGGCCCGATAAGACCGGGCCAACCCGAATTGCCACCCCTACTTTGCGCCGACCGCGGCCTCTGATCGCCTGGGTTTTTGGAGGGTTGTGGAGGGGTCAGCTGTGGGAGATGACGATTGTCGGTGGCCCCTCCGCCCCATCCCACAACCCTCCGCCCGACCATCGTCATCGTCACCGTCCCCTCCGGCCCCTCTGACAACCATCCGGCTCCCTCCCACAACCCTCTGGCCGACCATTATCATCGTCACCGCCCCTCCGCCCCCTCCGACAATCCTCCGGCTAACCATCGTCATCGTCACCGTCCTCTCCGCCCCCCAGTTCGACCATCGTCATCGTCATCTCCCCCAGCCGTTGTTCGACGCCCCCTCCGCCACCGACAACTCCTCCCCCTCCCCATCCGCCACCCCCTACTTCGACAACCCAGCCGCTCTTTCACCCCATCAGCTGCCCCTCTTCCACCGTCGCGAGAGAGCGGTTGTGTCCACAGGGGTAAAAGTGGAGTAATCTTTGAATGGCAAACTTGAGAATAAGTGGTTGTGCACGTGAACAATTCAGTATGCGCGCTTAGGGCCTGTTCCACCCGGTTTCTTTTGGGTGCTTTTGGCTGAGAAAGTGCAAAATGAGCACTGTTATTGGTCACTTCGGGTTTCTTTTGCCCGAATCCTATGTGGTTTTCCCTCGCGTGTTCCAGGGGCCGCTACTTCTCGCAGCTGCTTTCAGCCCCTCCCAGCTTCTCCTCTCTCCTATGTGGCATGCTCAGCTCCCCCTGCCAAAATCCCCACAATTTGTGGGGATTTCAGCAAAGCAACCAGATGCTTTGCTTTTTCTTTCTTTTTTTTAATGCAAACTGTTTTTTTTTTGTGTTTTTTAATTTTAGTTTTATTTTTAAATACATTATTTTATTAATATTTAACCAACTTCCACATTTCCTCATCTAACTTTCCCAATCCCACTATAACCAAAGAAACACAATACTTTACTATAGGCCCCACAAACAAAACTACTCTCTACTTTCCAACCCAAAGCAACCAAAAGAAACACACTACTTCTCTTCTCTCTCTTCAAAATTTCTCCTAGGATTTACTATTGCAAACAGTGAATCATCCATCAAAAGAAACCCACTGGAACAGGCCCTTAGCAACTCCCCATGAAAAATAGAGGGAGAAAATGGTTGTTTTGGGGTGTCCAATGGGAATCAAGTTATAGCCGTTCGATCCAGATCAATAACGTCTGTGATGTTGTACTAAGATCGGAACATCTCGGCCGTTCGTCCACCAACCTGCGCATGTTAGCCGGTTCAGATCAACCCTAGCTCTACAAAACCTAGGGTATTTCAGCCCTCAATCCCATCCGTAAACCAAAAGCACTCTGGTTCTCGCGCCGCTCTCCTTTTCTCAACATCGTTCGCGAGACCGAATCAAAGAAACCCTAATTCCCATCTGAAAATGGTAATCTATTTCCCGCTCAGATCCCTGATTGGTCTCCTCGATCCTGATATTCTCACTCTTTCTTTGGTTTTTTGACGCAGGCTCCGAAGAAGGACTCGAAGGCCCCGCCACCGTCGTCGAAGCCCGCCAAGTCCGGCGGTGGGAAGCAGAAGAAGAAGGTAAAAATGCCCCCTTTTTCGCATTTTTGGCATGCGTAGATCCGGTTCTAAGCGGTTAGGGTTTCTTTCTTTTTGGTTACTGTAGACTGAAGTCCCCAAGTATCCGTCGGTGCTTTCTGCTGAGGGTATGATTCTCCTGGCTTCCGATTTTTCCTTATGATTTGTTTCCGGCTTCATAATTTAAAGTGTCAAATTATAATTAACCTTTTTTATAGAACCGTTGCTTTACTTAGTATGCGAAATTTTTTGTTCAGCAGAGATTGGATAGTTTACATTGCTATATGGGCAGAGTTTCAGGGCAAAGTAATCATTGATGTATCACTATTCCAGCTTGAAAATGGATTGGGATGTGCCCTCGCAAATATTTGTTTTGCATTAGATAACCATAATATAATTTTTGCCATGAACGTTGACACCACATGTAGGTTATAAAACTAATTTCGTTTTGATGTTACCAATATTAACATTCTTAGTTGGCGTGGTCTTGTTTGGATAGCTAGAGAGGCAAGATAACCAACAGACTAGACTGCAACCTTGGCAATCTCTTGCATGCAAATTAGTGTCATAATTTTAAATTGAGGTTGTTCTAGTTCACCTTTTAACAGAATGTTCCACACTTTTATTTGATGACATTAATGGAATAGTAAGCTTTAATTTACTACACATTAGAAATTTTTCTATAATATTATAGTACATCTGTAGCCATCCCCTAGCAGACTGGGGTTATTTAGATGCATTTAAAGTGTGATGCTAGTTGAAAATTGCTCTTAGCCTAAGGTTGTTCTCCTTGGTAATTCAGGATATTTTTTGGTTGATGAAGAAGATTCATAGGTGTCTGCAAGTGATTAAGTGCTCTAGTGGTGTACTTGGGGTTGGGAGGGGAGATTCAAACGGTGTTGCTTGTCAGTTGAACTTAAGGTTAATTTTTGTTAGCAGCTTTAGAGCCCTCACACATATTGACAATTGTACGCCCTCATGTGGGCTGTGTAGTAAAATTGTGAGCCAGCTGCTTAGGGGGGTTAAGCATTTCTATGTTGCTAACTAATGTTTCTAGAGAAGTATGTTGGAAATATTGAGCGAGTTATTGTTGGTTGTTCATGGTCATCAAATGATTAATGGTTGTCATGTCTTGAAAGTAGGAACCAAGGCAATCAAGATTAATTTTTCCGGGCTGTTTCCATCACTTGTGCTAACTTCCAATGCTTCGACTTTATTAATGTCTCTTCCTTGACTGCATCAATTAGTTAACAACATTTTCATGGGCTTTATCAATGTCTTTGTTAATGATTGCACAAGAATCCTAGACAGCCGGTAGATGGTAGCGTCGCAAGCTTTATTAATGTTGGTGTTTATGACTGCACTTGTCAAATTTATGGCACCCCGTTTGGTCCGCAGTCCTTAATGTTTTATAACTTTTAAGAATTGAAGTGTATCATGATGCAATAATAATTGCTTTACTCATAGTTTTTGGTGGCTTGACATTGTTTGCCTATGTCATTAATGGATCGCTTGCCGAAGGGCAATAAAGGAACCTAATGAGAGAGAGACTTCCAGGATGAAGTCATGCCTTGGTCCCTTCTCGAGTAGTGTTTGAAGTCGTTTCCTAAACAGTGCACTGAGGCCCAGTGCTTGATGGCTGATTAACTTTAAGTATATTTCGATGAATCTTGTCATGTTTTTCGCATAGTAGCTTGCCCTACGCGTTGCTTATGTCGTGATGAAGCATGCACAAGACTAAAACTTAAAAGAGCGAAGCACAGCTATAAGCGCACCATCCTAACTGTACTATTTCGATAAATGGCATGTTTTTCGTTGAACGACCATAAAATTGCGATAGAGTTATGCAACATGTAACTCTAACCAGACTTACGAACACAAGTGCATGGTCGAAATTGATAATCAGATCTACACAATCTTCCCTATGAAGCTTTAAAGTTCCGCTCAAACCTGCAAAGGCCTGCATACTAGTAACTGATAAGGTTCATAATAGAAAACTTAAGTGCAACCAAATGATTTCGGGCCATAAGGAACTAGACTGGCCGGTCGATAAAAATTTCCGGCGACGGCACATACAGATCTTATCGTGTCATGTGGACCATCGGGCCAGACAGTGGTTAGGGGTTATCGGTTAGGGGTTATAAGCGGTTAGGGTTTCTTTCTTTTTGGTTACTGTAGAAGTGGAGCAAGGGAAAACAAAAGGAGAAGGTGAACAACGCCGTGCTCTTCGATCAGGCGAGCTATGACAAGATGCTCACTGAAGTCCCCAAGTACAAGCAGATCACTCCGTCGGTGCTTTCTGAAAGACTGAGGGTATGATTCTCGCTGGCTTCCGATTTTTCTCTTATGATTTGTTTCCGTTCTATTGAATTGCTTCATAATTTAAAGTCGTCAAATTATAATTAACTGCATCTTTTTTATAGAACCGTGATGCTTTACTTAGTATGCAAGTTTATTTTTCTCTTGAAATTTTTTGTTCAGCAGCTGTCTGTTAATTTTTAAATCTATGAATCTTAGTAAGAGATTGGATAGTTTATCATTACTATATGGGCAGTTACCAGTTTCAGGGCAAAGTAAATCATTGATGTATCACTGATTCCAGCTTGAAAATGCTAGATTGGGGTGTGCCCTCTTTTTTGCAAATATTTGTTTTGCATTATTATTAGATAACCATACCATTCCTCCAAATTGGATGATGATAACTAGGGTCAGGGTCATATAGTCGTCTAATTTTTGCCATGAACTTAACTCAGTGTTGACACCACATGTAGCCAAAGTTATAAAACTAATTTCGCAACTGAGTCAAGGTGATGGTTGTTCATAACGAAGAGGCAGTTATGGGTTTTATTCGGCTTATGCTTATGTAGCTATAATAATTTAAGTCTGTTTTGATGTTACCAATGTATTAACATTCTTAGTTGCAAAGCATGGTCTTGTTTGGACCTTTATATATATTTCAAAAATAGCTAGAGAGGCAAGAATAACCAACAGACTAGACAATGCAACCTTGGCAATCTAAGTGCTGCTTGCATGCAAATTAGTCGTCGTAATTTTAAATTGTTCTAGTTCACTCTCTTTTAACTGAATGTTCTAGTTCACACTTTTATTTGATGTTAGGTGCCACATTAATGGAATAGTATTATATAGGTTTAATTTACTTCAGCATAAGAATTTTTTCTATTTTTATATATTTCTAATATTATAGTACATCAATGTTGCCATCCCCTAGCTTCAGACTGGGGTTATTAGAATTTTCAAACCTCTGCATTTAAAGTGTGATTGGGTAGTACGAACCGTATGATTAGGATGCTAGTTGAAAATTGCTTCCATCTTAGCCTAAGGTTGTGGTGTCTCCTTGCTAATTTAGTGATATTTTTTTGGTTGATGTGGTAGAAGAAAAAGATTCATAGGTCTGTCTGCAAGTGATTAAGTTTTAATGCTCTAGTGGTGTACTAGTACTATGGGGTTGGGAGGGGAGTATGTTTTCATTCAAACGGTGTTGTTATTGCTGTCAGTTGAACTTAAGTGTTAATTTTTGTTAGCATTGTGCTTTAAAGCCCTCACACCATGCTCTGCATATTGACAATTGTACTGCCCTCATGTGGGCTGAGATGTAGTAAAATTGTGAGCAAGGGAAACCTTACAGCTGCTTAGGGGGGTATAAGCATTTCTATGTTGCATCTAACTAATGTTTCTAGTTTAAAAAAAATCTGCTGGTTCGCATAGAAGTATGTTGGAAATACTAAGATTGAGCTAGTTATTGTATGGTTGTTCATGTTCATGTTCACAAACGATTAATGGTTGTTCTTTTTAATTATGTTATTCTCATGTCTTGAAAGTAGTTGAACAAAGGCAATCAAGTAACAGCCTTCTTTCTTTGCTCGTTAATTTTTCCAGGCTAAAATTTAATGTTTCCATCACTTGTGCTAATTTTTTTTGTAACTTCCAATGCTTCGTTTTCTATATGGCCTACTTTATTAATGTCTCTAAGAATCCTTGACTGCATCAATAGTAGTTAACAACATTTTCTTCAAATATGGGCTTTATCAATGTACTTTGTTAATGATTGCATGCAAGAATCCTAGACAGCAGCGGTAGATGGTAGCGTCATTTCCTTCAAATGCAAGCTTTATTAATGTATGGTGTTTATGACTGCATATGCTTGTCAAATTTATGGCATTTTAGCAATGGTTTTTTCTTAAATAGGATGCAACACCCCGTTTGGTCCGCATCTGTCCTTAATGTTTTATATCTACTTTTAAGAATTGAAGTGGGGTGTATCATGATGCAATACCTTTAGATGTATAATTGCTTTACTCATCAGTTTTTGGTGGCTTGATTGGTACTTGGGAGGAAATTTTGTTTTAATTGAAATGCATTGTTTGCCTATGTCTCAGATTAATGGATCGCTTGCACGAAGGGCAATAAAGGATTTGATGGCCAGAGGTGCAATCAGGATGGTTGCTGCACATTCCAGCCAGCAGATCTACACCAGAGCCACCAACACCTAATGTGAGAGAGAGAGAGAGAGAGAGATGTTGTTGGACTTCCAGGATGAAGTCATTTTATACCCTGCCTTGGTCCCTTCTCTTTTATTCTGAGAGTAGTGTTTGAAGTCTTTGTTTCCTAAACAGTGCAGACTGAGGCCCAGTGCTTGAATTGGTGGTTTAATTTTGTTATTAGCTACATGGCCGATTAACTTTATTTTAGTATATTTCGATGAATGGCTTGTCATGTTTTTCGCTATAGTAGCTTGCCCTACAGCGTTGCTTATGTCGTGTTCATGAAGCATGCACAAGATGCATGACTAAAACTTAAAAGAGCATTAGAAGCACAGCTATAAGCTCAGCACCATCCTAACTGTATTCTATTTCGATAAATGGCTTGTCATGTTTTTCGTTGAACGTTCTGTTCGTCAACAGCCCTATACATTTACCATAAAATTGCGATATTAGAGTTATGCAACATGTACAATATAACACTCTAACCAGACTTACTTGGTTTCCAGAACACAAGTGCATGGTACGAAATTGATAATCAGATCACTCTACACAATCTTCCCTCATGAAGCTTTAAAGTTCTTGGACGCTCAAACCTGCAAAGAAGCCTGCATACTAGTAACATGATAAGGTTCATAATATTTCCAGAAAACTTAAGTGCAACTAATTTCAATCAAATGATTTCGGGCCAGGCAACCCAATGGGCCGGATAGCTTGGCCCGGGCCTAGCCCGATAAGGAACTAGACTGGCACAGTCGATAAAGATTTCGGGCCAAAATCGGCGACGGCACATACACGATCTTATCGTGTCATGCCTGGACCATCGGGCCAGACCAAAAATTGCCACCCCTCTTCAGCAGTGGGTTCACAGGATAGTTGTGTTGGTGCAATCATTCCAAACCAAGATAATGAAGTGGTAGGAGTTGCGAAGCAATGAAAGGCTAACTACTCCCATAAACCCCATGACTAGGAGAGCCCTAACAATTTATGCGCACATCAAGTTTAGCGAGGAATTGTTTCTTTGTTTTGGGATGCAACCAAATGTACTGCCATAGCTCTTCTTCAAGGATACATAAATACCATCAACAATATCGCGGTCACCTGACCAAGGAACGCCCATTCATTAGATAAGTAACAAACAATGGCAAATCAAGATAATGAAGGTATGCTGAAAGCGTTAATTGTCCCAAAACTCATTCAAGTTGATGCTTGTATTTTTTCTCCTGGAATGGGATTTTTACCAGAGATCGACGGTTGCTCCGAATTCAGAGCATAAATGAGCCATTTGCGACTACATGCACTACTCCGTTTGGCAAGAACAAGGAAATTTTCCTAGCTTCCGACAAGGGGAAATCGCTGTCCAAGGCATTTGCAGAAAATAACGATGTCTTTCAGGTCGACTACCAGAGTCTGCTAGACATCATAAGATGGCAGACTGTTTCTCTGTTTGAATGTTGAACTTCGACGCACACCTCCCTAGCGTCGTAAGCTTGTCCTACTGCTCCTCTTTAAGATATTCTACCACGTCTCGGGTGATCTCCTCGAGGAAAGAAACAAAGCCTGTAAGACTGGAAAACCCACCGCCGTCAACATCCTGCTCTTCGATGAGATAGCTCTCGAACTGTGAAGCATCATCCTTCCCTCCACGGATAAATGTAAGCTTCGGAGTAATGCTCCTCTCCTGCTTTAGTCTGTTGATTGTAGTCCTCAGAAGACCTGCACCACACGAACACCGCAAGGCACATAAACCAACAATAATACCAACACTGTTCTGAAACGTTCCGCGAGATGCACGCAACATGGGAGGGATATAGCTGCTTACAATCATGCGGAGGAGGAAAGGGAAGCGAAGGGTCGGCTGTAGATGAATAATATACGATGAGATTCGTGAAGGCATCGAGAAAAAATATCGGGCTTCCGCTGGTTATCAGGGCAGCACGGCTCAATGAATGGCGAGGATATGCTTGTTTGTCTGGTGTAGCATATGAAGTTAGTACAGGATATATAGCCCGACTAAGAGAAGCTGGCTCCAGCGCACTGCATGCAAAGAAACCATTAAGAATACAGACTAACAGTTTAACGAAGAATCTCCAGCAAATAGCAAGCAAGTCATCATGTGGTAACTCAACACATATATTACTTTAAATTTTGGAACATGCCAAAAAGCTCCTAATGTGGAAAGAAATTTCTCTATATCGAATAGAAAATCTTGCCGATGTCATGATATGAATTATGATCACAAGTCGAGAACCCAAATAAATTATGGCTTGATGGCTTTACTTGCAAGTACTAACACTAGGGCTGTAAATTGTGCCCAAAATATGACAGCTGTGATTCAACCATTTAGGCGTTTGTCGTGAACCAAAATTCAGGTTATAGAGTGATTCTTACCGAAAACAAGATCTGACACAGAACATCATCTCGGATGTGTACGTCACAAATAGATGGATGGCACCGTAGGTGAGGAGTTCATGTGGGGATACATGCCATATCCAAAAATTCAATGAAGCTTATACAATAAAGTATACTGAGTTAAGATTTCACTATAATCAGAACGTTAAAAAATTACGACAATCAAGAGCTGATGGCAATGGCATAAAAATTATGGATTTTTCTCAATTTTCATATTATAATATCGAACTATCATTTAAAAAACAATTTCAATTGGTACTTGCAAATATCTATTTAAAATCTGAATCCAGCTCCAATCGAATAAGATTATGGTTCATATGTTACATGTATCCGAGCCAACCCCTACACATTTGCAGGCCTAACTGACACGCAATACTACAGCAATAAAAATAACAAATAAAATTGTGCACATATTGCTGAATACATGCTTCTAAATTTAATAAGAAAGTAACAATTACCTGAAAAGGCATTGCAAATATATCCGATAATCTGGGTGTACACCTTCTTCATGGAAGCGGAGAAGGGGATTCCTGAACAAGGCAAATACAAGTCGAGGCAATGGCTGTAGTTGCGAACATTGTGAAAAAGCGACATCTACTCGTAGAATTGAATTTGCATTGTCATATTGGACAAGTTTATATGCATCATTGTACTGAGCTGTAAGAATGACCAGCCAATCGTGGAGCAAAATTCTGCCTTCTCTAACTCCTTGTTCCAAAGAAGCTATGATAACCTTCGTGACAAAGAATTAAGAAGACACATGTCAAAGGTATAATACAAAAGCAAGTACAGTTCACGCTATATAATTTTTACTTAGTGAAACCATTCTCTCTTTATTAGTTAATTTTCAAATCAGAAAATTCTAACTGTTCTTCACAGAATTACAATGACAAAGGGAAGAGATGACCCAATGAATTATTCCAGACGAAAGTTCCAATTTAACAAACTTCAGAGATTTTAGATTATTTGCTTGTCATATCGAACCAAAAGCTCTACATTTCAATTATTAGCACGACACAATTATGCATTATTGTCCATCCAATGCATCCATGCCAACATTAAATTATACACAATTTCCTTCAACTACTAAACATGATGCCTTTGACAAGCAAAAGCTTCCATCTCCCATTTTCAAGCATCTTATGCATACATACTGTAGCACACAAACAATACAATACTACGATTATCCAGGTTAGATTATGCGAGAAGAAAATTTACCTTGTGAACAAGGATTGACAAAATAGTTTCGGAATCAACAGTGTCATAAAGCTGATTAATGTTTCCAGCCGTTCCATACTGCAATGTCCGGATTCTTAACCGCCTCTTGAGAGAAAATCTAGACCTGAATATACATAAATAACGCCAAACTAAGACCAAAGAAGACGCTGAAAAATCCCATCATATGGTAAAAATAAATAATCTAGGTTCAACATTTTGCACGACAACAATCAATCATCGTGAGTTTATTTGCTACATTAGGATACACCTGGAGTAGATGTGGAAAACATAATACTGAACTTCACATGGAAAAGAGCATATATAATGTGGGCTTGACACTTTTTTGGATCACAGAGTCATCACTTAATAATATTTTTACAACTCTTTTTTAATTCTGATGTTAGACCTTACCAGTTAGAATGAACGTCACCACGATAAAAAGTACACAAAGATGCATGCTTACAGTATTAACTTAAAAGTAAAATAATTTGGTTATGGAATTGTGTTCAAAAAATTTACAAGAAAGTCACTTGCTTTCATTAAATTTAATATAGGGTAAGGATGCCGCTTTGACATTGTTCGTACGAGACAGTATTTATGTAAGATCCAATTTAACACTCATAAACACTAGTTGGTTTGTGACAAGGTACTGAAGCCTTGATTAGGCCTTGAGCTAGACTGATACGATTTGCCCAAAAGATAATAAATTCAGATTTAACGAGAAGAAAAGAATTATAAAGTGGAATTTTATATTGGAATAAGAAGATAAAACGATCTTTTCTGGAGTGGATTTCTCCCTAACTTGTGTTAATAGAACACGTTTACTCACCCATGAACCCTAACAATATTTCTAAACAATTGATCGTTCTTCGATAATCCAAAACTAGGGCGGGCTCCTCTCTATTTATAGAGAAAGATTACATCATTTGGTAATTTACGAAAATGCCCATGGGGCCGGATTCCAAGCCGCATCATTACTCCGCCCCCGAAAATCCACATTGTCCTCAAGGTGGAGCATGAAATCCACGAAATCCACGACTGCGCCTTTTCCGAGTGTTGGATCATGTCTCCTCGCCTCCTCCTCGATCAAAAGGCCACATGTGGTCTTCGTCATCTCACTCGAACCCACCAGAAGATCGGCCACGCCCAAATTGATGCGATCCGCTTGAAAACTTCAGATCTAGTGCTAGATCGCCGTGGGAATGGAGTTCCTCGTCAAAAGGCGTCACCTTTAGATCCGGATCTGGTAGATCTACACTTGAAAGCTTCAGATCTGGATCCGAATCTGGTAGATCTACGCTTGAAAGCTTCAGATCTGACTTCGGATCTGGTAGATCTACGCTTGAAAGCTTCAGATCTGGCTCCTGATCAGGTAGATATACTCTTGAAAGCTTCAAATCTTGTAGATATAGACTTGTGGTCTTTAGATCTGATGTTTCCGATATTTTCGGATCTAGATCTCTTTGGAAAAATTGTTGTTGGAACATCTTCGACATCTCTGCAAACCCTTCTTTTATCTTCTTGGAATTTTGCTTCGGCATCCTCTTCATGTGCGCCTCCAACGAAGCGTTCAGATCTGTCTTCAACTCAACCTTTAGATCGTCCATCTTTTTCCTCAACTCCAAGATCTCCGCATCGAGTCGTTCTTCCAGAGTTTTTGTCGTCGTCGCTCTCGTGTTCGCCATGGGATCGAGCGCTCTGATACCAAAATGATACGATTTGCCCAAAAGATAATAAATTCAGATTTAACGAGAAGAAAAGAATTATAAAGTGGAATTTTATATTGGAATAAGAAGATAGAACGATCCTTTTCTGGAGTGGATCTATCCCTAACTTGTGTTAATGGAACAAGTTTAATCCCCCACGAACCCTAACAATATTTCTAAACAATTGATCATTTTTCGATAATCCAAAACTAGGAAAGATTACATCATTTGGTAATTTACGAAAATGCCCCTGTGGCCGGATTCCAAGCTGTTGGATCTGGATCCTAGCCTAGAGGGGGGGTGAATAGGCTAATAAAAATTCTCGTGCAACCCACGAGAAATCACACGCAGTTGAAAGCACAACCAGAGTAATAAAAAGCAGACACAGAGTACACAGCAGATTTACCCTGGTTCGGTCGTCCCAACGACCTACTCCAGCCCCCAAAGCTAATACTAGATTGAATAGTGCAATAGGTACAAAGTCACAAGTTAGAGCACGCTCAGAGCACTCTCTACGTCCCTACACTCGCCAGACTCTCAGTACTCCACACACAGTGTTTCCTCTCACTATCAATCCTAGCAAAGCTTTCTACCAGCTAGTCCCAAACTAGCTGGGTCCCACTTGTCTAGTCCCAACTAGACAAGTCCCAAAATAGTCCACAAAAATAGGTAAAGTTTCCCCACAGAGAACGTTACACTAAGACACAAATAAAAGAGTTTAAGAGTTTAAAAATGCTCAGTTTGTGTCCGTGTAGGCGTCTCTGTCAATCAGCACGTCGTCAGCTCCAATCTGACGCAAACGGTGTCTCAATCTGACTCCTGGATCGCAAAATACACACTGGTCTGTGTGTAAAGAAATTTAGTTCAAATCCTTATAAAAACTGCGGTCTGTGCGATCAGCAACTCTTAATAAAGTGGCAGTCGGTGCGCACAGCAATCCGAGTTCATTCCTTTCAGCAGTGGTCGGTGTGCCAAGCAACTCCCAATTAAAACAACTCAGCCCGACTCCAGCTTTCTTCTTCGTTTACGCACGCAGGGGAGTTCGTTAGAGCGATCGGCGGCGTCTCCTTCACAGCGACGGCGGCAGCGGCAGCGGTGACTTCAAGGCAGGTGCTGATCAGCAACGGAGATACAAGCTGCAGCGCGGTGCTAGGGCAATGCGGCGGCGAGATTCGTTTTCCGTTCAACTTCGCTTCAACGACGGCAATCACACAATCGTTCACTCCGACGAGGCAGCGGCGTTTCTTCGACTTCCTCGACTCGGGAGCAGCAGCGGCAACTCCGTCGACCTTCTTCTTCGACGAGCTTCTTCGAAGGGATCAGCGTTTTCGTCGCGTGCTCAAGGTGTTCGATCAAATGCCTGATCGAACACGTTCAGTTGCTTCTTTGGACGGCGACGGTGATCAATTCACGACGGCGACGAGATCTCGAGGGTGATCTCCAAGCGACGGCGGCGTTCGCTTCTCCTTCGTGCAGATGACGGCGGCAGCGGGCTCTTTGGTTGTTGCAGCGATAGCGAGTCTTCTCCGTTCTCGATCGACGGTGCTCCTACTCCTCCTTCGACGACTTCGGCACGCCCAGCAACGATGATATGATGTCGACGACTTCAAGTGGCAGCAATGGCTTCACAGCGATGATGGGTCGTTCTTCTTGTGCGTGAAGCTCTCCTTGCTGATTTGATAACGAGGACTGGGCTCTTGATGTTGAAGATGAGATCTTGGCTTTGTCCTTATGAAGCACAGATTATTGATGAGTCTTCATTGCTTGGAGATGATCTTCGTTGATGTTTGATGCCCTGTTTTTGATTTTGAGAAGCTCGAAGGTTTTGGCTTTGGGAGATGATTGCTCTAAGATGTTGAGGGTTTTTTTTGTAGAAGTAAAGCTTACGAAATATTGATTATGTAACAAGGTCTTTGCTTGTACATCTGTAATCTATTGTATCAGCAGCTCTCAAAAGAAATTGTGTAGCCCCTATCAAAAATTGTTTCACCAGCATGAAATTTCAGCCCTAGGGAGGGTGTGATTATATAGGGCTAGGGTTAGTTAATATTTGGCAATGGATGACCAACTAGGGAATTTGTATTTGACTAGGGATTGGGTTGAATCAACCAACTTGGGATTCTATTTGATCTTGTAGCAAAACTAATGGGATTTTGAATGTGATAGTATTTGTTTTGGTTAAGGAATTCGTATAGCTATGGGATATATTCCAATAACCAAAAAAGATGACCATTCATCTCTCAATATTGGACTAAGTCCAATTTGCTCCATATTGGACCAAGTCCACTTTCTTTGAGCACAACAATCCCTCTCTCTCCTAATGTGCTATACGAATAGCAATATCGCCAAATACTGAGAATACATTGTTTCGCCAAACCTGAAACACACTGAGCACACACATTAGATATACCGACACGCTTGTCATCATCAAACCAAGTTCCTAGATCGTTGCTTCCAACAATCTCCCCCTTTTGGTGATGACAAACCCATAAAAGATTTGAGCAATAGAAATGAGTGTGTGAAGTGTGTTTCAATATTTCAAGCACTACAACATGGTACAACATGGCATGCGCAAACTAATAACACATACAATAGCAAGCTCCCCCTTCTCTCAAGCTCCCCCTTCACCATAAATCAAGTATTTTTCACAAGCTCCCCCTTCAACAAATAATACCGAATACCGACAAATAATACCGAATACCGACAAATCTTTCTTTTCTTTTCTTTCTCCCCCTTTGTAATCACCAAAAGTGGATTAATGAAGGCAAAAAAAATATCCTATGCAAAAAATAAATCATTATTAGAAGTAACGGGCAATTTGCATGAGTATTCCAAATAATGGACAAGTCAAGTTCATAGAATTTCATACCAAGACTTCTCCACCTTTGTGTAAGTGAAAAGATATAGACAATAAAGTACAAGAGGAGATTCGATTTCAAATATTCAACCAAATCAACCCACATTTTCCAATTTTCATGAATATCACTAGGATTGATTTTTCCCACCTCATCAAAGATGAGTTCAAGTTACCGAACCCCAAAACATGGCCTAAAAGGACTTTTAAATGTGGGGCGACATTGCTTGACGAGTTACATACACCAACGCTAATGATTACCTATTTAGCACAAGTTGGATACTCGTGGGTTGTGTTTTAGCCATGAAGTGTATCCATTTTTCATACGGAGCAAATATCGTTTGTTTTTCATTTGCAATTTTTTTGCTCAATTTTAATTCATGGCTAAACACTTCATATCCCTTAAAAAATTCAGAAATTAATCATTCCTACATTCACTTTCCATTATTCTTCAAAAGAATCTCCAAAAGTACTAAAAAGTCAAATATCGTGAAAGTGCAAATGTAGGTGTAGAAGTCAAGTTTCAAACTTATGAGTCATGCCATGGCTACTAAAAAGAATAACATCATGTTCATGTAGCTACAAAAATAATGAATTGACTTCTACAAGGGATAGATTGATCATTCATACAATATCACTCAAGAGATTCAAAAGAGGATCCAATAAGCACAATTTTTTTTTAAATTTTTTTGATTTTTTTTTCAGAAATAAAAACATTAAAAAACCATCCATGCAAGCACACAAAACAAAATAAAAACACGCACACAAAGAATCTATGAAGGTATGCAATGAAATGCAAAGAGGGATAGAAAATTATACCTTCTCGTCGCTTTTTGACAAAGGAGCTAAAAGAATGAAACATTGAATTTAACGCTCCTCGCCAAAACTCCATCACACCTACATGAAAGGTGTTAAGTGTGACCTTGGAATCCAACAAGGTCCACTAGTGTTAGCCAATATTGTTTTAGGAACACACACTTGTTTAAACTTGATTTTAGTGTTCCTAAATTTACAATAGTATGAAGTATGGCCTACACTATCACAAGTAAAGCACTTTGCATATAAGTTCTTCGCAATAGACGGTGCATTGTGGAATTTCTTGAATTTTTGCTTTTCAACGTTTTTCAGACCAAAACCAAGTCCTCTTCTATTATTGCCATATAATTGATTCTCTAAAATAGTGTCCAACGATTGTTTTCCCGTAGAGAATTTCTTAATGGCCAATTCAAGATTAGAGACTTTGGTTTTCAACAATTTATTTTCTTCCACAAGCAATGTGCATTTACTAATAAAAGCTCTCTTGTTTTCCTCTTCCTTCTTTTCAAATTCAACCATTTTTCTTTTAAAATCATTATCCAACATGCAGAATTTATCATTAAGCTCTCTAATAACATAGTCTTTTTCAGTCTCGAGCTTAATCAAATCAAGTTTAAGCATGCTAATATTATTCATCAAGGAAGGACAAGAGAGACAAGGTGCTTCATCATTAAAACTGGATTTTTCCTTTTTCAGAATATCAATAGTAGAGTCACGTGCAACAATATCACTTTCGAGTTTTTCAATCTCTTTAGACATTTCATATTCAGATTGTTGCATTTCAAAGTTCTCATTTTGATAATCATCTATAGTGGATTCAAGCTCTACTATTTTATCTTGCATTTCTTTACAAAGAGTAAGGAGTTCAGTTTTACTACCAGAAGTTACCTCATTGTGTATTCCCATCAATGCCATGCATGAATGGGCTTCGTGTTCCTCCTCCTCGCTCTCAGCTTCGCTATCCATGTCCCAAGTAAGCACCTTGGATTTTCCCTTTTCTTTAGCTACCTGAGCTGTCTCATGTGGGCAATCCCTCATTCGATGTCCTCTTTTCTTGTATTTAAAACAAGTCATTCTATTAGCAGTATTCTGATCGTAATTTTGCTTAGAAGACTGAAAAAAGTTAGAGCGATTAAACCTGGGTGCCATTTCTGCTCTTCCTTGCTTGGTCTGGACAAACTTTCTGAAATTTCTGACCATTAGCGCTATGTCATCATCATCATCTTCACTTTCGTCAGCTTTCAGAGCAAGTGGCTTGGTAGCTTTCTCTTTTTCCTCAGGTTTCTCCCTTTCATCAATATTTTGCAATTCAAGCTCGTGGGACATTAAATTACCTATTAAGTCCTCCACCTTCATCTGTGACAAATCTTTCGCTTCTTGGATGGCAGTGACTTTAGGCCTGAAAGAGCTTGGCAGTGCTCTTAATATCTTTCTCACCTGCTCAAGGCTAGAATATGGCTTACCGAGCGAACTAGACTTGTAGACAATGTTGGTGAACCTCGCAAACATTTCTGATATCGTCTCTGATGGTAGCATGCGAAATCCCTCGTATTTCGTGCTCAGAAGTGCAAGTCTAGACTCCTTCACCTGTGACGTTCCCTCGTGCGTCACCTCCAAAGTATGCCATATTTCCTGCGCGGTTAGGCAATGTGAGATACGATTGAATTCAGATTTATCTAATGCACAAATAAGAGCATTCATGGCTTTAGCATTAAGAGAATAAAGCTTCCAATCATTATCATCCCACTTATCATCAGGTTTAGGCATTTCAGTATTTTCAATTTTAATAACAGGTGATTTATAGCCTTTTTCAACAATTTGCCAAGCTTTATAATCAATAGAAATAAGATAGATTTTCATACGATTTTTCCAGTAAGCATAATCTCCTCCATTAAATCTATGTGGTCGGGAAATAGACTGACCCTCAACAAACGCACTATCAATGTGGTCCATGGTCAACTAGGCTAGATCTACTAAACTGGCTTTGATACCACTTGTTGGATCTGGATCCTAGCCTAGAGGGGGGGTGAATAGGCTAATAAAAATTCTCGTGCAACCCACGAGAAATCACACGCAGTTGAAAGCACAACCAGAGTAATAAAAAGCAGACACAGAGTACACAGCAGATTTACCCGGGTTCGGTCGTCCCAACGACCTACTCCAGCCCCCAAAGCTAATACTAGATTGAATAGTGCAATAGGTACAAAGTCACAAGTTAGAGCACGCTCAGAGCACTCTCTACATCCCTACACTCGCCAGACTCTCAGTACCCCACACACAGTGTTTCCTCTCACTATCAATCCTAGCAAAGCTTTCTACCAGCTAGTCCCAAACTAGCTGGGTCCCACTTGTCTAGTCCCAACTAGACAAGTCCCAAAATAGTCCACAAAAATAGGTAAAGTTTCCCCACAGAGAACGTTACACTAAGACACAAATAAAAGAGTTTAAGAGTTTAGAAATGCTCAGTTTGTGTCCGTGTAGGCGTCTCTGTCAATCAGCACGTCGTCAGCTCCAATCTGACGCAAACGGTGTCTCAATCTGACTCCTGGATCGCAAAATACACATTGGTCTGTGTAAAGAAATTTAGTTCAAATCCTTATAAAAACTGCGGTCTGTGCGATCAGCAACTCTTAATAAAGTGGCAGTCGGTGCGCACAGCAATCCGAGTTCATTCCTTTCAGCAGTGGTCGGTGTGCCAAGCAACTCCTAATTAAAACAACTCAGCCCGACTCCAGCTTTCTTCTTCGTTTACGCACGCAGGGGAGTTCGTTAGAGCGATCGGCGGCGTCTCCTTCTTCACAGCGACGGCGGCAGCGGCAGCGGTGACTTCAAGGCAGGTGCTGATCAGCAACGGAGATACAAGCTGCAGCGCGGTGCTAGGGCAATGCGGCGGCGAGATTCGTTTTCCGTTCAACTTCGCTTCAACGACGGCAATCACCCAATCGTTCACTCCGACGAGGCAGCGGCGTTTCTTCGACTTCCTCGACTCGGGAGCAGCAGCGGCAACTCCGTCGACCTTCTTCTTCGACGAGCTTCTTCGAAGGGATCAGCGTTTTCGTCGCGTGCTCAAGGTGTTCGATCAAATGCCTGATCGAACACGTTCAGTTGCTTCTTTGGACGGCGACGGTGATCAATTCACGGCGGCGACGAGATCTCGAGGGTGATCTCCAAGCGACGGCGGCGTTCGCTTCTCCTTCGTGCAGATGACGGCGGCAGCGGGCTCTTTGGTTGTTGCAGCGATAGCGAGTCTTCTCTGTTCTCGATCGACGGTGCTCCTGCTCCTCCTTCGACGACTTCGGCACGCCCAGCAACGATGATATGATGTCGACGACTTCAAGTGGCAGCAATGGCTTCACATCGATGATGGGTCGTTCTTCTTGTGCGTGAACCTCTCCTTGCTGATTTGATAACGAGGACTGGGCTCTTGATGTTGAAGATGAGATCTTGGCTTTGTCCTTATGAAGCACAGATTATTGATGAGTCTTCATTGCTTGGAGATGATCTTCGTTGATGTTTGATGCCCTGTTTTTGATTTTGAGAAGCTCGAAGGTTTTGGCTTTGGGAGATGATTGCTCTAAGATGTTGAGGGTTTTTTTTGTAGAAGTAAAGCTTACGAAATATTGATTATGTAACAAGGTCTTTGCTTGTACATCTGTAATCTATTGTATCAGCAGCTCTCAAAAGAAATTGTGTAGCCCCTCTCAAAAATTGTTTCACCAGCATGAAATTTCAGCCCTAGGGAGGGTGTGATTATATAGGGCTAGGGTTAGTTAATATTTGGCAATGGATGACCAACTAGGGAATTTGTATTTGACTAGGGATTGGGTTGAATCAACTAACTTGGGATTCTATTTGATCTTGTAGCAAAACTAATGGGATTTTGAATGTGATAGTATTTGTTTTGGTTAAGGAATTCGTATAGCTATGGGATATATTCCAATAACCAAAAAAGATGACCATTCATCTCTCAATATTGGACTAAGTCCAATTTGCTCCATATTGGACCAAGTCCACTTTCTTTGAGCACAACAATCCCTCTCTCTCCTAATGTGCTATACGAATAGCAATATCGCCAAATACTGAGAATACATTGTTTCGCCAAACCTGAAACACACTGAGCACACACATTAGATATACCGACACGTTTGTCATCATCAAACCAAGTTCCTAGATCGTTGCTTCCAACACAAGCCGCATCACAGACCCTCTAAGGTTAGTAGGCCTAATCTGGCTTTGAACTGATCCAGAAAGATGGACGTCATCTAAGTAGGACGCATTGCGTGAACTCCAAGAACCTAATACCAAGAACAGGCATGGGCATTAGCTAAGAAATTAGAGTCGGCGAGTGGACTCTAATTTGTTTCCTTCGACCATAAGTTACACTCGAGACTAGTGAATATAACAAGTTACTGGACAGTAAATATGTGATGAATCAAACCTTCCATTTTGAGATATGTTCTTTTTATTAGGAACTGTAGTGATTACCTTTCGAGAGATATTGTAGTAATTATACTCAAAGGCCAATCTGGCCAAGCTTGGACTGTAGCAGCAGGTAGGCTTAGCACCCAAGCTTAGGTCATTGGGCCTCTGTAGCAGGCTTCTCGTGGGCCCAACAAAGCCTCCCATATCATTGCCCCTCCCCCCCCCCCAAAAAAAAAAGTCTTGACTAGATTGCTCAATCGTCTCAGCATCATCGTCGGATGACCCTGGGATAGCTATGTACTATATCTCAGGATGACATATGTTAGGCGACTATTGTGTGAGATATTCAAGATGTTATTAAATGTTGTGGGGGCACTCCATGCATGTGTGGTAAGGCTCGATTAAGTGAGTCGCTCATCATAATGTCACTTGATTTAATTTTTGATATGACAATCTTCGACGGGACCATGAGGGAGTTCAATGCGGGGATTCATGGGTAGAGCCCCCGAAATCTACACGAGTTAGGGGTCTACTTACGAATTGGTTTTATCAAATGCATTAAAGATTTTTACCTTGGATTCTTATCTATTTAAGGTGGGTGCATATCTATTGTAATTGTACTATTGTAAATTTCACAACTGTAAAAAATTCTAGGGCAAAACCATGTAATTCTACTATTGTACTATTGCAACGGTCATGAACATGGGCAATTATTTGCAAAACCATGTAAAATCTTCTTGCTTGTGTCTGTGATCATGATTTTCAGTTCTGTTTTGGGTGATTCATTTGCGTGATTAGTTCCCTAACAACCAGTCCGCACCTGTTCAAGGATGCAGGGACTATATAATCCTCACTCACTTTGATTTCACTTTTACATTTTACATTTGCCTACTTATCTTGGGAATTCTTGTTTACTTGTGTCGTCTTTAGCTTGGCCTGGTTATCTGAAGTCCTAATTTCTATCGGAGTTTCTTTGACTTCGTTCGGCACGCTGCATCTCATCCGAATGTAATTGATGTTCAATTTTTATGAGTACATATCATGCCAGTTCCATTTGAATGTGATTCGGATGATGGTTGGATTTTGCGTGATTAGTTCCCTAACAACCAGTCCCCACCCGTTCAAGGGACTATATAATCCTCACTCACTTTGATTTCACTTTTTACATTTTACCTTTGCCTACTTCTCTTGGGAATTCTTGTTTCCTTGTGTCGTCTTAGCTTGGTCTGGCTCTCTGAAGTCCTAATTTCTCTCGGAGTTTCTTTGACTTCGTTTGACACACTGCATCTCATCCGAATGTAATTGCTGTTCAATTTTTATGTGTACATCCCAGGCCAGTTCCATTTGAATGTGATTTGGATGATGGTTGGAATTCGTAGGATCTATACTTGGAAGGAAATTCCATTCTTTGAATCTTCTCAACCGAATCTTTAAAATCATGAAGATATCAAAGTTCTTAACCTTAAGCCACATGGGTATAGAAAGCCCCTGGTTATTCATGACTCCCTCCAACAAAAGTGGATGGGGAAATTCCTTTTTGTTCGGTCAGCCGAAGGCACATGCTCATCTTGAAAAATTCCAACCCATTGACATCATTACTCCTACCATGTCAGCTCTCCACCTCTTGGAGAACTTACTACTTTCAAGTAGGCCAACCTCTATGTTATATATACCCACATACAAAAGGAGCAACCCCTAAGTTATATATACCCACACACATAAGGAGCCTATGTTTTTTTAGCTGTGATGAGCAAATTAAAGAACAAAATCTAATTGATATCAGCTTGCACCCCAAATCATGTATCGTCACTCTATTTCACACTTATTTTTCTTAGCTTTATCATTTGTCATAGTGTTAGACCCACGGGGCCGACGCACGCAAGGGGGGACGCATGCAAGGGGGAAGAGCCGACTTAAGGGCATTTCGGTCTTTTCATATTTTCTATTGTTTAGGAGAGGGTTTTCTTATTTAATCTACGGCTAGCCGTCATTTGTATTCATGCTTGATGATTGATAGTTCTCTTGAGCATCCTTAGATAGATCTAGATTAAAGAGTGCGGACGTCCTCTTATCGGCGTCTTGGAAGGAGGATACACCTTTCTTGTATCCAATTATCTTCATTTATTCCAATTAATATCATTTTAATTTTAGATTTGCGTGGATCCTAACAATTTGGTATTAGAGCGTGACAATCCATGGCGGCGTCGCCGACGAGATCGAAAGATAAATTCGACACCTTGGATGAAAAACTCATGGGAGAAATTGATGGGGTTAAAAAATCACATGAAGAGACGATGAAGGCGATGAAGGAGTTGGCGGATTCCATCAACCTATTGGCGGCTAATCAATCCAAGCAAGGGGAACAATTGACGAAGCTCCTCTCCCAATGGTCGGCGAGCAACCACGGTGAAGAAAACCCTAAATCGACGTCAAAGGCGTCACCTTTGGAGAAGGGGAAGAAGAAAGACGAGATTTTTGACCCGAATCATCCCTTTAAGGAAGAGGAAATTGAAGAAGATGAAGGCGGGGAGCCGGAAGGGGTCGATTATCGCGAGGAGGTGCGGCGAAGGGAGCCAGAGGGCGGCTACGCCCAGGAGACCTCCTGGCAGCCGCTGGGGGGAGACGGGCGCAGACAGGGCCCCGGGGGAGATTTCGGGCCTTTGGGGCAGCGGCCAGCGGTGGAGGACCAGTATTACGGCGACGGAAGGGGTAGAGACTATTATTACGATGGCGGGGAGGCTACGGGGCTGAGTTTGGCGATGATGCAGGTTGGGATGACTTCGATGACAGGCGTGGAGGTCACCGAGTGGACTATGGGGGCCGCGGGGGAATGCCACCTAGACAGCACGAGACCCAAGATGAGAGGCGGCATCACTATCGTCCGCATCACGTATTGAGGGAAGACCCGATCATGGGCATTTTGGAGGAGACCGCAGGGTGCGGAAGCTGAAAATGCCACTGTTCGGATGTGAGGGTCCGCATACCTGGTTGTTCACCGCGGAGAGATATTTCGCAGCGCACCACATGACAGATGCACAGAAGCTGTAGGCGGCAGCTATTTGCATGGAGGGGAGAGCCTTAGAATAGTATCAGTGGACGGAGAGGAGTCAGCAGATTCGATGCTGGAAAGAGCTGAAGGACCTTGTCCTAGAGAAGTTCAAGGATCCCCGCCTGGGAAACTTGCACGAGCAGTTATACGCTCTCAGGCAGGAGGGACCGGTGAGGGAGTACACTGAGAGGTTTGAGACCTTATCCGGGAGAGTACATGGCGTGTCAGATGAGTCTTTCGAGGGCACTTTCTTGAAGAGGCTGAGGCCGAGTCTCCGAGCTGCAGCGAGACCCTACAAGCCCGGGGGGCTTTTCGAGGTCATTGAGATGGCACAGCTGGTAGAGGACTCACGAGAAGACAGGCTGGGCCGGATACAACGGGGGCACCTCCTCTGGAACCGGCTGGGCCGGGTCACCACTGAGGCAGATCAGATGAGTCTCAAGAAGACGGGTGAGCAGATTAGCACGCCACCGGCTGGGGGCCAATTCCGAAGGATGTCCGATGGGGAGATGAGAGAGAAGCGGCAAAAAGGGATCTGTTTCAGATGCGATGAGCGCTTCACCCCTGGACACCGATGTGCGGGTCGCAAGCTGCAAGTGTTGATCGCAGAGGCAGACGATGATGATGATGTGGAGGACGAAGGGATTGAAGGAAATGACGACTCCCCCTCGGAATAGCACCGCCAGTGATTTCATGCACCACCTTGAGGACAAGGTGGATTTTCAGGGGCGGGGTAGTGTTAGACCCACGGGGCCGACGCACGAAAAGGGGGACGCGCGCAAGGGGGAAGAGCCGACTTAAGGGCATTTTGGTCTTTTCGTATTTTCTATTGTTTAGGAGAGGATTTTCTTATTTAATCTAGTGCTAGCCGTCATTTGTATTCATGCTTGATGATTGATAATTCTCTTAAGCATTCTTAGATAGATCTAGATTAAAGAGTGCGGACGTCCTCTTATCGGCGTCTTGGAAGGAGGATACACCTGTCTTGTATCCAATTATCTTCATTTATTCCAATTAATATCATTTTAATTTCAGATTTGTGTGGATCCTAACACATAGTTACGTTGTTGTTACTATATGATTTGATATCATTTGTTTCTTTGTGCAATCCATACAATGTATAAGTTTTGAGTTTGCAAATCTCCACAAGATAAAGCATGATCAGAAGCAAGCATTAGCAGCCAAGAAGAATAGTCCTTTCTAGGGATGTACTCCACATTTCTGTGTTAGGGTTTTTATCATGCATAACAAGTTTATACGCAGCGGAAAAAATATAAACTTACCAAGATTCATGCGTTTAAAATTTGATTCGATGAGATTACTAACCCTTATTGACAAATTGAATGTATCGGACTGTCAGTGCTGCTCAACGAACGACCTGTTGGATCGTGATCTAAGTCTAGAGGGGAGAGTGAATATGCTTATAAAACTTTTTGCGAATACAAAAATAATGGCATACTCAATCAGATAGTCACAGAGCAAATATGGTATAGAGAAAATAAAACAGAAGCAAACACACAGTGCACACGATATTTACCCTGGTTTGGTCGCCCCCGACGTACTCCAGCCCCAAAATAATCACTAGAATAATAATGCCAATATACAAATCATACAGAACTTTGTGCCCCAACACTCAGCTCACCAAGTCTATATCTCACTCCCCAAAGTGTCAAACACTACTATTCTAGCAAAAACTTTCCCTTGACTAGCACCAACCAATCAAAAGCCCAAAATAACACCAATTACGAAAACTAAAAATAAATACAAAGATCTACCAAACAATATCACAAATATAAATGAGATAGAGAGTCTAAAGTGCTCAGTTTGTGATGTTTAGATAGTCTCTGTCAATCAGCACGTCGTTAGCTTCGCGCTGATGCAAACAGCGTTTTAATCCGATCTCTGGATCAAAAGATATAGCCATCCAAAGTTCGCTGCACTAATCTGTCTGAATCTGGTATTGTGTAAACAATTCTCTGTTCTGCAGAATTGGCAGCAGTCTGTGCGTAAAGTAATCAGATACAACATCTTCCAGAAAATGCAGTAAATTTCCCCGAGCTCAGAAAAATCCGAATAAATACTCGTTGGAATTGTAAGCTCGTCCTCTTCGACTGAAAAATAAGAAAAGACAGGTTTGTTGAGGATATTTGGCTGTGACTTGAAGATCTCGAAGGTTGATGTTTGGACGTGGACTTAATGATCTTAGGTGCTTTTGAAGTTGATAGCTTGAGCAATATCTTGATCAAATTTTAGATGATGGAAAACTAGTTGCTTGTACTTTGGCTTGATTCAATATAAGCTTTGGTTTGATGCAGCTTTGAGATGAAGAGGCTTTGAGATGATGTAGACTATGAAGCTATTCAGTATACAACTCACGCTAAAATAAAGAGCACTGATTTAATACAGAGATTAAAATCAGAACAATATCACCATAATTGTGATCGTCCCGGCGCAAACGGTTCGTCGATCCGAGCTCTGTGGATAAAGTTATGCACTTTTCAGCGTCGTCCGTCGAGCTTCTTCCTCCTGCAAATTTAATGATCTCTTTAAAGCTTGGAGGATAGAAATTCGGCCAAGATGAAGAAATTAAAGCCTAGGACCAGCCTTGTCTCTCTTGGGGATTTTTCTATGAGGGCTAGAACTCATTTATATTGCTTTGGACCAAAGAGTTGTATTGCAACCAAAACTCTTTTGCTCTCATCTTAGAGATAGACTCCACTTCAATCAAAACTCATTTAAATTGATTTGATATGATTTGTTCTCATCCTCTCTCCTTGGTGCAATGAACGTGATCAATCTCCTATGATAAGTAGAACTCTTTTGTATCCAAATTAAATCTACTTTGAAACCAAATTAAATCTTCAAAATTTTCCACCAAATTTGACCGAGTCAAATTCTCTTAAGCCAAATTGATTTGAACTTGATTTAATTGTGCATTTGAATTTCTCCTTATCCCTTCACACCATGTTGACCAAGTCAAAATCTCGTAATCATGATATTGACATCTCCTCATCTCTTGCTCGTATTTACATCACTGCCACTGGAATCAATTTGCAAGATTGCCATTGATCAATATCCACAAGTTTGCCACTATACGATCCATGTATATTTGCACCTGAAAACACTTAACAAACACATCAAAAATATCATGAAGGTTTGTTATCATCAGACAAGAAATCAAAAATCGTTGTATCCAACGACATTGTATCCAACACGACCACACTCTACCAGTATCCGCACGCGAACATCGCGAACGGGAATTGCAAGGGTGCTAGCCCCTTCTGCGCAACTAAGGTTTCTCTCTCGCTCTTCGCTTTTCTCAAAAAATGGGAGAGATAGATTGAATGCGTGTCCAACTGAAAATCCTCTATATCATACATAGAGTCCCACGTTAACCCTTTAATATGTTTCAGTTACGTAGAGATATCTTAGAGATAATATCTTATCTGTTAACTCTTTAACGCGTTTCAGTTACGCAGAGATATCTTAGGGATAATATCTTATCAAGATACAATATCTGACAATTAAGATATATCCTTATTTCGAATTTCAAATCAGATTCGAAATCTCGTTTAAAACCATATCCCATCCATTACGCTATTTGTGTGCGACCCGATTGGCTCATATCAAATTGGCAGTAGGCCTAATCTTATTAAAGGCCCACAAGTCATAATTGGTTTCTAGCAAGACATTATGACCACCCAATTAATATGAATATCGTTAGTCCGATATTAACCTAACTAATAGAACATGTCATAATCCTTTTGTCACACGATATTTGATTTGAACATATGGCATGAACAGTGTCATACTTATATTGTTCAAACATTTAATGTCATGGACGGTGTCATACTTATATTGAACATATGTCATGAACATATTTAATTTCATGGACAGTGTCATAATCCTTCTCGAATTTGCTGGCCAAATTAATGTTCCTAACTAGGTTCTCTTTCCAAAGGCTTCTCTTCTGTTGGTGATGATGTGTATAAGTTGGCTAGCCGAGGGGGTCTTTGCTTGGGTGGCCGCTCGAGAAAGGTGGTCAACTTGTTTCTTTCTTCAATTGATCTTTTTAGACGACCCTTTAAAATGAGGGTTTCAATGCTGTCCTTTTTGAGCCGTTAGTAGTCTTCTGTGTCATGCAGTGGTCCCAATGATCCTCGTAATACTACCGATTGTCTCTTCGTTGGGAGATTCGCTCTCATATCCTGGATGTCTCTTTCTTAAGGTCATCGTCCACATATACTTGCATAAAAATATAACGTCGAGAGGAGTTGAGAAGAGTGAGTAGGTCGAACGTCTTAAAATTTTCAAAATGGGAGTTCTTCCGGGCTTGTCTTCTTTCATTAAGGCCCTCCGATCATCTTTCTTATCATTAATTCTCTCTTCGGGTCTTTTTCCTTCTTCTAGTGTAAAAGTTATCTCAGGATGACGAAGTCTTCTTTAGTATTTTTGAAAGTCTCCACCCGAGTCATCAACTTGTTACCTCTAGCTCCTTCATTGCCAGGCTATTTACAAGGTTGTTATTAAGAGATCCGACCATTAGTGATCCCATGGCAATCTTCAAGCTAACCTCATTAGCCTCCAACATAGCATAACTATACCTTTTGATTTACTTTTAAAGGGACTCTCATCCCTTGTGCTCATCACTTGTGTTACTGCTATCATCTGTGACAATGGCTTCTTCCATTAAATCACCACAACTGCTGACTAAATTGTGACTAAATTGTGCTGATAATTGCTTGATTAAAGAGATTGATCTAGGTTTTAGATTACTGAACCGTTACTGCATGGCTTTCTACATAGTTATCGAGAAGGCATGGCATATGATTGCGTTCAAGTACTCGTATAGATTCATCATCTCTGTACTACCAAATGTGATCAAATGGATCTCCCATTCCATCGTATTTCTCTAATTTGGGCAATCGAAAGTCTCGAGGTACTCAGACCTTTAGGATGTCCCGAGTGAATAAGGGGTCACTCAGACCTTTAGGATGTCCCGAGTGAATAAGGGGTCAGGCAACTCAGTAGCATGGTTGGTCCCTTTCTTCTTTGTGACCTCCACCTCCTCAAGTCTCTCAGCGATGATTTTGAGGGCTCTTTGCACACCTTCCTCAGGATGGGTATGGACAGATTCTGCTTTGTTGTGTGGTGGTTCTGAATGGGCATGTCAATGATTGTTTTCGTCCAGTCCTTCTCGCATACCAGGAACATAACTTTAGACCCAAAGGGCGGTCCGATCCCTCAAAGCTACCTCTTTGTTATTGATCAGTGGTTGTCGGAGGCTTTGGTATATGGCTTGTTTTTGGGGTTAGAATTTTCATTCAGAACTCGGCCCTGGTGATTTTGAGGGGGTTGGATGTGTCCTTTGGAGGGTTGCAAACTTTCGTTCGGAGAAAGATTTTTCATATAAACTTGAGGATTTCCGATCGCATGTGGAGTTTGAGGGGCTTGGAAGTGTCCATTACAGACTTAATTTAGAAGTTAGTGAGATCACATATGTTATTTATACCCAGGATGGGATATCTGACCATGATTGTATGCCTGGTTCTGCAACATTTGTTGTTATGGGAGAGTTAGGGGTGGTCGAGGAATCACTGGTTGAGGGAATAGTTATCGAACCCAGTTGAGTATCCCTTGCATCATTTGCATTTTCAGTTGCATTTATTATTGTAGCTCTTGGAATTGTCCTGTTGGGATGAATTATGATGGAGTGGTAATATGCAAGACCGTAACCAAGGTCAATAAAGGTCCCTTTGGATGCTGAGGGCCGATTGTACTCGAGATCTCACTAGAGATAAGTTGTGATCTCTTTGATGAGGTGGATGGGTGATAGGCTGTTGTTGTGATGAGGGAATATCTGTGTCAGAGGAGAATCGTCCGGCTAGCAACTGAAGCACCCTCGAGTCTGTGTGTATGCAATGGCTATGCCAATGGTTTCCCACAAGTGATGCCAATGATAAGGCACCGATGCCTTTGTTGGTCCTCGAGATGTGCCCTAAGGTTGGGTAGGCTCTGGATTTGAACTGATCTAAACTGATCTGAATGGTAGGTGTTGAATTTTGGGGTGTGAGTGGCAAACTTGTAATTTTGGTTTCGGGGATGTTTGTAATTCTAAACAAATCAGTCTATTATATATAGGAGAAGTGTTTAGGGCTATGTTCTCATGTTGAATTTGAAAGAAAATGAAAAAAGATTAAGAGTAGACTAGAGTAAATCTTGGTAAAGTTAGGCTTTTACCTCGAATCAAAAGTTAGAAGAGCGGTCCTCCTCTCGAATTAAGGCCATTTATCCTTGTATTTTTATTATTATCTAAAAAACCATATTTTTCTTTTACCAAACCCTAGAAGTTCCTATCAAATTGGTGCCAGTGCTCTTCGATCCGATGACGACAATGAAAATTGTTGCTTTAAAAGAAAAAAAGCGAAGCGAGGTGAAAATCCTAAAGGAAGGAGTAACAACAAAAATTGGAAAGCAAGAGGGAAGATCTCAATGGAAGATTTTCTATGATGGAATCGATGATGAATGAAATCTTAGAGATCCGTCGCCGCCCACGACGTGAGAAAATGCTAAAAGAAAACGCTAAAAGGTGACAACTTTGAGGGTAATTCCTCAGATTTAGGGCAAAAGGAGCAAGTTTCAACCAATGCCAAGGAGAGTCAACGACTTTGTGGAAGATTAATCACCGAACGACGTAAATCTAAGGCAAAAGATGAGATTTTTGGCCAACCAAGGAAAAGTCATCTTTGATGAAGAACCACCGACGTCAAATCTGAACAAGAACTTCTACGATGCCGATCTAGAACACCATGGCCCTTGGGACAAAGTGGTAAGAGGCGACGGCCCGCTAAATCGGCGCCATGGGCATTGGCGGACCGCACAGGGGCATACGAGCCCTGGGCAACCTTGCAGGGGGGCCCGCCAGACCCCGGTTTGCAGACGGAGGCCTTGCTAGGCCTCAGTAACTGCACTTTGGGCACAACAAACCTTCAAGCGGGCTCAACGGTCATGGTGGCTTACATCTAGACTTCGAGAAAGGTGATGAATACATTAAGTGGATCAACGACAGTGCCGGATGCTCGCGAGGCTACGAATGGTCTGCAGGAGATACACATAGGGGCGGTGACCCATGTGATAGTGAAGATGGACCCGAGGGAGGAGATCCATAGTGGTATGACGACAGATGGGGAGACAACGACAGAGTTGCAGGAGTCCAGAGTGGAGGGTTTGGAGGCCCAACAGATCGACAAAACACCTATCAACAATTCCACTACTTGCAGCTGACTCAAAGAGTAGGACATGTGGTATTCAGCACTAAGAAAAGGGTCAGGAAGCTGAAATTGGTGATTTTCGAGTGGAGGGATCCCTATGGATGGGTTTACCATGCGGAGTAATATTATCGTGATAAATCGCTTGATTGAGAAGAAATTGTGGATAGCCTACATTTGCTTAGAGGGAAAGACGTTGTTCTTGTACTTGTGGAGGGGGAACAGAGGCAATCAGTGCGATAACGGAAGGAGTTCAATGATTGCTTGTTGGACAAATTTCGAGACACTTAGGACAGAGATTTACATGAGCAGCTCTTTGCACTCCGATAGGATAACACAGTTAGTGACTACAAAGAGGTTCGATGCACTCTCAGACCATGTGAGGGGAATACTGGAGATGACGCTAGAGTGTAGCTTCATGAAGGGCCTGAAGGTGAGCATCAAAGTAGAGCTTCGCATACATAGACCAAGAGGGCTAATGTAAACGATAGAACAAGCCCAGATGATCGAGGATAAAGACATAGCGAAGTTGCATGACCAATCTTTACAGTGGATTCTTTTCGAGGTAAAGGAGCTATGACTGAATGTATGCTTTTTTTAGGCAGAGGTGGCATATCCAATGTTGCAGCCTTTTCTAATCTTTTCTTTTCTGTATTTTTTCCTTTCGATCGTATAAGGTTGTATAGCAGTATAGCACAGACCACATGTAAAAATGCACATCCATGGTACCATTATGGATCAGGATTCAGCAAAGAAAATAAGAAAAAGAAATTCATGAAATACAATCATTTAATAATGACATAGGTCACTAGTATTGCAACTGTCCCAGCACCAACTTTCATATTGCATCTTGTTTCATAGATCAGTTATTCCAGTCAAACATATAAACAACTACATACCTACATGACCTAAGATGATGATCCTCTTGTTGCTGGGGCATTATATGCATAGATTGGTGCACTATCAGGAAATTTATTTCACATATATTATAACAGGTCCCATTTCCCAAGTGTTTTCTTAGAAATACGCCAGTTCATGAAGGACGATATTAGCTTGACACCAAGTTGAGAATGCGTCTAACTTGTGGATCAACTTGATTCATATTGGTTAACCCCGATACTTTAAATGAAAGAAGAGAGGAGTGTCGGAATTAATGTACATGATTTCCAATTATCTCCAATTATGTTGAAAATTCAGGTATTCAAAACTTCTATGGCACTTAAATCTTACAGGACGGTCATACACAAGACATCTCCTGCACAAAATTTATAGTCAATTGCAATTATGATAATCACACAATAACATTTCAATCATGAAGTAATATAAGACCAAGATGAAAACAGTCTTCTGAGTCTTCTCAATTTCCAATATTATGCCATACCTGGTAATAGATTTTGATCCAACATCTGATGTTTCCTCCGGTGGTACGACAATAGAATATTGAAATGCAATCTGCAGAACAGGAGGTTCTGTGTGCCTGCAAGACAATGATGAGAAACCATGTTATGCCATAAAATATTGATGGATATATTGTTCTGTAGGACCATAAGAAATAAAGCTATCAAAGCTTCTTGGTCAATTTCCCCAACGGTAAATCAAATTAACAATTTACTAATGATGGCATAACGAAAGATCACAGTTGCCTCTCTCATTTTCCTTTTGAGTAAAATGAGTACTACGACACAAGGGGGGAAATTTCCTCCTTAGGTAGTGTCAAACCGCCCCCCTTTCATTTGATCCAAACCGTTCATTTTGATCTCCATGTTCTAAAACCCCAAACCCTTTATTTTCAATTGAATCCAAGGAATTTTGCTCGTTTATCCACCCGTCGCAAGTTTAACAGTTTTGCCCGCAAGTTTAACAGTTTTGCCATCACAGAACTTTTTGTAACGGTTAGATGAATGATCAAACCCTCAAGAATTTACCGAAAAATTGATAGTTTGAAATTTAGAATATAAACAACAAACTAAACAGATCTGATCATTGAAAAAAAGGAGGGGAGTGGGTTGCATGAGCTACCCAAAGAGGAACACACAAAGAGAAAATTTCCTGCTTGGGTAGCCGATACCCATATTGCTCTTTCCTTTTTCCTACCATATTCCATTATTACTCGTAAGAGATAAAGAATTCAACTGGTAATAAGAAGCAAGAAATTTAAATGCCTAGTATGAACTAAGAGTATCGTTATTGGTATTAAATATTAATATTATATTGTCATCGGGTTTTTGTGTGAAGTGATACTCCTTGAATAATAAGATAATAAGGTTGGAATGATTTACTAACATTTCATCCTTTTCTTTATTTAATCTCCTTTTCATATCTGTTTTCATAGTATCAACGACTAAGACCCTAACCCTAATCTTAGTCCTAACCCAAATTAATTTTCGTATGTCTTCCCTAAAATCTTCTTCTTCAACAATCGGGCATTTGAAGGCCATCGAACTCATCATCACCATCTTCATCCAGATGCTTCATCAGTTACTGCTTTAACCTCAATCCAACCTCGATAAGTTTCACCACCAGATTTGGCCGACTCCTCCAACTTATATCACCTCTTAACTGCATCATCGTTTAGCCAAGTCAACATCTTCATCTTCGTCTCCAATAATCAAATCCAACTTTGCCAGCTTATATCAATCAAATCAATCCCTACGACCTCAAATCCGCATCCCTCGCTCAGATCCAATAATAACACATATCATGCATATTTTCATCCACCTCAACCATCAAGAGGAATACCACAACTGTTAGCCATTGCCTTCTCACCTACTCCACCTCACCGTCAACTACTACCCCCTCCAATGATCTCATTACCGCATCCTACCCCCAATCTTCGTCATCACCATCTTCTTCCTCCTCTCCTTCTCATGATCTTCTTCATCTATTTTTTTCCCATTGAAACTGTAAACTTCTCTTCAAAAAAATCTCTTGCATCAAAAAAGTATTATGTGCTTTGAAACATTACTCTTTATTTTACAAGCACTTACACTTGTTAGTATATAGAGCACTTCTCTTTTTCACACCAACGCTGGGAGGTTGTTATTTTTGGTTAGGTATCATATCTATATGATTCCAAGGAAGGATCATCATAGAAGTTTAAAAGTATATAAGTTTAAAAGTAGTACGTATTTGTAGTAGTCCCAAGGAGGATTGTAGCGTTAAATCCTGAGTGAGAATCTCAATGGTGTTGATATGTGGGGAGGGATCCTAAGAAAGATTGTCAGTTGGGGTTGCCATACTTGCACTGTATCTATTCAACTCGATCATTGTAGTGTGATTGGGTCATTGTTTTGCTCATAGCTCTCAAATGAAGATCTAATGTGTGAGATATTGGAGTAAGAGTTTGAGAGGATTCAATGTTATTATGGCTGAAGAGTTTAAGTCCAATGTGTGGCCAGGGGTCCCAAAATTTGTTTCAGGGAAGATCATCGATCGCAGACACGGGCCGCATTAGCTGCTCAGCAAAGACAGTACATGGGCCCAAGGGAGATCATGATGCTAACCCTTTTGGGGAATATGGTTAAGGTCATGAAGTTAGAGGTTAAGTCTTATTAAAGTTGAACATGCCAGTCCTATTGGAACTAATAAAGAGGGTTTTGATGGAGAAGGAAACAACTTGCCATTGTTGCAAGAAGTCAGGTCATACAAAGCTTACGTGTTCGGAGCTACAAAGCAAGACATCTCCATTCCAATCAGCTCTAGTCACTCGATTAGCTCATCTTGCTTCTGCACATGAGTCAGCATCGAAGATATATAGTATGCACATGTCCAGAAAAGAGTATGATAGGTTTCTGATGTTCCAGCTGTTCTAAGCCTTAATGATGCCATCATCTTTTGCCCTTACAACTACATTTGCCCAGAATGGTAAGCCTAACACATGTCTATCCTTTTAAGTACCTAAAATTTGGATGATCGATTCAGGAGTCGCCCATCATATGATTAGGAACACAGGTATCCTTTTTGAGTTGAAATATGTATCCTCGTTGCTTCGTGTCATGATAGTTAAAGGGTATGTGTATAATCCATGGCGTTAGCATTGCAAATGTCACATCTGCTATGTTTTTTCCTTTTGCTTTCTACTATCAGATTTTCCATTCAGCTTGTTATTTGTTATTACTTACTAAAGCTTTAAATTATTCAGTGGCTTTCCTTCCTACAGTCTTTCAAAAAGAGGATGCAGAGAACGATTGGCAATGAACAAGATTATGGTGGTCTGTAAACCTGGATGGGATTCCTGATCATGTTGCTTTATCTAGCCCCTTGGCTAAAATCAATATTAATAGTCGATTAGGACATCTCTCTTTAAAATTTGAAGTTATTGTTGGTTATTGCATCACCCCTAAGTTAGTTTTGATGATAAGTAAACAATTAGTGTTGCTAATGATGTTTTTGTGATATGATTTGTGAGTGTAGGAATTAAAGTCAACAATGGTCAACTCAAGGTTAAAGTCAATGATGATATGAAATCAAAGCTTGATGATGAAGAGTTAAGAAACTTGGAGCACAAATTGAAGATCAAAAGCTCAAGTCAAGTACTCATGGAGGTGCAAAACTTCAAGACAAGTGATCAAGCTTAAGGAAAATACATCAAGACTCCTATACAAGGACGGACCCACATGGGGTCCATGGGGCACGTGCCCCAGCTAGAAAATCGATAAAAATTAGTTTTATACAGGTGTGTAAAAAATTATTATGAGAACATATTATTGATACATAGCTTTCGAAAGGGTAAAACATCAGCATGCTGCCTTACTGCCTTACTGGTAAGATCACATGCATCATATGTTGGCTACCTGGCTTCGAATCACAGGCACAACAATAACTAAATGTTTTTTCTCATTAATATAAACGGTTAGTAACCCTTTTGTTTTTCCCTCTTCGGTTTTGCAAAAGAACAGAACTCCAAAAATTGAATGCAACCCGTGTTTAAATTATGTTAGTGATGTCTATCTTTTGTTTAGCAAATAAATTATGTTAGTGTTTAAATTATGTTAGTTCATCAAAAAAAATTGATTAAAATATAGTGTTTGAATGCAGCAGCCATCGGACCGATCAGAAACGACCAGCAATGCGGTTCGAATCCCAAGACTGCATCAAAATTATATGCTGTTTTGTTTTTTTCCTCTTAGGTTTTGCAAAGGAACGGTGATTCAAAATTATACACGGTTTGTATTCTCCCCCATTTGGTTTTGCAAAGAAACGGTGCTTCGCCCTTGGATTTCGCATTAGCCTTTAGAGTTCTTCAAAAAACAGTTTGTAATACAATGGCTACTTTTTGCCCTATTAAAATTAACAGTTTGTAATTTTTTCCCTGGGTTTTGCATAGGAACGACGGTTCATCAACAAATCTGCCCTTGGTTTTCGCATCAGCCATCAGGCGAACAACACATGGCTGTATTCTCAGAATCTCAAGGTTGTTAGTTATTATTATTATTTGGCAGTGTTCTCAAAGTCTCAAGGTATATAGATTTTTGCCTCCTTAAATACATGTATTTTTTCCTAGGTTTTGCAAAGGAACGTCGGTTCGTCCAAACTTTCGACCTGCCATCGGATTTTGTATCAGCCATCAGGCGAACAGGTCGGCGTTCTCAAGTTAGTTATTTTTTGGTAGTATTCTCAAGGTAGTTATAGTATATGGAACATTCTGCGAATCTATTTAACTTATAGAATGTTAATTTTTTTTTGAAATTTATGTATATCTCTTTCGAAAATTTTGCTACTAGTTTACAATAAATAAAATATACAAAAATTATTTTCGACTAAAAAATTGTGTCCGTCCTGAATTCAATTCATGGATACGTCATTGCTTCTATATGTGTGAGTGATGTATTTTATATTTAATACTTGTCTTAGAATGTTAAAACTAGTAGTTGAGCTTGCACACACAAACAATGTTTTTAATCTTCATAAATTATTTAGAAAACATGTTAAAATGATTAAAATGATTGTGGGATTATTTGCATATGTTTCTCCATGTATCAGAACAATAGCCGACTACTTTCAGTATAGTAGCCAACCACTTTCTGAAAGAAAACAAATGTCAAAATTATGTCCCAAAATAGCCGACTACAGTTGTCTGGAGAGTCGCCTACCGTTATACGAGTAGCCGACTACCAAATGAATATCAGCCGACTACTTTTGCCCCAACGGGCACAAAACACAGTTCTGCAATTTTCGAAAAGCTGTCGTTTTGATCCGTTGGATGTGTGTTTTTGGAATAGTTTTTCAACGGGGTTTCACCCCTATATATGCTGAGATTTATGAGGTTTTGGGCACATGATTTTATGAGAAAATTTCGAAGAGAAATAATCTTTCAAATCTCTCTTGTGCTCAAATGTTTTAATGATCAAAACTTTCATCTTTCTTGGCCTATGTTTTAATCTCCCAAAAGCTTTTAAGCAAGAGTTTTCTTGGCCAAAAATTGATTCAATCTTTTAAGAGCTTCATCTCTATTTACTTGATATTGAATCAAAGTTTTTTTTATATCCTTGCTATAAATTTCATCTTTGAGATCTTAAGAAAAGTATTTCCGTATCCATTCACAATATACTCCAAGCTTCAATTATATTGGCTATAAGAGAGGTTGTAATCCTCGTCTTCATAGAGAGGTTTGTAAATCCACACTAGGTGTGGTGACAAGTGGTTGGTTATTGGTTGTATTGGTTGAGTGTGAGAAGCCTCAAGTGTTGTGGTCCTCACTTGGTGAGGTGGTGTTTTTATTGTATTGGAGATTCCTAGCAAGTGGAGCTAGGTGGTTGTAGAAGCCTTCTATTTTGAGGTACGGTTGCTCTCCACCAAGAGAGTTTGATAGTGAAAAGTCCCAATGCGGTTAGGGATTATACGTATCCCACGGATGTGTGAACCAAGATAATTAATTGTGTTTGCGATTGTGATTTTGTCTCTTTATTTCCTTACTTGCACTTATGATTTTATGTCAGCTGCATATCTCTCTTTATTGCAAGTATTGTGTTGATTAAGTACTGAAGAGGTAACTCTCTTAAAAGGCTTACATATTACTAGAGGGTTTAGATTTTTAGTTAAGCATTATTTATAAGAAATACTAATCACCACTCTCTAGTGTTTGTCTACCATCTACAGGATCCCAATACGTGGTATCAAAGCTACAGTTGATTAGATGGCGTCAACAATGGTTACATCCCCACTCCAAAGATTTGATGTCACACATTATTTGAGTTGGAGAAAAAGGATGATGAGATATATTAAGTCCCTTGAAAAAATGGCATGGAGCTTCGTTGAGTTCCTGTACCTAAAGCCTACACCACCCACATCCCAAGGGACGAGCCGATAAATTGAGATAGCCGTTCTATATGACAATGTAATGAGTATTTCGTTATGTAATATTGATGAATTTAAATTTGAGTACGTTTCAGAGGCTATTACAGCATATTAAATTTGGAGTCTACTCAAAGACAAATTTGGAGAGGAGAAAATTGAAGATGAGTCAATATTTGATGACATGCCACACCATTCATACAAATAAAGAAGAGATCGATTCAAATGAAGAAGAGATCGATTCAGACTCAAATGAGTCTAGTTATGAAGGGAGCTTCAAAAATGAATTGATGGCACACCAAGACGAAAAGGATGAGGTAAATGATTCCGACCCAGACAATGAATTTAATTTAGAGAGTGCTTATGAAAAATTGTATATAGAATTTGAAAAGTTAAATAAAAAGTATAAAAAGTTAGAGTAGTCATAATGTTTTGAATGCTGATCACGATAATCTTAAGATTAAGCATAACATTTTATTGCATGATTATGATGTTTTATCTCATGACCATGAATGATTGAAGAATGATCGCAATATTTTAGTTCATGATGATGATCATATATTGTTTCATGATTATGAATGTTTGAGGGCTAAATGTGATATTCCATTTTGTGAACATGATTCTTTAAAGATTGAGCATGCTATTTATGTCTCTAATATGAATGATAGAATAGATATGATTGCAAATGATTTGTGCACGAGTAAGCTCAAGCACGAAGAACTTGTTCAAAAACTTGAAAAGGTTAACATTCCTAGTGCTAAAGCCGCTCCAACAAACAAGCATGATTTCACATTTTCACTACACACAATGTAGTTAAGAATGCTCACATTGTGAATGCTCATATTGTTAGACCAACACATGGTCACGTTAGAAAGAATCATGAATTTATGTATGGTAAGTATGAGGGAAAAAGTTAATGTTCATAATGATGCACATCATGTACACTACGCTCCTCACAATGTTATACACAATATTTCACATAAACGATATATTGTGCACCATGGTAAGAAGAATGTTAGAATGCATGATGATACGATATGGGTGCCTAAGCATTTAAATCCTAAAGATAGAAATGATTGCATTCATAATATTTTAGAAGTATGCATAATTTCACTGATTATTCTCATAGACATAGGAAGTAAAACTCAAATCAAATGGGTTCATACTGGTTACTTTCATTTGAACACTTGATTTCGGGGTATCCATATGCTTTCATGAAAGCATGTCTATGTTGATGATACCCTTATGAAGGAAGATAAATTGTAGTTTAGAATAACTCTTGGTAATCCTTGATGATGGTTGTATGATCGAACTTATTTGTTCAATCGTATTTTGCATGCTGCTGAGAATATTCAACTATTGTTGTCCTGATAGTCGACTACCGCATGATAGTTACAAAATTTCTGGCACATTTCGTATATAATAGTCGACTATCAGAAGAATAGGAGTCGACTATTTCTGTGGTTTTCTGAAAATTACTTTATTTTTGCTTATAAATTATTTCATGATTATATTGTTATTATTTCTCGAATGTCCATGCTTATATATTGATCTTGTTGCAAACCCTTGGTAAATAGAATCAATTTTATTTGAGTGTAATTTTATAGTCTTTGATAAAGATTAATATAAATATGAATCATGCAGCCTCAAGGACCCTAAAAGAAAATGGGTGCCAACGTTTCTTATTTTCAGGTATTCATTACATATTGAGGTCAATCCGCATACAACTCCGTGATTCACACACAATATCACTTAACTGATAGGATTAAAAATCGCCACACATTTTAGTAAGGGGTGCTCAAATTTGTGAGTATGTTTAACATTATTTCAATACGTGGTACATTTTTAGGATGCATATAACATTTGATATTTGGCATCATTCATGAAATGTTGCGAGTATATTTGATTCATGGTATATTTCTTAAATTTGGTTCATGTGTTCAGAAAAATATTAGGATATATGCTTCATTGTATATCACTGCATAATTTGTAGTATCACATTTTTAAACTTCATTATGAATGTTGAATATGTTCTAAAGGGGAATGAGTAGTAAGACTCATATAAAAGAAAAACAATGTTGGATATTGTATCACCCCTCTTAGGGATTATTCCATTACCTTATGGATGTCAAAAGATTTGTGCTATAATATAAGTTATGGTAGCTCAATGTTTACTTGAGTTGATCGTATGGATGGTTATATGCTATACCAACTCTTGTGGAATATTTGGATGATTTTTGACATATGCGTTAACTTTTGCTTATCCTCTTGTCATGTCTTATTTATGATATAACACGTAGTACAACACTTGGTATCTTTTTTTTGTGTTTGACATTTATGAAAATTGGATATTTGTTTTCATAAAGGGCACATTCACTTGTTGACTCAAAAGAAAAGATTCGATATATTGAGTCACCCTAAATGGAATGGATTTCACTCTTCATAAGTATCAATTCACTATGTGCTATACTTTGATGATGCAACACGTAATATATCACTTTTGTATGCTATGACACAACACGTGATATGCATGATGTAATGATTTTAATTCAACACGTGGCATCCAACACGGTTTTGCATATTTTGATTATTTTAATTCATGATATGTCTTTTGTATGATTTTGTTGCTTATGTTACACTTTGCATTGGTTATTGATTATCCTCCTCTTTGTTTTTTGATTATGTCAAAAGGGGAATGAGATGTTAGTGACTCATATATGTGGGGAGAGTGATGTTAGTGACACATTGTTGCACACACTAACATTGGCACGTTTGATAAAATTATGATACATGTGCTTTATAGTTGCTTATCTCTAACGAGCATTAATGTAGGAGGAGTAACTTTTCCATAGCAATCATACATTGGTGCATGGTGAGTAACTATCTAAATTTTGTAATTTCATATTTTTATTAAATTATTTGCCATTATTAAAAAGAGGGAGAATGTAGGTTATTGCATTACCCCTAAGTTAGTTTAGATGATACGCAAACAATTAGTATTGCTAATGATGTTTTTGTGAGATGATTTGTGAGTGTAGAAATTAAAGTCAACAATGGTCAACTCAAGCTTAAAAGCCAATGATGATATGAAATCAAAGCTCGATGAAGAGTCAATAAACTTGAAACTCAAATTGAAGATCAAATTGAAGATCAAAAGCTCAATGACTCATGGATGTGCAAAACTTCAAGACAAGTGGTCAAGCTTAAGGAAAATACATCAAAACTCCTAGTTGTGTGAGTGATGTATTTTATATTTTTTTACTTGTCTTTGATGGTAAAGCTAGTAGTTGAATCTTGCGCGTGCGCGCACAATGTTTTTAATCTTCATAAACTATTTAGAAAACATTTTAAAATGATTAAAATGATTTTTGGGATTATTTACATATGTTTTCCATGTAGCAAAACAATAGCTGACTACTTTCAGTATAGTAGCCGACCACTTTCTGAAAGAAAACAATGTCTAAATTCTGTCCCCCAAAATAGCCTACTACAGTTGTATAGAGAGTCGGCTACCGTTATACGAGTAGCCCACTGCCAAATGAATAGTAGCCGACTACTTTTCTCCAGCGGGCACAAAATACAGTTCTGCGACTTTCGAAAAGCTGTCATTTTGATCAGTTGGAGGGATGTTTTTGAAATAGTTTTTAACGATTTTTCACCCCTATATATGCTGAGATTTCTGAGGTTTTGGGCTAATGGTTTTATGATTTTATGAGAAAATTTCGAAGAGAAAAATAATCTTTCAAAGCTCTCTCCTGTGCTCAGATGTTTTAAAGATCAAAACTTTCATCTTATTGGCCTATGTTTTAATCTCTCAAAAGCTTTTGAGCAAGAGTTTTCTTGGCCAAAAATTGATTCAATCTTTCCAGAGCTTCATCTCTATTTACTTGATAAGAAAAGTATTTCCTTATCCATTCACAATATACACAAAGCTTCAATTATATTGGTTATGGGAGAAAGGTTGTAATCCTCGTCTTCAAAGAGAGGTTTGTAAATCCAGACTAGGTGCGGCGGTAAGTGGATGGTTATTTAGTTGTAATGGTTGGGTGTGAAAAGCCTCAAGTGTTGAGGCCCTCACTTGGTGAGGTGGTGATTATGTTGTAATGGAAATTCCTAGCAAGTGGAGCTAGGTGGTAGTAGAAGCCCTCTACTTTAAGGCACGATTACTCTCTTGACGGAGAGTTTGATAGTGAAAAATCCCAATGCGGTTGGGGACTGAACGTAGCCCACGAGTGTGTAAACCAAGATAATTATTTGTGTTTGTGTTTGTGATCTTGTCTCTTTATTTCCTTACTTGCACCTGTGATTTATGTCCGCTGCATATCTCTCTTTATTGCAAGTATTGTGTTTATTAAATACTTAAGAGGTAACTCTCTTAAGAGACTTAGGCATTACTAAAGGGTTTAGATTTTTAGTTAAGCATTATTTTTTAAGAAACACTAATCATCATCTCTCTAGTGTTTGTCTGTCATCTACATGATCTGATCCCAACAATTTTAGTTACTGAGTTTGAGTCATATCTCTAGTTCGGATTATGAGTCATGTTAGCATTGTAAGCACCATTGTGTCTTACCCGTTTAGAGTCCATAAAAATGAATAAAAGAGTTAAGAATACAGTTTGAACTTGTACATTCAAATGTATGAGATCATATCCTGCACAATCAAAACTTGAATTTAAACATTTAATTTAAACATTTTATTACTTTTATTGATAATTATTCTCACACCACCTAACTTAATTTACTCAAGGATAGATCCAAAGTATATCCTACATTAAAAAATTTCTACGATAAGATTAAAATACTATTTGGAGTCTCTACTTGTGTGTTGTGTAGGGATACTACTAAAGAATATTTTAACTTCACTCTCACTAACTTTATGGCATTTTGTTTATGAGATAGCGCATTGTACGTGCTGCAAAAACTCCTTTGAACATTCCTAAGAAATGACAGCATGTGCCACTTCTATCCCATTCTGTTGTGGAGCTATCAGATGTATGTGATCATATCCTGCACAATCAAAAATTGAATTAAAATATTTTGCTACTTTTATTGATAATTATTCTCACGCCACCTAACTTTATTTACTCAAGGATAGATCCAAAGTATTTCCTGCATTTAAAAATTTCTACAATAAGATTAAAATACTATTTGGAGTCGCTACTTGTTGAGAAGGGATAATACTAAAGGATATTTTAATGTCACTCTCACTAACTTTATGACACAATTTAGCATGATTTATCAGCCATCTTGTTCATACACACATGCGATCATATCATGCACAATCAAAACTTGAATTTAAATATTTTATTACTTTTATTGATCATTATTCTCACGTCACCTAACTTTATTTACTCAAGGACATTTAAAATTTTCTACAATAAGATTAAAATACTATTTGGATTCTCTACTTGTGTGTTGTGTAGGGATGATACTAAAGAATAGTTTAACGTCACTCTCACTATGTTTATGACACAATTTAGAATGATTTATCAGCCATCTTGTCAATACACACAACAGAATGGGATAGAATGAGATAGCCGAGCGTGAGAACAAACATTTGCTATAGAAGTGTCGCATGCTGTCTTTTTATAGGAATGTTCAAAAGAGTTTTTGCAGCACTTACAATGCGCTATTTCATAAACAAAATGCCATCATCGGTTGTTCTTGAGAATAAGATTTCATATTCTATGTTTCCCAATACACTATTGTTTCATATCACTCACATCAATAAAGTTGAAAGGTGAGGTATCATTGGCCATCTTAAATGCTGTGTCATGAATATCCATGGGAACTCAAAAACATAATTCTAATGCTGATTATAAAAATCCACCTCTCTTAATCTTCACAAATTCTATTTCAATCTAGCAAGCCCCCTGAAGCGATTCTTATACGATGAACCGCCACATCTTAATCACCCTCCCTAGAAGATAAATTAACAGATATGCAAACTGAAATCTGTCAGCTATATTCTAATACATCTTATCATTCAGTAGCCATAACCTACAATTTTAATTGACTCCCAAGGCCTTTAAACACCAATAAATTATCTCCATCAAACATTGTTTCCTTGTCACAAGATCTTGCTCAACCCCATTTCCTATGTAGTTACAAACTGAACATCCAATTTTATGACTCTCTCCCACTCATATAAACTCGTTTGCAAGCCAATTTTCATTAGTTCGCTTAAATTATTATCCACAAATTCTTGACTGGAACCTTGGTTGGGCATGCTTAAATCTTTCTTCTCAAAACTTCTAATTCAAGTAATTAAAAGAATCCAAAAATAATAATCACCCATTCCCAGAATCTTTTAGACATCACTACCAGAAAATGAGACACGCAGTAATTTTTCTTTTTCCATATTATATGGAGTATACAGCTTCTACCAAAACAGATTCTCTATGCATTTTTGTTTAATTATTCTTCAGTAGTTTGCATGGCAATGGAATACTATCTAACGAATAAGGTATGATTAAGTTGTGACATTGTATACATATTGTTCCAAATTAGCGATCATTATACATTTCCCTGATGAACAAGGAGTTTATACCTGGAAAACCCAGAGGAATTGGCAAACTCGAAGTCATAAGCATAAGTGGCAAAAGAATCACAGCAAATGATATGCTGTACATTCTCATACTGCGGATCTGGGAAGAAGTGACCATACTGCCACAAATCAGGGAACGAGATGTCAATAAAAATCAAGGAATTGAGACAAAACAGCTACAAAAGATCAACCACTTACAGAACCACCAAGTTTAAATTCAGAAGAAGTTCTCAATCTTAATATACATCCAAAGGCATACGGGCGACTCAACATCCGGTACCTAAAACAAGAGACGGTTATAGAAATCGGATCCAAACTTTCAACACAAAAGAATGCTATGAAGGCATTGTTCAACTGTTGTTTGATTTAGCTGTAGACAAATTGCATGCGGAAAATGGAACTTCAGTGCCAATGGCAAGCAAAAACCAGTAGTTTGTATTTTTCAGTACATAAGCAGACCAAAAGGTGTATGTAAAAATGCTCTTCGAACTTACATGTCCTGTGGAAGAGTTGAATCGTCTGTATTTGCATACAGAAACAAAGAGCCACCACTCTCGATGCTCAAAAATTTCAATGAAGCCAAATCTGTGTATTCATTTGTGACAGCAAATATATCCACACAAACACCTGCTTGAACAGCAACAGCAGCCTGTGCTGCATAGTCAGTAATTTACATTTTAAGATGTGCAGTTTATATGTGACCGTGTGTAACTGAAAATACCAGATCTTTGTAGAATGGTGTTTGCTCAGGAAGCAAAGCCTTGTCAGCATCCTCCCTCCTGCTAGCATACTGCTCCCCATACCGTCTCGAGTCTAGTTGTCCCGCTCCATAATCAGGAGGACCAGATAAGAAGGCAAATACTCTTGCTGTTTGTCATACGAGAAATTAAGTAAATTTTTGTGATACTTCACATTCCACTTAAAACATGAAATGATGTAATATGATAAGCTATTTCTGTATGTAAAGTACTGCTGGAGTCAGGAAAACATGGATGTATGAGATTTGGTCTTTATCATACCCAATGCAAATGTATTTCCATATTCTGAACTAAGGTAGCTAATAAGAGCATCCATTGCTACCCCAAAACCCCTACCACCTAACAGCACACCATCCAGCCCTTGTCCTGCAGCTGTGGTCCTTTCCCAGGAGGTTGTAGGTCTCAGTGTCTCAAGAGCAGCAGCAATGCGATCCTTACAAGTTTCAACCTGTTACAGATAACTGTACCTTACTAATACATTTGTAAAAGTAACTTGGGTGCAAATCTTTGCGACATAATCTTAAATCAGAAATACCAATAACGTAAAAATTAATTTAGTGACTCTAGGCTCCATGAAGAACAGTAACATAATGCTCTACCAGAGAATAGTGAATTACATACTGGAGCCAAAAATGAAAGCAATGGCATCACATCTTCGAGATCAACTGGCAATCTACCATCTGACTCAGGAGGGATGAAGACATTTTTGACAACTGGTATAGGTCCTTGAATATCATAAAGCCCAATCTTGTGGCTGAACGTAACAAGCCCGAACAAAGAACCAGGTCCCAAGGCTGCAACCAAAGGTGAAGAAAATGAAATGTTGTCAAATGGAATAGAAGAAAAAAATATGTTATCATGATTCTGCTCTTAAATTCTTCTCCAAGTGCATAAGTTGCCTTGCCTTCAAGAGCTGCTAGAAGAGCGCTTTTAATAAGTTCTAAGAATTCTTCAGAAGCTGCACCAAGTACAATGAAAGAAGAAAATTAATGAATTGATGGATAGAAACAATGCAAATGACCAATAAAACTTCAAAAGAAAATCACATATGATGAAACAGAGTATCGGATCGTACAAGATAAATCCACTGCTGCGACATACACTGGTCTTGCCTGCATCTCTTCAGCTTCTTCCACTACAGTTTCCCATATCACACACATCAGACCAAACCTTCAATATATATAATATAACCAGAACCATAACAAAATTGTACAGCAAAGTTGTGGAAAGTAAAAACTGGAGCAAAGCAGCAAGAGAAGATTTAAGCTTTTAAGAGCTTTAGCAGGGACTAAGTGGCAAAATGTACCAAGTAAATTTTAAGAAGAAAGGGGAAAAAGCAAATAAGGGCTGAAAAATGAAAATATGGGGAAAATTAAAGGAAAAACTCAAACACACTAGTAAGTGTTTCTGATAATTAACAAGAAACAACTATACCCATTGAGTCAATGTGCAATAATTCACATTTGAAGATAACATATGCTCGACATCATTGAGAGTCAATCATGCGACATCAACATGTAGTATAATTGTATAAAAAGTAATAAAAATAGAAATAGAAATAAAAAATGGAAATAAAAAATTGCATAACTACTAAAGCAAATAACCTATTAACACAAACATCTTGATATAAAGAATAAGTGTGTCAATGTAAGATGACTCATACAAATGTGAAAATCTTCTAAACCTTGAAATGGTGCCTATTGACTAAAGCGTCCCAAAAGTGGACAGCAAAAATGGGGGCTTAAGCAAGGCTTAATCTGGGGTTCTACAATGATGTATTAACTCTAAAAATGTAATTGCTTGAGTGGATGCCCAAATAGTAAGTTAAAACAATAAATGCAAGTGTTTGACAGGAGACTACAATACGCAGATTTTCTTCCACCAAATCAACTGTCACGGTCATAATGCCCAGATTTCAGTATATATTCATCAAAAAAAAAAGCTTAATGATTGGTATGGACAGCACCATGTAATAATTTAGTTAGATAATTATTATTATAAAAATAAGCTAAGAATAGCTTAGTTAGATGACATTTCTTATGAAAACAAGCTTTAAGATGGTTTAGATCATAGTCAACAAGTTCCAAGGTCCAGTGTTAACATTATTGGGCTGGTGGACGCATGTAAATAAACCTCAATCTCAACAAGGAAGGCAACTTTTCAAATTTTCTCCTTGTCATACGCTCATGTTCATAAGCTTTGCAGCCCCAAATCCTAAAGCTACCAAACCATTTATTTTAGAAGTAAAAAAGTGTAGGAAAGAGGAAGAGCTTTTAAGATGGTAAAATATAGACACAAAAGGAAAATAAAAAGAAAAAATGAAATCAAGTAGAACATGGTATGGGAGCATATTCTTGTTATTCTGGGAAACTCGAGCTAAATGAAAAAGATCTTTCTAACGATTTATCATGTATGTTGATAATCTTGAATTTTATTTGGTCACATGCTTGGTTTTGCCCACATGAATAGGTCTATGGCTACTCCCACAACAATGTTTTTACCTCCTCAAACATTGATGATTGCTGATTTCTTCAAGCGGCCTTTTTCTATAGCATTATGAGATTTCCTGCAAAAGTCATAGCAATCTTGAGTTTATCTAAATATGTAGAAAATTTTCTTAGACTTGGATTTTTTTTTCCCACAAACAACGGATTTTAGTGGAGAATATCGTATTAAAAATGCTTTTTCCTTCTACTTTGCTATATGCAGTTGGATTAAATTATAGTTGGCTATATCAAATTGGATAGGACTAGATATCATTAACTGGACTTTTTTAAATTTCAATCTTAATTAAATTGTTTTCTTCCTATGTGTAACATCATGTCGTTGGAGGAAATTTCCAGATCAGCTCTATAAATATTAACAATTATAAATACATCATCTGATTTGTTGTAGGCTGTACAAAGAAAAAAGAAATTGTTAGAAAATTCCAAAACTACTGATAAGGACTCTATATTAACTACGAAGACATTAATGAGTTTGGGGATGGTAAGTAATGTTTTTGACCCTGTAGTATACTAGAACATGATGGTGGCCGATGTTGGTTTAAGAATGTAACTTATTATGGTGGGTATTACAAGGGACCTAGTTGATATTTTTTTAAATCACCAAGTAAAATATTGTAACAAATCAACATAGTGTATCCATGTCTAGTAATTAATGGCACCCATTATCTTCGTTACTTACAAAACATGGCTTGTCAATTATGAAATTGTTCCTGGAAGGTTTGACTAAACAAATTGTTAATGCTGTTAATTCATATTATATATTGTTACTTTAAGCTGTAGCCTTGCTCCTGTTATTATGCTAACCACCACTTATCACTCACTTAGAGTTGCCTGAAATGTGCATCATGACCGTATTTGTTAATAATTGACCTGCATCTTGTGAGATATTTTTGATTATCAATCTAGGTCAGGCACATAATTTTGAATTGGTGCCTAAGTACATACCACACGTGTCTCACTTATTAGGTATTTTTAGTTGTCACATACTCACAGTGTATCGTTAAAGTTCTAAGGTAGAAAATTAGAAATTGCCATGATGTTTAGACCAAAGTCCTCCATTATGGCCCCAAAAACGTTAGTGCTGTAGGCAAGTCATTCAATGTCTACTTGACTACAAGTTAAAGCAGGAACATACGTAGTGGGATATTGTCCAATTTCCATTCCAACAAGTCTTATTATTGCATTGTATGATTGCATGGTGTCTAGCAATTAGCATTTAATATGGTTTCATGCATTTCACTTCTATCATCCCACCAGCCTGATCTGTTCCATTGTATGGTTTATTGGATATTGGCCACATGAACTGGCTATCTTTAATTTCCTTATATACACTCAGCTATATCCATGATCGGATCTTCATTGCAGGACTTTGGTACAGTAATTTTGCATGATGAAAAAAATTATTGATTCAAATGATCAAGTTGACCCTGCTAGCTAATTTGAACAAACTTTTGGAGGCAGTTGTCATTATAGAGTAGCAACTTGTATAGTGTTGTAAGATGAATTACTACCAGTGATGATGAAATAATGAAGGATGAAGAAATGCCAGCTAAATTTCACTTGATATTTGAGAATTGTCATCTTACAAGAACGAATTATTGCAATGGTCATTGATTTCATCAGACCAAATCTACCACATTATGATCCAAATTAAGACCAAAATAGGGCAAAATTTGAAAGAGAACTCATCTATACCAAGGCACCATGTTTAAACCATCAAAAAAATAATTTCATTATGCAGGGAACATCGATAAATTACAATGACTTTTAACATGAACACGGAACATCGGGGATCAGCTTATGTGATTAAGCTAAGAGTAATTCTGAAATTGAGCGCTCAACCATTATGCACAAGAATCTAAAATTTTCTGCAAAGTAACAATCAAGATCAATAAAAATCAACAAAAAAGGCCTTTAAAACAAACATTCAGTAAGAATCATTCCACCAATCCAACCCAAGCGCATCAAAATCCAAAATTGAAGAGCCAAAAAAACTCACCAGGGATCTCTAGATCTATGAAAGACGAGCACATCTCGGCGCAGGACTGCGGCTGGGAGTAGCGTTCCACGGATCGAGAGGTGAGCCCGTTGAGGGTCCCACACAATGAACAGGTCCATGCCCACTGCTCGAGCTCGCAGTAGGAGTTGAAATAGGCCCAGCAGTTCTCGCATCGGGGGAGGAGGTCGCCGTCGGATCCGTACACCGGTGAGCTCCCGTGCTCGTCGGACTGGGCGAAGGGGGTGACGGTGACGCCCCATGGGAGGCCGCTCGATTCTAGGGATTCTTGATCGACGGGGAATCGGGAGACGGTGGCGCGAACCGCCATGTGTTTTTTAATAGTTTCTTTTTTTTTTCAGGTGGCGATGGGATCTGAGAAGAGTAAGGCTAAAAAATTGGGCGTTTTTAGGGCCCATTTTGTCGAAATCGCCACCTGAAAAAATTTGGTGATGTGGTATGACACGTGGTTGGTTTTGATTGGTTAGGTGTGTCAAGTGGGGTCTACTGGCCAGAGACCCGGCTTCAAACGTCGTCTCCGTTACTGTGACCCGCCTTGAAAAGTGTCCGAACTCGGAACGGTCAACCGCAAACAGGTCCGATGCATCGTGATCTCGACGACTCGCACTCGTTTTTTGCGGCTAAATAATAACTGCATGTAAATGCAAGTGAGATTAATTTGAAATCCTCGGATAAATTTTACTTTACAAGTCCTTTGACGCGTGCAAATGCACGTGTTACACAACAATTATAGAATTGAAAAAGTTTGCTTGTGAGTGAGGGAGGCCTCCCCACCACATATCCCTCCATTACTCCCCGTTTATTGGAGTAATGGAGACCTTTGGTTTCTATGTGTCTCTTCACATACCCTATGAAATTATAAATATAGAACCATGGCTATTTGTCATGGTTACTCTTCTCTCTAGATTTTTCAACACATTATCAGCACCTTAGCTCTCGATTCTTTGAGCTTTTTCTCCTGTATCCCCTCAAATTTAACCCTCTAATTGCTAAGGAATCTATTTGTTGCGGCGATCCGACTTGCGGCAAACCATTGCGGCGATTTTTTTGGCATATCGGGAGCGGGATAACGATCTACAGATTTTGCTTATTACGATCTTCCCTAGATCTTTGATCTAGCGGTAAAAATTATCGATCCCGTAGATAATTACAAACAAATATTCTACTATGATTTTACAACAGCCTTTTCATTGGGCTTGTTACAATCTGCAATATTTCTAATTAATACTCACTAAAAAGCAAAAAAAATTTAATAACCCCTTCAGCCCCCCCCCCCCCCCCCCCCCCCCCCCCCCCCCGAAGTGGGGGTTCTGTTCGACGCCACCCCCCGCCGGGGGGACTCTGTTCGGCGACGCCCCCGTCGAAGAGGGCTCTGTCCGACGCCCCCCCCCCCCGACAGTGTGGGGGGGGCTCTCTTATCCCGCTGGGGCTGTTTTACGTAGACAAGGGGAGGGGGGACACAATCTGTAAGATGGGTTGGGGGCTTTTTGCACTCATTAACCCTAAAATTTGTTTTTTGGGCTTGTGATAAATTAAAATTTTGCTCATGGGCCTGCAACCCAAATCTTGATGATAAATTAGTTTGGATGTTTATTGGGCCAGAAGCCCAGTTAATACCATTGCCCATTAAAATGAGTATTATTTGCTTATGGGCCTGCAGCCCAAATCAGAGAAAAAAATTAATTTTGTCTGTTTTAATTTGGGCCAGAATCCCAGTTAATCATATCGAACATTAATATGATTATTATTTTGCTATCGGGCCTGCTGCCCGACTCTAGCCCCCATGATTTGCGGATTATGTTATTTAATCTGCTACTTTACAATTAATAATTATCTTAAGCATTGGATAATAATATTTATTTAAGTTAAATTGGTTAAACGGATCCTGAGAGCGCTTTGTCTTTAGTTAACTAACCTAAAAATGAATGACGTTTCCTCGTGGTCCAATTAATTCTTTTAACTTAATTAAACTATTTTATCCAATAGTTGGGCTTGACGATTTTTTCCTATGTCTGTGATGCTGCACTATTATTATTTGTCTGTTGCATATATAACTGCGTAGATGTTTAAATAAGTCAAAATGCGTTTTAGGGATCGACCAATTTTTAGCTACCCTTTTAATTATATTCCTTCTCTTTGTAATTTCTTTTTCTTTTCTAAGAGAAATTTGTAGTGAGGAATTTTATGTATAAATGCCAAAGACTTGTGTTACTACATATGAAGATGGAGGAGATTGCATATAGCTGGGACCCAAATATGATTTACAAGTTGTATTTTGCTTTTTATTCTTTATGGACTGTAATATGGACTTTGGACAATTTATATTTTAGGTATCTAGCCGATCCCCGCATTTTTTCTTATTTATTTCTTTTTAGCATGATGTTTAATTATTAATACATGCTTATTTAAATTGCATAGATTATAATGGCAAAATTGGCAAGCGTCGATTTCGAAGTTCTTGATGCAGCAAGAAAGAACTATTTTAGCTGGCGAGTGGATCTGAAGTTCCATTTGCGTTTGATGGCACTTCTCCACTCTATTCTGGCCCCGCAATGGTCGAGACACCTGCTAGCAGTGCCCCTGAAGAGGCACAACCATCTAGCAGTTCTCCAATCGTTGTCTCCGACATAGATAAGGCGAAAGCTATTATCTATATCAGAGACACATAGATCAGACCTTAAAGGCCGAATACTTAACGGTGGAAGACCCGTTGGAGTTGTGGCAAGCGCTGAAGGCACGTTATAAACATCAAATCGGTGTAATATTACCACGTGCCAGTTATAAGTGGGAACCCTCAGACTTCAGGACTATAAGTACGTTGCTGGGTATAACTCTGCACTTCATAATATCACCTCACGTCTGAAGTTGTGCGGTGAAGAAATGACTGAGCATCGCATGTTGGAAAAGACATTTACCTTGTTTCACGAGAAAGATACAATCCTCATGCAGCAGTATTGTGAACGCAACTTCACGAAGTTATCTGATTTGATCTCTTGCCTTTTTAGGGCAGAGCAGAATAGAGATTTACTGCTTGCCACTCATAATTTGTGTTCTACTGATATTGCGCCTATCCCTGAAGCCCACCATGTTTCTCCACAGAAGTGGAAAAACAAGAAGAATGCTGGAAAGAACAAATGAAAAGCTGTAATGAAGCCAGAAAGAGGAGCACCACCCCAGACCAACAACAATACCAAGGTGAATAAAAACTTCACATGGAATCGTAAGAACACTGGTACAGTGCCAATTCCAAAGAAAAACTGGGAGGACAAATGCCATAGATGTGGCATAACTGGACATTGGTCCAGAAACTTGTTGTGATATGATTCCCTGGATTTGGTTTTGGATGATGAGCAACCATAAATAATGTATACTAACTTATTTGTGAGCGCAGTTATGGAGATCGTCGCCAAAAGAATACGAACATCAAAAGCGACGCCTCAAGACTTCTCAATACGCGTGATCGTGTGCCTGGAGCTTCGTTGAAGCTCAAGGAGTTTTATTGAAGTCAAGAATAAAGATTTGTAACGACCTGTATTTTTCCAAAACATTTAAGCTAAATATTTGAAGTAATTTCATTTTTAATTGTGTTTTGTAATGGTTGATCAGGAGTTTTAAACTGATTTCAAAAATTCTTATTAAAATATTTTGAAACACTAGATTTATTATAAAGTATTTCAGCAATTTCAGATTTCCTCAAATACCCAAAACATTTCTGTTAAAATTCATCTTCCAAAATTACCGTTTTGATTCGACGAATTTATTTTCTATACAAACGTCTTCAAAACGTTTTCAAACTTTTGCAGTAGCATTCTATGATCATTTAGGGCTTCCCACATTAATTTCGAAATTTTCTGAAGTCATTTCGATAGAGAACCCGCAAACCCGCTTCCTAAACATTTTGGCTAAAAACTAGTATCCCTGTAGCTCAAACCCTGAAACGGACTTCGTATTCGCCATCCTCGCGACGATACGATCCCGTGGGTATGTTTTCGTAATTTTTCGGACACGTTTACTAGTCGGGGCAAAATCGTAATTTCGTTTTCGTATTTTACTAATTACTTTCACTAATGGGGGTTTTACTTTTTACTAATTACTTTTTAACCTATCCTAATTACCTACCTAACACGTTAGCAACCCATGTGTTTCATGGGTTGGCTAAAATCTACACTTAGTCTAACCTAATCACCTAACACATTTAATACTCATTGACTAACCTAATATTACATTAATTGCTAACCCTATATAATTAACCCTAAGCTTTAACCCTTCTCGCTCAGAACGAAACGCAACCCTAACCCACGTTCGGAAACACCCTCCTCCCTTTCTCTCTCGCTTAGCCTTAACCCAATTGCTCTCTTCTTCATGGGCAGCAACCGAACACAAACTCACGCACCCAAAGCACACAGACACCCCCTCTAACCCTCTCACTTGCACTCTCTCTCCCGCTCTATTTCTTCTCCGACGAAGGACCACCGAACCCATCCTCCACCTTCGCATCCTCCGCCCGATCGACGTCCGACCCACAGCCCCGCCTCCGTGCTCGCTGCCTCACCCCTGAGCTCCCTTACTCCGACTTACCCGAAGCCCGCTTCACCTTCTCCTCCGCCTCCGGAGCCCTCATCGCCGTCGTCCTCAGTGAAACCCGCCCCCTCGGTTTCGTCGTTCCTCTCGACCGCCGCCACGAGCTCCGGTCGTCTCCGCCCCACGAAGCTCCGCCGTGCTCCGTCGAGCCGCGCCGACGTCAAGGCCCGCACGTCATGCTTCCCCTCCGTAACTTCGCCGTCGCCGCCGTTCTTCGACAAGCACGCCACCTCAGAGCAACCCTCCGCCGGCGAAGCCCAGTGCAGCTTCGAAGCATCCAACACCCTTGCTACCTCACCGCCCCCACGACGCAGCAGCCCCGCCTCAGCTCCCTCTCTCGCTCTTCGCCACCGTCCAACTCGCCTCGTCACTGCTTCGACGAGGACACCTAACGCCGCTGCGCCCTCCGCCCTCGTCTCCCTCCGTGCCGTGCTCCGCCGTACACCGAAGCACTCGAACCCCCGTCGCCGCTACTGCTCCACGCTCCGCCGTCGTGCTGCCACCGCCCGGAGCCCCGACGAGAACGCCCCCCCCCCCCCCCCCCGCTGTCGACGTAAGTTAAGAGCGAGGATGCGTAAGTTTGCTCAATGGCAAACTTGTAAATACGGAGAAGTTTCGTATTTACGTTTTATTAAATAATTAATAATAGGTTTTAATGATATAAAATCCATAACTAATTATACAGGGGCCAGAAAAATGTGTGGATAGCCCCAGAAAATCAGAAACGATATTTGGATCCAATGGCGCTAGTTTCATCTCAATCCGACGCTTAGTTTTTTCAAAATTAATTTTTAAGCCTAAATTTTAAATACGTTACTTTCTTTTAAAAATCCGTATCTTGATATTTTTACTTACACTACTAAGTGATAAAAATATATGTTAAAGTACTCTCTGAGACGGCCATTTTGACAGTTCTTTTGCAACTTTCCGATGCAGATTGCATACGGAATAAATTGTTGAATAAGTACGTTACTTAATTAAAAATAGTTTTAAATTATTTTTGAGCTTTTAAAAATTATAAAAATTCCTACAAACTTCAGAAAAATATTTCCTCCTACGATAAAATTATTTTCCTTATATATAGGCTATAGAAAAATTTAGAACACTTTTTGACAACGTTTCAATCCGTTTAAAAATCAAAACGACCAAATTATTAAATAGGAAATGAGTGTATTCTTTAACCAAATATTTTTGTGTTGCAGGTACAAATTCTTGTGCCCCAACGTCCGTAGAAGCCCTAGAACCAGTTCCGGCTTGCTACATCGATCTCGAAATCAGTAAGTCACGATTAATTCTAATGTTAGAAAATTAGATAGGTGTACCCGTGTGAACTTAGGACACCACTATAGCCTCCGAACGGCTACTTGACTTGAACCGAACTTGAAACCTGATCTAATAGAAAAGTAATCAACTATAGATTACTTTGCCAACTTTCAACTTTGGTGGTTGTTAAACACAAACATCAACTTGGGTAAATTGTGTGCTACCGAAACCACCACCCTTAAACCAACAAATTTTGTATTCCATGTTTGTTGGACTTGTTTTTATCCTCAAATTTCTTAGCATCTGCTCTACTTCATTTTCTGGATTTTAAAACCAGTGGTCCTGGTTAACTATCATCATGAACAAGGAATTGATAACATCTTGAAACAATACTAGACACCCCGAAATGTTGGACTTGTCTTTATCCTAATTTCGCTTGGCTAGCTTGCTTTGAAAAGAATGTCTGGCTTTCTGGTTTTCAATAAGAAAGTCAACCAGTTGACTTGGTTTGACTAGCAACATGTGGAACAGCTTGTATCTTGTGGAATATCGTGTGGAATATCTCGTGGAACATCATGAAAAGGAAATGTACATAGAACACTTGACACTTCACTGGGGTTTTGGGGTAACTCATAGTTTGAGAGAGTGTGGGAGCTATGACAGGGGGTTCATCTACTTGCATGCCTGTGTCGGCAAAACTACAAGGTCTGCATGCGTCGGCAAAATTACAAGGTCTGCCTGCGTCGGCAAAACTACAAGGTCTGCCTGTGTCGGCAAAACTACAAGGTCTGCCTGCGTCGGCAAAACTACAAGGTCTGCCTGCGTCGGCAAAATTACAAGGTCTGCCTGCGTCGGCAAAACGGTTCCTGGCAATAGATGAACTTTATGGTTGCATATCATACTCTCCGACTTGAGTCACGTAGTGTAGTTACTTTTGCACAGTCACTTTTACTTTACAGTCACCTTTACTTTACGTGTTCCATGCACGTTACTTTTTACACCTGTACAGTCACCAGTTCTTTACCTGTCGTACTTTTAGCAACAGCAGTAGTACGTTTCACTTGCTTAGCCTGCTTTACACTTGCACTACCACCGTACAGTAGTTCTCTCCTTTCAGTTCAGTTTGCCTTTACTTTTCAGTTGTGTATAGTTGTTGCTCAGTACTTTACTTTTCACTCTGGTCTGCTCGTATGTAGTTACTTTTGTCATACTTGTGCACTGCTTCTTTTCTATATTTAGAATTGTTGTGACTTACCTACGGTTCCATCTCCGTGGCACCGCAGACTACATACAAATGAAGATAGATGCTCCTGATCTAATAGCGCCAGAGTTCGACCACAGCTTCCAGAGTTATTTTCACTTATGTACTTTTCACATTTCATGTATATTTGTTGGGACATCTTGTACGGTATGGAATGTAATAATTGGACACTATTTGGGTATTTTTGTACATCTCTGCATCGTGGCTATTTTGAATTCACTGGTAACCTGCAGGACCTGCGCAAATATCAAATAAGTAACGGGCCCCCGGGAGCGGGTCGTTACAAGTTTGGTGGCCCATGCAGGTCCGTGCTAACTACCTCGTGAACAATATAGCAAGATCAGGGTATACAATATAAAATACTCAAATTAACCTCGAGTTCGGGATGTCTCGAGTGTTCACCTGTATTGGATATACGGGTGAAGTGTCCTTAATACCATCTTCACTAGGTCTTCCTTGATCCTCATCACTTCCTTTTAACTCTTAACCCTTGATTAGGAACTCGTGTTCTATTCTTGGTTATACCCTCCCTAGTAACCTCTTTTGCTAACCGTTATATTTATTGGTCGAACTATCTACCCACTTCATCACCTTTCCTTCAGTTGATGATGGCACGCATATAAATGATAATCTTCCTTCAATGGACCATGATATCGGTCAATGTGCTTGGCTAAAGTCTGTTGGATCAACCTAGCTAGACTGGGCATAAGTGATCCTGGCTTAGTCACTTCCCTGGCCGTGTCCGCTGGACCGCAAGGACGTGAATCATGATTATGTGACGTCATCGATCGTATTCACTATCAACCTTCCTTTAAGCTTGATGAACTTTCACCTTCTTAGAATCTTTCTACTTTACTTGGACCCTAGCTACGTTTATTTTAAGGAGGGTAGCGTTCGACTTTTCGATCACCAGAAGTTCGAGTTCGACAACAGAAACAAATCGAAGGACGCTCAGAAGTATTGGAGGATAGTGCTGAAGAATTTGAGACGAGCCAAGCCCAACTGCAAGTGTAGGCTGTTACGTCTTCTTGAGATCGTATTTCAATTCTAACCCCTACTTTCATCTTGTACCTGATTTTCCATGGGTTTGAATTCCTTTCCCACCTACCACCTTCCCCCCCTCTTTATTTTCTTTGTCCGCTTCCTCACCTCGAGCCCCATTCCCGCCTAACCTAGCCTACCCTACCGACGACTTTCGGTGCCTTTTTTCTCTCTCTTTAAAGACCTCTCCTTCCTCACCAAGCCACCCTGTGTTTTACTACGCCGTATCGACTATCACTCCTCTTCCCGGCCTCTTCCCCAAGAGAACTCGACCCATCTCACCTACAACTCCTTCGGCTTCACCCAAAGATCCGTCAGTTTCCGCTCCACCCCATCCCGGAGGTCACCGTCATGGATCGTCAGCCAGTCGCAGCCCTCGTCGCCATGGACCCGCAGCCGCCGATGGCCCCTTGACATTCTATTTTGGGATTCTTGGCCTTAGCAACAGTCCTCGCCGTCGCCCTCGCTGTTGCCGTGTGGTCGGGATATTGGGAACCCGCCGCTCTTGGCATTATTTCGAGCTCCTTTTCTGGTTCTTCCCCCTCGAGCTACCCCACTTCGATTCCATCCTAGGGCCGCTCCTTCGTGTTGGTTGGTTTGTGAGTTTTTGGTCGTTGAATTGCTTAGGACTGATGGTGATAGCCATAGATGTCGACCAATGGTATTGGCAAGCAGTATCATTGGGAATGAGTATTGGCTTGCTTCTGGCCTTAGGTGTTGAAGTTGGATGTCGGTCATGTGCTAGGATTTGGGAGACGGCTAGGATGTTGGTTTCTTGTTGGATGTTATGGAGACTGCTGGGACAAGTGATAGCGATGATCTTGACCCTCGAGAGTTGGCCTTATACTTGCATGTATGTGTTGATCTGGGTTCTGACTTGCAATCTGGTAGTGTGGCAGATGAAGTCCTTTGTGTTCGGCTGGTTAAGTTGTAACCGTAAGGATGCACTAGGTTTATCCCTTACGTTTATGTATGCTATGGCGATGATTCATATGATTGAGACCATGTAATCATCATTTATAGACGTTCTGTCCTTCTCTTTGGTGTGCTTGCTTCTGACTTGTCACCTTATGACCCAAGTTCGAACGGATGTCATCATCATCATAAATAGCCCTCATTTTCATGTGATGTTATTATATCATATTAATTTTGGGCTACTTGAGAAGTCAGAGTAACTATTGTGATGATACTGGAATAGTTACAAAAGCTATGGTGATGTCAATAGTATGTATTCATATATAACATCTCTTGCTTTCTTGATTCTATAATATCACATTATATTTCGTATTATTTACAACCTGATTTACTGGATTACTATTTTTTTTCTATCATTTATTTGCTTGAGCTTCTGCATAGAATCAATTATTTTCAACAGAGATTTTTAAATTCCGAGGACGGAATTATTTTAAGGAGGGTAGAATGTAACGACATGTATTTTTCCAAAACATTTAAGCTAAATATTTGAAGTAATTTCATTTTTAATTGTGTTTTGTAATGGTTGATCAGGAGTTTTAAACTGATTTCAAAAATTCTTATTAAAATATTTTGAAACACTAGACTTATTATAAAGTATTTCAGCAATTTCAGATTTCCTCAAATACCCAAAACATTTCTGTTAAAATTCATCTTCCAAAATTACCGTTTTGATTTGACGAATTTATTTTCTATACAAACGTCTTCAAAACGTTTTCAAACTTTTGCAGTAGCATTCTATGATCATTTAGGCCTTCCCACATTAATTTCGAAATTTTCTGAAGTCATTTCGATAGAGAACCCGCAAACCCGTTTCCTAAACATTTTGGCTAAAAACTAGTATCCCTGTAGCTCAAACCCTGAAACGGACTTCGTATTCGCCATCCTCGCGACGATACGATCCCGTGGGTATGTTTTCGTAATTTTTCGGACACGTTTACTAGTCGGGGCAAAATCGTAATTTCGTTTTCGTATTTTACTAATTACTTTCACTAATGGGGGTTTTACTTTTTACTAATTACTTTTTAACCTATCCTAATTACCTACCTAACACGTTAGCAACCCATGTGTTTCATGGGTTGGCTAAAATCTACACTTAGTCTAACCTAATCACCTAACACATTTAATACTCATTGACTAACCTAATATTACATTAATTGCTAACCATATATAATTAACCCTAAGCTTTAACCCTTCTCGCTCAGAACGAAACGCAACCCTAACCCACGTTCGGAAACACCCTCCTCCCTTTCTCTCTCGCTTAGCCTTAACCCAACTGCTCTCTTCTTCATGGGCAGCAACCGAACACAAACTCACGCACCCAAAGCACACAGACACCCCCTCTAACCCTCTCACTTGCACTCTCTCTCCCGCTCTATTTCTTCTCCGACGAAGGACCACCGAACCCATCCTCCACCTTCGCATCCTCCGCCCGATCGACGTCCGACCCACAGCCCCGCCTCCGTGCTCGCTGCCTCACCCCTGAGCTCCCTTACTCCGACTTACCCGAAGCCCGCTTCACCTTCTCCTCCGCCTCCGGAGCCCTCATCGCCGTCGTCCTCAGTGAAACCCGCCCCCTCGGTTTCGTCGTTCCTCTCGACCGCCGCCACGAGCTCCGGTCGTCTCCGCCCCACGAAGCTCCGCCGTGCTCCGTCGAGCCGCGCCGACGTCAAGGCCCGCACGTCATGCTTCCCCTCCGTAACTTCGCCGTCGCCGCCGTTCTTCGACAAGCACGCCACCTCAGAGCAACCCTCCGCCGGCGAAGCCCAGTGCAGCTTCGAAGCACCCAACACCCTTGCTACCTCACCGCCCCCACGACGCAGCAGCCCCGCCTCAGCTCCCTCTCTCACTCTTCGCCACCGTCCAACTCGCCTCGTCATTGCTTCGACGAGGACACCTAACGCCGCTGCGCCCTCCGCCCTCGTCTCCCTCCGTGTCGTGCTCCGCCGTACACCGAAGCACTCGAACCCCCGTCGCCGCTACTGCTCCACGCTCCGCCGTCGTGCTGCCACCGCCCGGAGCCCCGACGAGAACGCCCCCCCGCTGTCGACGTAAGTTAAGAGCGAGGATGCGTAAGTTTGCTCAATGGCAAACTTGTAAATACGGAGAAGTTTCGTATTTACGTTTTATTAAATAATTAATAATAGGTTTTAATGATATAAAATCCATAACTAATTATACAGGGGCCAGAAAAATGTGTGGATAGCCCCAGAAAATCAGAGACGATATTTCGGATCCAATGGCGCTAGTTTCATCTCAATCTGACGCTTAGTTTTTTCAAAATTAATTTTTAAGCCTAAATTTTAAATACGTTACTTTCTTTTAAAAATCCGTATCTTGATATTTTTACGTACACTACTAAGTGATAAAAATATATGTTAAAGTACTCTCTGAGACGGCCATTTTGACAGTTCATTTGCAACTTTCCGATGCAGATTGCATCCGGAATAAATTGTTGAAAAAATACGTTACTTAATTAAAAATAGTTTTAAATTATTTTTGAGCTTTTAAAAATTATAAAAATTCCTACAAGCTTCAGAAAAATATTTCCTCCTACGATAAAATTATTTTCCTTATATCTAGGCTATAGAAAAATTTAGAACACTTTTTGACAACGTTCCAATCCGTTTAAAAATCAAAACGACCAAATTATTAAATAGGAAATGAGTGTATTCTTTAACCGAATATTTTTGTGTTGCAGGTACAAATTCTTGTGCCCCAACGTCCGTAGAAGCCCTAGAACCAGTTCCGGCTTGCTACATCGATCTCGAAATCAGTAAGTCACGATTAATTCTAATGTTAGAAAATTAGATAGGTGTACCCGTGTGAACTTAGGACACCACTATAGCCTCCGAACGGCTACTTGACTTGAACCGAACTTGAGACCTGATCTAATAGAAAAGTAATCAACTATAGATTACTTTGCCAACTTTCAACTTTGGTGGTTGTTAAACACAAACATCAACTTGGGTAAATTGTGTGCTACCGAAACTACCACCCTTAAACCAACAAATTTTGTATTCCATGTTTGTTGGACTTGTTTTTATCCTCAACTTTCTTAGCATCTGCTCTACTTCATTTTCTGGATTTTAAAACCAGTGGTCCTGGTTAACTATCATCATGAACAAGGAATTGATAACATCTTGAAACAATACTAGACACCCCGAAATGTTGGACTTGTCTTTATCCTCATTTCGCTTGGCTAGCTTGCTTTGAAAAGAATGTCTGGCTTTCTGGTTTTCAATAAGAAAGTCAACCAGTTGACTTGGTTTGACTAGCAACATGTGGAACAGCTTGTATCTTGTGGAATATCGTGTGGAACATCTCGTGGAACATCATGAAAAGGAAATGTACATAGAACACTTGACACTTCACTGGGGTTTTGCGGTAACTCATAGTTTGAGAGAGTGTGGGAGCTATGATAGGGGGTTCATCTACTTGCATGCCTGTGTCGGCAAAATTACAAGGTCTGCCTGCGTCGGCAAAACTACAAGGTCTGCCTGTGTCGGCAAAACTACAAGGTCTGCCTGCGTCGGCAAAACTACAAGGTCCACCTGTGTCGGCAAAATTACAAGGTCTGCCTGCGTTGGCAAAACTACAAGGTCTGCCTGCGTCGGCAAAATTACAAGGTCTGCCTGCGTCGGCAAAACGGTTCCTGGCAATAGATGAACTTTATGGTTGCATATCATACTCTCCGACTTGAGTCACGTAGTGTAGTTACTTTTGCACAGTCACTTTTACTTTACAGTCACCTTTACTTTACGTGTTCCATGCACGTTACTTTTTACACCTGTACAGTCACCAGTTCTTTACCTGTCGTACTTTTAGCAACAGCAGTAGTACGTTTCACTTGCTTAGCCTGCTTTACACTTGCACTACCACCGTACAGTAGTTCTCTCCTTTCAGTTCAGTTTGCCTTTACTTTTCAGTTGTGTACAGTTGTTGCTCAGTACTTTACTTTTCACTCTGGTCTGCTCGTACGTAGTTACTTTTGTCATACTTGTGCACTGCTTCTTTTCTATATTTAGAATTGTTGTGACTTACCTACGGTTCCATCTCCGTGGCACCGCAGACGACGTACAAATGAAGATAGATGCTCCTGAGCTAATAGCGCCAGAGTTCGACCACAGCTTCCAGAGTTATTTTCACTTATGTACTTTTCTCCTTTCATGTATATTTGTTGGGACATCTTGTACGGTATGGAATGTAATAATTGGACACTATTTGGGTATTTTTGTACATCTCTGCATCGTGGCTATTTTGAATTCACTGGTAACCTGCAGGACCTGCGCAAATATCAAATAAGTAACGGGCCCCCGGGAGCGGGTCGTTACAAGATTGAAGCTTTGAAGACGACTCGTAAGGTTTATTTTATAGTCTTCTAGCTTCATAGATTAGAATGTTAAGCCTTGAGTAGGACTTACATTATATACTTCATTTCGCTCATATCTTATAGCTAGGATATTCATAAAAGCCATTAGAAACTTTCCCGAAGCCTATCGTTTTTTCCCTCGGCTTCGAGTGCATGTTAGTTGGTTCATGAAGAGTCACCAACCGACTAGATGACGAGCTAGTCGGTCGGCAACTCTACTTGAACCGACTAGTTTGCCTTCTCTAATTCAGCTCTCTCTATGACTATAGTTAGTCGGTCAACGAAGAGTCACCGACCGACTAAATGACGATTTAGTCGGTCAGTAATTCTTCTTAGACCGACTAGTTGTGTACAGTCATTTTCAGCCTGAGCTACTGTTTCGAGTTAGTCGGTCAAAGAATGTTTACCGACCGACTAGTTGAGAAACTAGTCGGTCAGCATTTGTTCTTAAACCGACTAAGTCATCTTGGAGTCAACCTATTCTATTTCGACGTTAGTCGGTCAAAGATCATTCACCGACCGACTAGTTGTCAAACTAGTCGGTCGGCAAGTATTCTTAGACCGACTAGTTGTCTTTGCCTGTACTTCGACTTCTTGGCTGTTCTTCCATTAGTCGGTCTACGTTGATTGACCGACCGACTAGTTGATGAACTAGTCGGTCGGTAGTTGTTCTTTGACCGACTAGTTGGGTTCAGAAAAGAGTCGTTGGAGTTTCTCTTGAAACGTTTTTTCCTCTCTCTCTCCTCTATCCTATATATAGTTGGAGGGGCTCTTTCATAAGATCCAAGGCCGCCATTTTAGAGATTTGGAGAAATCTAAGAGAAGCTAGTCAACTCCATTCTAAAGTTTTCTCTTCCTCACATGAATCTCTCCCTCAACTCTTTGAGCCATTTCCTCGAGAGAGATTCTCTCCATTGTGAGCCTTCCAAGCCAAGAGCTTGATTATAGTCACCATACTCCACCATAGGCTTCCATTGCTGGTCATCTTCTTGAAGCTAGGGTTTGGTGACATCCTCTTCCTCAAAATCCATCATTGCCCTAATTTGGTAAGTATACTCAAGGCATAGGATTTTGTAAGGTACGAGTTTATTTCATTTCATATTTGAATTGTATGTTTCACTCTCGGTTGTGAGAGTGTGGTTGTGATCCCGGGTTGTGGGAGTCACAAATTGCTTTGTGTATGATTTGACTTGTGAAGGTTTTTCACAAGTACTTCATAGTGGAAGTCTTGAGTTAGGGTTGCTAACTCAAGTATCCGGAGGGGATCCGGGTGGTTGGGACGTAGGATCACCGGGAACAAGTCGGGAAGACTTGGGTGGATCCGAACCCAGTAATATTGTTTGTTTGCGTATGTTTTAATTCTTGTTGATAGTTGTTTAATTCCGCATTGTTGTTTGTTTCTTGCACAATAATTAGGAATAACTATCTTGATTATTTTAAGTACTATTCACCCCCCCTCTAGTACGTGTGCAGTAGCTTAGCAGGGCACTATAATTGGTATCAGAGCCAAGGTTAAAGCTACAAGTTCAAATCTATGACGAACAACGACTACAACGTCTTCAAGGATCGACAAGGAGCTTCCTCAGTTTTGGAAGGGCAATCTTCATCTAGGCCTCCTTCCTTCAACGGTACCAACTACGGGTACTGGAAATGCCGAATGGAAACGTTCCTCCGGATCGCTTCACTTTGGAGAGCCACGATGAATGAGTACGTCGAGCCCTCTGAACAAGATTTCGCAAAGTGGACTCCCGCGGAGGTAAGTAATGCCAAGGTAATGAACGCCTTGCAGTGCGCATTGGAGCCTGAGGACTTCAATAAGATATGCACATGTAAGAGTGCATATCAAATATGGAACTCCCTCCTCATCTTACATGAAGGGACGAGTCGGGTAAGAGATTCTAAACTCGTGGTAGTGAATAAAGATTTCGAATTATTTCATATGCTGCAGGGTGAAAAGATGAAAGAGTATTATGCTCGATTCGTCGACATCACAAACGAGTTGGAAGCTCTTGGGAAGACCTACACCCAAAAGGAGAAAGTATCGAAGATAATCGATGGACTTCCTTCTTGTTGGGAGAAGCATACCTTCGCCATCGAGGAAGGTAATGACATGAAAACTTATATGGTTACTCAACTAATGGGTACCTTGATGTCATACGAGGTACGCAAGGATAGCAAGCTCATGATGAAAGAAAAGATGAAGTCGTACTTGAAGCAAGATGAGCCTGAGAAAAAGGCGATTGCATACAAGGCCGCTCCATCTACCGATGATGAAGAATCGGAAGAAGAATCGGACGATGAGTTGGACATGGAAGCTTTGGCCGATATGGCAAAGAAGTTCCTCCGATTCTTCCGACAAGGTAAGTTGAATCGTAAATCTAAATTTATTTCGACTAATGTTTCTACTCCCGTGTATTACAAATGCAATAAGCCAGGACATATCAAGCCGGATTGTCCTCTCTACAAACACAAGGGAAAATGGAAGGGATCCAAGCACGACAAGTCAAGAAAGCACAAGAAAGGGCTTATCGGTACTTTCACCGACTCCGACTCCTCAAGTGGAGAGTCGGACGATGAAAGAGTGGATAAAGCACACACGTACTTCATGGGAAAAGAGGATCGTGATGAAGAACGTATGGCATATTCTAACATTGCCACATCATTTACAAATTTTGCTCAGCATGCATGAATTCATGTCTGCTTCAGTTTGGGAGTCATGGTCAAACTCCGTTTGTTAGTAGAAAGGTTGATTATGGAAATGACTAAAATGTTGGTGATAATTTACGCTTTTCTGAAATATTAGGACGTGCACTAAATGATTTTCTTCTTCTGCTGAATCTGCCTTACCTGAGGTGCTGTACGCCCATGCCATTAAACATCAGTTCATCATTCCCTCTTAATATATGATTAGTTGCACGATTCTTAGTAGTTTCTGATATTTCAGGTGGACCAGGGAATTATCATGTTCCTGCACTACTACAATTGACTCTATAGGCAACGGTTATAATTTAAGGGAATTGCTATTGGGATATACCTTTATGCTGAGTTTACATACCACTTAATTTTTTGAAAAATTCCAGAAATACCCTTTAACAAATCTTTTGAAAAAACCCCAACAAGCCCTTAGAATTTCTGAGTTTACAGACTTTTTCAATGGTGCACAGCCTTGCCCAGAACTTGACAATACAAGAAGGTCAAGTTGAAGTTCATCTCAAGCTTGAACTTGCCCACTGGAGAAAATTACCCTGAGCGAGTTCATACTCAGAAATTCTATTTGAAGTTCATCTCAATTTGAAGTTCATCTCAAGCTTGAACTTTCTCAATGGTGCACAGCCTTGCCCAGAACTTGCCCTTCATTGTTTACATATTAATTTCACTTGAACGCTCAAATTTTGGACAATCATCAAGTGTATGATTTGAAAAATTCTGGGAGAGTTTACTGCTCTCTGCCCCATTTAAGTGAGATGTAATGAACTGTCAAAACTAATAAGAAAGACTTATAAGATACTCTGTTCTCAAGGCTCAGCGGTCTCAATAACAACAATGATTCAACACACAATGCAAGTAGTTAGAGCCTGCAACAATCAAATATACAATTATCAACCCAATGTGTTGATTATGGACAATTCACAGGTATCTAGAGTATGGATTTACAAAGACACTGTCTCAATAGTATATCTTAGCAAAGGGCGAAGACAACTAGAGCTAAAAATACACCCATCATCCAAAAGGAGCACAGAAAGTTCAAAGCTCTAGTCTGGCCTACATGACATTTGGAGAAACGATAATCATGCAGACCCACTTGACATTTGGGACTCTCGTCTGGCCTACTGCCCCAGGTTCCCAATAGCCTCTCCACTGCAGCATGGACATTTCCAGCACTCAGGGCACCAATGTTTTCCTGGGTGTCAAAGAAACCCATTTCCTGGAGCTAGCTGAGACAGTCGTGTAGCATACAACTCTTCTGGTTGCACTGGAAAAGGAACAAATAAACTTCCAGTTGGCCACTTAATCACCACAAACACAATTTTATCGATGCAACTGAATTTAGCACAAGTAGAGATGCTAGAATGCTTAACCATTGGAGGGATTGTGAACAACAAGACCGCTACCACCAAGACCGCCAAACATGTTTATCAAAAATTCCAAATTGTTTGATGATCCTACAGTATAAGGGCAGAAGAACAATAAGCGCACAAAAAGAGATTTATGAATTTTGTATGAAGTATAAACATAAAGAGATTCTCTCTTAGTATGAAAAATGAACTAAATGGGATTTATGAATTGCAGAATATTGAGCAGGGGGTCAGGTGACAACGTTGGTGGATATCTATAGCTATGTGTAATAGGGTTTTAGTCAGTGTTTAAGATGCCCAAACGAGCAAAATTTCCCAACACATTAAAGAAAACTATGATCCCTAATTTTGTAACAGTCTCTCAAAAATGAGCCAAAAACAAAGAATTTCCCAAACCGGCAGAATTTCATGTGCTGCAGTGAAGAATATATTTTAATTATTCAAGCCAAGTGAATTTAAAAACGAGGCAATATGTAAATTCTCATTTATTTCCTCGGAATTTACCTTTTGTTTGGCGGCCTTAATTCTTCATCTCAAGCTTCAGAAGGGCAAGTTGAAGTTCATACTTCATTGAACACAATGAAGCCTCCGCTTGCATCCACAGACTTCTGTATAATCCTGCTTGATGGTTATCTTCCTTCACAGAGACATCATTCTCCAGATCCTTCACCGATACCTGCTTTATAGGCCATTTCCCAAAGCCCCAAAAACAACCCATATATTTGGTATCAAGAAGGAGCAAAAAAATGCGGAGGAAAGGGCGGAGGGCCGAGTACCTACCGTGAGATCTCCGAGGAGACGAGCCTCACTATCGTCTACCAGCGAGATCGACGAAGAGACGCGCCTCACCAGCAAGATCGCCGAGGGTTTCCCAGTAGATCGCCGAGGGTTTCCCTACGCACGGACGAAACAGTCGACCTAGGGTTTCCCAATTTTGCTTGTTCAGTTTGGCCTCAATAATGGGTATTTTTGTCAAAAACGGTATGTGAACTCAGCAAATTTGATATTTAGGTATGTGCACGATAGTAAAAAATTTGGTGGTATGTAAACTCAGCAAAAAGGTATGTTCTAATAGCAATTCCCATAATTTAAACCATTGCTAATAGTACATATTAGTAACGGTTATTAGCACAACTGTTACTAATGTTTTATTAGTAATGGTTATGTTCTAATAGAAACAGTTATCTTATAATAAATAATTTTAAATAATTAAAAAATACTAAAATGTTATGAATGAGGGAGGCCTTTGGCCTCCCCTCCTTCATTACCCACTCATTGGTCCCCATTACTATGAGTAATGGGGACCCTTGGTCTCCTTGAGTCCCTTCTCCTTCTCCCTTAACTTAATATATAGAGAACCATGGCTAATTGCCATGGTTACTCATTCCATTTCTAAGAAACTTTATCTCTATTTTCTCTTGAGTCCTATTATCATATAACACGTTATCAGCACGTGTTCTTCCTTGAGCACAAATCCAATCCAGAAATCCCCACCAAATTGATCCCCTACGCGCAAGGAATCTTTGGTTGCTGCGGCGATTCGTTTGGAGCGCTGCGGTGTTCTCGACGTTTTTCGGAGCTGGGATTTTTAATCTACAAATATTTGTTCTTCCCTAGATATTTTATCTAGAGATGATGTCTGAGTGCCTAGTGGACAGTGCCTCAACGCACACAATCCTTCGCGATCATTGCTATTTTAATAGCTTAAATAAATATGACGGTCCTGTTATCACAATTTCAGGACTGTCCCAAATAATCGAAGGATCTGGTGAAGCAATTATATTGCTCCCAAATAACACAAGACTTCAAATAAAAAATGCATTATTCTCTCCTAAATCAAATAGGAATCTCGTAAGTTTCAAGGATTTCCGTTTAAACGGATATCACTTAGAAACCAGAGATGAAAATACGGTAGAATATCTGTATGTAACTCGTCAGAAAGATGACCGGAAGATCATCTGCGAACGATTCAAGGGACTCCCGTCGGGTCTCTACCAAACATACATTCAACCAATAGAAGCCAATATGACTGAGCACCAGACGTGCCAATCACTGCCAGAGTTCAAACTCTGGCACAATAGACTTGGTCACCCTGGAACAGCAATGATGCGACGCATCATCTCTGAATCCCGTGGACACAAATTGAAGAACCTGAAGATTCTTCAAAAGGGTGAATTTCCATGTCTCTCTTGTTTCAAGGGAAAACTTATAACGAGACCATCCCTCCTGAAAGTGGGATTAGAGTCTCCTGGCTTCCTTGAGAGAATTCATGGTGACATTTGCGGGCCTATTCACCCCATAAGTGGCCCATTTCGGTACTTCATGGTACTGATTGATGCATCAACCAAATGGTCTTATGTGTGCCTCTTGTCCACCCGCAACCTAGCTTTTCCAAAGCTATTGGCACAAATAATAAGGTTGCGTGCTCATTTCCCCGATAACCATATCAAGAAACTACGTCTTGATAATGCGGGAGAATTTACTTCACAAGTCTTCGAAGACTATTGCCGGACAACGGGTATTGAAGTTGAACATCCGGTAGCACATGTTCACACCCAAAACGGATTAGCTGAGTCTCTTATAAAGAGACTCCAATGGATTGCACGTCCATTGCTTATGCAATCCCAGTTGCCTGTGGATGCTTGGGGGCATGCTATTTTACATGCCGCATCACTTATTAGGATAAGACCCTCTGGAGGTCACACTTTATCCCCGATGCAACTAGCATATGGCGCACCTCTGGATATCTCTCATTTGAGAGTGTTTGGTTGTGCGGTATATGTCCCAATAGCACCACCGCAGAGGACCAAAATGGGTCCTCAGCGTCGTCTAGGTATATATATTAGGTTTGATTCGCCCTCTATTATCAGATACCTTGAACCCCCGATGGGTGACGCATTCAAGGCACGTTTTGCAGACTGTGAATTTAATGAGAAATTTTTTCCAAAACCGGGCACACAGTCTAAGAAGCCAGAAGCTTCTGAGACCATTAGTTGGGACCAGAAGTCTTTGTCCCTATATGATCCGCGTACTAATCTGTGTGAAGATGAGATCCTGAAGATCCTTCACATCCAGAATACAGTACATCTTTTACCGGATAAATTCACGGACAACCAGAAGATTGTCCGTTCACACGTCCCTGCTGCCAACACGCCAGCTAGGATTGACATCCACATAGATGGATGCAGCCCACCGGCAGCAGAATTGGCTGTACCTCAAATGAAAAGAGGACGCCCACCAGGTTCAAAAGATAAAGTTCCTCGAAAGAGGAAGACTCCTGGCGATACTAAGATTATCCCTCCACAGGATGCTGAGCTCAGACCAGCTACTTCTCCCCTCCTGATTTCCCCAGCAGAGGAAACAATAGGAGAAACATCATTAAATTTTGTACGTACTGGAGAGGTACTGGACAGAAATAGCATAGTCGTCGACGACGATTTTGCGTTCGATATTGCCGTTCACGTCACTGAATATGACGATGACGTCGAACCACGATCTCTAGCGGAATGTAAACGCAGAGATGATTGGCCAAAGTGGGACGAGGCAATAAGAGTAGAGCTGGACTCACTCTTGAAACGCAAAGTCTTTGGACCAGTAGTCCAAACACCAGTAGGTGTAAAACCTGTGGGATATAAGTGGGTTTTCATAAGAAAAAGAGATGAAAATAATGTGATCGTTCGCTATAAGGCACGCCTTGTAGCCCAGGGATTTTCCCAAAGACCGGGGATTGATTACGAAGATACGTATTCCCTGGTCATGGATTCGATCACCTTCCGATTTTTAATCAGCCTAACTTCTCTGGAAAGCCTAGAAATGCAGCTCATGGACGTTGTGACTGCATATCTATATGGCGATATAGATAAAAATATCTATATGAGACTTCCTGATGGGTTTAATCTACCCCCAGAGATGAAAGAGATACCTCGGGACATATTCTCTGTAAGGCTACATAGATCATTATATGGTCTAAAACAATCGGGCAAGATGTGGTATAACAGACTAAGTGATTTTCTTGCACATCAAGGATTCACGAATAACGAAGTCTGCCCGTGTATCTTTATCAAAAGAACGGGAACAGGATTTGTCATCATAGCTGTATATGTAGATGACTTAAATCTCATAGGATCTCCTGCAGAGATCAAAGAGATATCTGAAAGCCTTAAACATACTTTTGAAATGAAAGACCTAGGCAAAACAAAGTATTGTCTTGGCTTACAGATAGAACACCTAAGAGGTGGAATCCTATTACACCAATCTAATTATACAAAGAAACTTCTATGCAAGTTTCATATGGATAAATGTCATCCTTTAGGTACTCCTATGGTCGTAAGATCACTAGATGTACATAAGGACCCCTTCCGGCCACTGGAAGAGGGGGAGGAGATACTGGGTCCTGAAGTACCCTACCTCAGTGCCATTGGAGCACTTCTATATCTGGCTAACTGTACGCGTCCCGACATAGCGTTTACAGTTAATCTACTAGCCAGACACAGTGCTGCGCCCACAAAGCGCCACTGGAACGGAGTAAAGCATCTTCTGCGATACCTTCAGGGTTCCATTGATCTTTGACTTTACTACCAGAGAGGTGCCTCCCCCAAATTGTTTGGTTATGCTGATGCAGGTTATCTCTCTGATCCGCACACGGCAAAATCCCAAACAGGTTTTGTTTTCACCTACGGAGGCACTGCTATCTCCTGGAGATCGGTAAAGCAAACCACAACAGCTACATCATCCAACCATTCGGAACTCATTGCGATCCACGAAGCAAGCAGAGAGTGTTATTGGCTACGATCTGTCGTCCAACATATTCTTCAATCTACTGCCCTGAAGACCAGTGATTTGGAGCCTACCGTTCTATTTGAAGACAACGCCGCATGCATTGCTCAACTTCAAAAGGGCTACATCAAGGGCGATAGGACGAAGCACATATCTCCCAAGTTTTTCTGGACACATGAGCTAAAGGAGGACAAGCAGATCGAAGTTCAGCAGATACAGTCCTGCAACAACTTAGCTGATCTTTTTACTAAGTCTTTGCCGAAATGTACTTTTGTAAAGCTTGTAAAGAACATTGGTATGAGACAATTGAAAGACCTGCAAGCCTGAAGCTTGTACGGATCAGGGGGAGTAACCTGTGGGTTGCACTCTTTTTCCGTAAGCTGTTGGGTTTTCCCACTGGGTTTTCCACAGCTAAGGTTTTAACGAGGCAAACACACTTACTCTGGATCCAGAAGTATCCACCCCTCTTGGCCTCAGATGCTGAGACCAAAGTGATGAATGGGTAAGGGGGAGTGTTATGAATGAGGGAGGCCTTTGGCCTCCCCTCATTCATTACCCACTCATTGGTCCCCATTACTATGAGTAATGGGGACCCTTGGTCTCCTTGAGTCCCTTCTCCTTCTACCTTAACTTAATATATAGAGAACCATGGCTAATTGCCATTGTTACTCATTCCATTTCTAAGAAACTCTATCTCTACTTTCTCTTGAGTCCTATTATCCTATAACATAAAAAGGTTTTTATCATATCAGAAATAAATGTTTCTAATATTAGAAACGGGAGGTTCTTGTTATTATCCTTTCATAGATAAATAATTTAAAATTAAACAAATATGTGTTGTACACATTTATTATGAAGGGGTAGCCAAAAGGATTTGATCCCAGGACCAAACGAAAACATGTCAACGTCCTAACCAATTGCCAATAAGGAGGCAGTGTTATAACCTCATAATAAAATATCAAAGTATATTTGCAAGGGGAGTCCATGCCCTTAAAATAAGAAAGTTTCCGCAACGAGGACTGTGCGATTTCCCATTAAATTTTTTTTTCGCTCCGCGCTAATCCCAATTATTTCCCCCGCAATTTTTCCCCTTTCTCATTTAATCCATCCATTCATCCCCTAATTTCCTCTGCCGCTCTTTTCATCTCTTAGACGAGATCGATCTCCTCGATCGGACGCCCTCGTCGATTTCAAGCCCAATTATTTTCCCCCCAAAATTTCCCCTCTCATTTAATCCCTCAATTCATCCCCCAATTTCCCCCCGCTGCTATTTTCATCTCTTAGACGAGATCGCTCTCCTCGGACGCCCGCGTCGAGATCATGCCCGGAGATTGGGATCATTTCTGGCATCCTCGAGGAAAACGTCAAGAGCTAGGTAAATCAGTCTCCTCTGGCATTGATAATAATTCCTTTTTACCGAAGTTAATGTTCCTTAATAAATCTCCAAATTGTTACTCCATGGTCCTTTCATGAATTATGTAAAGAAAAATCTTGACTTGGGTGAAATTTGTTCTCATTATGGGCAATTTTACACATCAGTTGCATTTGTTGTTATATTTTGCATGCAATTCTTGTGCTTAATTTAATTCACTTGTAAATTGCATGCACTGGCCTTTATGGATTTGATTTCTTTTTTTGGATTCAATATTAAGCATAATAGCTCTCATATTCATGTTTAGTGGACGTGCTTGTTGGTTTCCTATTTGTTCTTTCAAGTTATTATAAGCTATTATACTATCAGTTTGGAGATTAACTTGTCCCATAGGGCGTCGCCTTCGTAATCTTGTCAATTTTGTTGCGTGAATATCGTTTGTGTTAATAATATAGTGTTCAAGGGTTGTTGGATTACAACATGCATCGGCAATTACTAGATAGAGATAGGACAATTGCATTTTTTAATATCTATCCATCATAACTGCTTAAAATTTTATAAATGTATTCATTTGAAATGTGACAGAAAACAAAGGTTATGTCTGCCATTAATTCAATGATTAACAGTTTACATACTTCTATGTTTTTAAAGAAAAAGCTGGCCTTAATTCATATACTGTATGATTATCATTGTTAAGGAGTTTTTTTGGGAGATCAATTTGTGATTTAAATAATGGCAGAACCAATTTTGCAAGAATTATTTGCCAAAGCAATGTATTAAATTAGACATTATAATCATAGTTAGTTCTCATGCTATCACATTACTTTACTATCTGCGGCTCCATTAAATGATAGACTTAAATATTATCATCACAATTAGTGGTGATATTGTATCATTACTCTTATTATTTCTACTTTAGTAATGGATACTTTCTTCTATTATTTCATTTTGTAGTGTATTTCCTATATTTACACTACACTATTACTGTAAATTATCACAGTATTCATGTGACTTCAAATTTATCTACCTACTTTATCAAATTAAATTCTTATGCTCTTTTTAAACTATAAGCAATAATTAAAGTTAAAATGCATATAATTGCTTTTATCCCAAATTTGGGCCATTTATACCAAACTGAATCAATAATATTACTTTGTTAAGTTCAAACACTACATAGAAAGCTCATGGATAATAGTTATCAGAATAGAAAAAACAAGAAATTTTCAAAAGAAAATATTTGGGGAGAAGATGAAAAATTAAGTGTTCTGTGCTCATTAACACAGAAGATTTCAACAGAAATTTTCAAGAAATTTTCAATAGAAAAGATTTGGGGAGAAGATTTCAACAGAACACTAAACCATTCCGAAGAACCTGAAATCCTTAATGTTTTGTGATCATTAAGTGTTCCAAATCATTGAATGTATGGGTTGCGTTTTTCAATTATGGTGATTAAGGTAGCATCTACGGAAAAGAGGAAAAAAGTTGCATTTTAGTGTTCTGTGCTGGTTATGGAGACAATCAACAATAGAATACGATTGATTTGGACTGATATAGATTCTTGGGTTATGAAAAGAAATTGGATTTCTGAAGTACTTAAGAAGAGCATCTAACTATTACGACCACCTAATCGCCTATGCGTTTAACTTCTTAAGATTAATGGAGCAAAGATAATGGCTTAAGATTGTCAAAGAACTCTTGCTCCAAAAGTTATTGGAAAATATTTTGCATATAGAAAGATCAAGAATTCTATCTCACGTAGAATGCTCTCATGATAAAACTCACGTTACTTCAAGATGGCCGACGTAAGCCTCTGTACAAAATCTATAAATAGATAAACTCATGAGGTCTCCAAGTATGTGTAATCTATCTAAAAACGCTAGTCACATCAAATACAAGAAGTGTAATTTAAGCATTGGATGTGTTTCGGTCGGAAGCCATCCCGATCTCCCTTGATGTGCAATGACATGTAAATCTTTTGTAAATGGTTATTTGCAAAAAAGGAAATAGAGGGGAAAAAAGAAAAAGAGAGTGTGTCGGCTAGGCTGGAAGAGCAAGATTTCTACGCTCTTAGGATATACTCGGGTAATAAAAAATAGAAAAATGTCAATTGATGGATGCAGACTAGTTCAACAGGGAGATGCCACTTTCTCCTTTTCATGAGGCATTGGAGATAAGGCACTCAAGAAATTCACACACACACACACACACAGAATAATGGCTATCATACGCCGTATGAGGCCTTGCCTCATATTCCCTCTCACATAAAGCAACTTAGTACAATCAAGTACAAGCCCATGTGGGCTTGTACTTGATTGCTTTATGTGAGAGGGAATATGAGGCAAGGCCTCATACGGCGTATGATACCCATTAATCCCATATATATATGAGAATAATGGCTATCATACGCTGTATGAGGCCTTGCCTCATATTCCCTCTCACATAAAGCAACTAAGTACAACGAAGTACAAGCCCATGCGAGCTTGTACTTGATTGCTTTATGTGAGAGGGAATATGAGTCAAGGCCTCATATGGCGTATGATACCCATTAATCCATATATATATATTCAAATTTTTTTTGATGTTTAATCTATACAATTATATACCCCAGGGAAAATAATGGGTGAACCCGTTGGGGATTAGAGCACACATCCACCCGTTACAAATTTAACGGTCTCAAAACGTGCAAATTTGATGAAATGCCTTGATCGAAGACCAAATGACATTATTTCTCAACCATTATTTTTTGAGGGGGGTATAACAACATATAATGAGGGTGGAAAAAAGAATTTTTGAAATTTTTTTCCAAAAAAAAAGATAAAAACATTTTCGCACCGTGCGAAATGTTCTCATTTGAAAATTTTCCTATATATATATATGGAAAATTGTTACTAGGATGACTCTTTCAACTTGAAAATTTGAGTAGTGGGCTCCATTGCCACCTTAATTGCTGGACTCACACGGGTGTTTTGTTGGGTGTAAAACCAGATTCAAATGGAAAGACCGGGTGGGAGTGCATGTATCGTCTTGGGGGTTTTGGGCTTTTTTGATTGGGGTGTGTTTTAGGGTGTTTTGGTTTTGGGGTGTGTTTTTGGGGGGTTGGGGGCGAGTTTTTGGGTGTTTTTTGAGGGGTGATGTGGCATCCAATGTGTCACCCCACTCTTCTTGCCACATGGGACAAACCACATCAATCATCCCTCAAATGTATAATAGATATCTCGCATATGTTATCAAGAAGTACGTTACACACGCACGCACACACTCGTTCCTTTAAAATTTAACTCGTGGCAAATTTTCTTGTATAGGACAATAGATAAGGTATTTTACTTGCTAACAAGGGTTAGTTCGAAGACGTCAAGTCCTAGGTTTTTGATATGTTTTGTACATGAACAAACTAGGACGTTTAGAGTTCTTTCTCATAAAGTCCTCATCAAGTCATTGAAAATTTAACAGGCATGATGGCACTTTCATATTTGGAAGGTGCAAAATGTAGACAGTATCTGACTATCTGGTTAAGGTCCAACATTACAAAATTGAAGTTTCCATGATTAATTGTTGCACGTCACATGTGCAATTTCACAAGCACCGCTACAAACATAAGGTTGTTCTCATGTTGGATTTTTGAGAGTTGCCCTTTGTGAGTATTGTGACCTCTTTTCCCTCTTAAGTGAAATCATTATTTTGTTAATTGCACTCAGAAAATGGGAAACGTCCATCTTGCTCTCTTTTAATATTCACCAAATGACCCAAGAGTGATATTTTTTATTGCCAAAGTTCTTGAGGATTTATCATAATTTAGATTCTTGACCTTGTACACTGGAATGTCATGAGGGGGCCTGTAGCTGTATGCACACAAATTTCATGTCAATATAATTTCACATACATTAATATAGAACAAAAGAGAGTATTGCAGGTCGATAAACTACCTGAAAATATTTGTCTTCAGGTAAATAGCAAACCGCATATCTGACTGAATATGTGGAACTTGCGGCTCTTAGGTCTATCACGTATGGCATATTCTAACATTGCCACATCATTTACAAATTTTGCTCAGCATGCATGAATTCATGTCTGCTTCAGTTTGGGAGTCATGGTCAAACTCCGTTTGTTAGGAGAAAGGTTGATTATGGAAATGACTAAAATGTTGGTGATAATTTACGCTTTTATGAAATATTAGGACGTGCACTAAATGATTTTTTTCTTCTGTTGAATCTGCCTTACCTGAGGTGCTGTACGCACATGCCATTAAACATCAGTTCATCATTCCCTCTTAATATACGATTAGTTGCACGATTCTTAGTAGTTTCTAATATTTCAGTTGGACCAGGGAATTATCATGTTCCTGGTACCCAATATACTGGCTTCCAATTTCAGACAAGCCAAGCTCCCGATCAGACTCCATGGAGAAGCCCAATCCAGTTCCAGAGCCCATTCTCTGGCCATACTGGAGGGACACCGCCCGGTTATACTCCTAACCCTAATTCTTGGAACCGATCAGGCGGTGGCTCGCCTGGTCTTGGTTTTCGTCCCAATTTCTCATCAAGGGGTCGTGGTCTTGTTTTTTGAGGGGGTGATGTGGCATCCAATGTGTCATCCCACTCTTCTTGCCACATGGGACAAACCACATCAATCATCCCTCAAATGTATAATAGATATCTCGCATATGTTATCAAGAAGTACGTTACACACGCACGCACACACTCGTTCCTTTAAAATTTAACTCGTGGCAAATTTTCTTGTATAGGACAATAAATAAGGTATTTTCCTTGCTAACAAGGGTTAGTTCGAAGACGTCAAGTCCTAGGTTTTTGATATGTTTTGTACATGAACAAACTAGGACGTTTAGAGTTCTTTCTCATAAAGTCCTCATCAAGTCATTGAAAATTTAACAGGCATGATGGCACTTTCATATTTGGAAGGTGCAAAATGTAGACAGTATCTGACTATCTGGTTAAGGTCCAACATTACAAAATTGAAGTTTCCATGATTAATTGTTGCACGTCACATGTGCAATTTCACAAGCACCGCTACAAACATAAGGTTGTTCTCATGTTGGATTTTTGAGAGTTGCCCTTGTGGGATTAATTTCAAATCTCTCTTGGATTAATTTCTCAAATCTCTGGAATCAATCTCAGGGGTTTCTTTTTTGTCCTCTAATGTTTCTCAAATCTCAAATCTCTCTTTTGGACTAGCAATTGAATACCAATCTCTACTGTTTTTGACATCTATAATTAGTCTCTGGGCTTTATTTGATTTACTGGCTCTATGACATTGTTTTCGCACGGCACATTGTTTTTATTCTTGGGTTTCTGTTTGGAATATATATTTCTCACGATATATTAATCTCTGGGGTTTGGCATTAGAGATAATCCTCCGGTAATCAATGTTTTCTCATCCCCCCTTGATTCTGTCTAATCCTAATTTTTGCTTCTTTCTCTTTGCTCTGGTCCCCAGGTTAGCGAAAATTGTTTCCTATTGATTTCTATTTTCTGGACCCGGAAAACTATGATTTATGGGGATTTTCCAGTTCTTTGCTTTCACAACATCAAAGCCCGTGCGTAGGACTCAATAAACACTGTGAGAATTCTTTTCCTTTTCCCCGGTTTGAATATGGATTTCTCTGTGTCAGTTTCATCTCTCAAGTCTTCTCAATTCTGCATATCTAGCATTCACTTTCATGTTTTTTGCAAACTGAATTAAGTAAAAAGCACACAAAATTTTCATCAAAATAGAGGAAGGAAAAGGACATGACAGCAGTCCCACGTCCATGGCTCCCAACTTGGGAGAGGGAGAGAGGGTGTACTTGATCACTGTAAAAATAAGCCTTGCTTTTGTGAGGTAGGACCTCAAATTAATTATCTTAACCAACTCAAATTGATTATCATAATGTTATATTATAAGTTAGCCGTCTGAGATTTCATATACCCCGTGTTTGGCAAGTTTGCTTCTTTCTATTCGTGCTCTGTTCCCCAGTTTCTGATCCCCAGGTTATTTTTTTCCAAGCCCTGCACTTCATTAGCCTTGCAATGCATGTGCCGTATAATTAAAATCTCCATTTCCTCATGTAACATGGGTATTATCAATTATGCCAGCATTTAAATCTCCCTCTCCTCATGACATATGTTCCTTTCTTGAATCAAAATTTCCGGGAGGAGCTATACTGTCATTACTATTATATGACAAACCTTCAGTACTAATTCTTTTCCTTGAAATTTTATGCTTTTCCTTTTCAATTTTATGAGAATTCTACTGATTGAACTGTTATTTCAAAATTGACATTGAAATTATATTTCGAATCCTCCGGTAATCTCCTCTCTCTCTCTCTCTCTCTCAATTTCTGCTCTCTGAGGTTTTAATTTCTGTTTGGCATTAGAGATAATCAAAGTTTTCTTGAATTCGGTACTTATCCAACTAATTTCATTCGATACTTGACCTGAAGAGAATTTTTAGTGGTTTTGTTTTGTTTTGTAGGTAAGTTCTTTAAAATTTTGGCAAATTTTTTTTAAAAAGGTAGAATTTCTACCAGACTATCACTAATTGATTAGTTTACCATGAAACCTGAAATTAATTTATGTTTGAACTTTACATAACCAAATATTCTTGTGCATATTCCCAGCATTACAATTAATGTGCTTGCACAAACAAAACGCCAAGGAATTAGGCTTGCTCAAATTTTTTAGAAATAGGGTTTCAGTTTTTCCATGTAAAAGTTCGGGTCCGGTCCATAAGAAGATCCCTGGTGGTCCGGTAGAAATGATCTGGGGTAGAAATGCTCTGGGGTGCCGTAGAAATGGCTTCCATTTGGCTTCCAGTCTCAAGAATTAACAATGAATACTTCGTGCTAATGGCTTGGGTGCCGTAGAAATGCTCTGGGGTAAGATTTTCAATAATACATCAACTTTTATATTTATCAAATCTTGACAGTTGACATGGATACATTTTCATATCCAGAGGCGAAAGCTTCTTTTTTCATCATGGTGAAGCATATTATGTAATGGAATTCACTCTTAATACCCTACAATAGTCTAAAATGATCAGAGTAAAAGAATATAGGGAAATGACTTTTGATTTGTAGTATACTGCAATGATTGGTGCCAACAGACGGTGATGACATAGAAGTCGGTGTGAAGTCTATGCCTAGGAAAGTAAAGCTGCCAAAATTACACCCACTGCTTCCCGACCCCCTTCGTTGCTTTCAAATAGGTGTACATGCAAGTACCCAAGAGGAAGGACGATTATAGCTTTCTTCACCATGTATCAAAAATCGCTTAAACAATAATTTGAGCAGAACTTGTGAATGGTAAATTTCATCAGAAATATCCTTCATGACCAATAAAGCTAAGCATATGAGAGCTCAGAATTGCAAGATAACCTCCATTGCTGGTCAATCTAAAGGTTAACTAAAGCCTCTGCCTTCCAGCCACTGAGTTCCAAGTTTTCAGACTTGAAAATAGAAGCATTAATATAGGTCGGAATATTTGATACACATGTGCCACTCAACTGCTTACATATGACACATAAAATTTTTAATATATTCGTTATATTAGCAATGTATGTTCCCCATGGAAAAAGAACCACTCTATAACATAACCCGAATGTAGTGCATTTGTCACCTACATATTTTATAGCCATCATCTATTGACGGAGGGCCTTATTATATTTTATTTTGTTCATTTGATATGGCATGTTTGGTACCTATACCAAGGTAATACACACTTCATGAAATTTGTATTGATCTTTCAATGTTTTGGATGAACATGCTCTGTCATTTGAATTTAGATGATGGTTATATAACTGTGTATGTTTGCTACTGTATTTGTTTGCTTCTCATATGTAAGTAACCACTGACTATTGATTGTTGTTCACAAAAACTTCATATTCATGTTACTAATTACACGTAAACAACTTCGTATTTGATAATCCAGTAAGTCATTCTTCATTTTTAATATGCATGCATGTATCCATTATTTTTTTCTTCCAACTAAAAGACCACTCATCTTTCCCCAATTATGCTTTTTACATCGATCTTTTTCCACTCTGTACCGATGTTTTTTGCGCTTTAGTCCCTACTGTTGTGCCCCTGCGACAACTAACCCAGGTTTTCTTTTCGCACACCATTATTGCCTCCGGTAGACATCATCCACGACATTCTTGCTTCCGGGAGACGACTACCATGTCGTCATTTTCCCCGTTTACTGACTGTCCTCCTCGATTTTGCACCCAGGAAACGACCTTCGACGTGCCCTACGGGCACGGGTTATGACTAGTACATTAATATAGAACAAAAGAGAGTATTGCAGGTCGATAAACTACCTGAAAATATTTGTCTTCAGGTAAATAGCAAACCGCATATCTGACTGAATATGTGGAACTTGCGGCTCTTAGGTCTATCACGTATGGCATATTCTAACATTGCCACATCATTTACAAATTTTGCTCAGCATGCATGAATTCATGTCTGCTTCAGTTTGGGAGTCATGGTCGAACTCCGTTTGTTAGGAGAAAGGTTGATTATGGAAATGACTAAAATGTTGGTGATAATTTACGCTTTTCTGAAATATTAGGACGTGCACTAAATGATTTTGTTCTTCTGCTGAATCTGCCTTACCTGAGGTGCTGTACGCACATGCCATTAAACATCAATTCTTCATTCCCTCTTAATATATGATTAGTTGCACGATTTTTAGTAGTTTCTGATATTTCAGTTGGACCAGGGAATTATCATGTTCCTGGTACCCAATATACTGGCTTCCAATTTCAGACAAGCCAAGCTCCCGATCAGACTCCATGGAGAAGCCCAATCCAGTTCCAGAGCCCATTCTCTGGCCATACTGGAGGGACACCGCCCGGTTATACTCCTAACCCTAATTCTTGGAACCGATCAGGCGGTGGCTCGCCTGGTCTTGGTTTTCGTCCCAATTTCTCATCAAGGGGTCGTGGTCTTGTTTTTTGAGGGGGTGATGTGGCATCCAATGTGTCACCCCACTCTTCTTGCCACATGGGACAAACCACATCAATCATCCCTCAAATGTATAATAGATATCTCGCATATGTTATCAAGAAGTACGTTACACACGCACGCACACACTCGTTCCTTTAAAATTTAACTCGTGGCAAATTTTCTTGTATAGGACAATAGATAAGGTATTTTCCTTGCTAACAAGGGTTAGTTCGAAGACGTCAAGTCCTAGGTTTTTGATATGTTTTGTACATGAACAAACTAGGACGTTTAGAGTTCTTTCTCATAAAGTCCTCATCAAGTCATTGAAAATTTAACAGGCATGATGGCACTTTCATATTTGGAAGGTGCAAAATGTAGACAGTATCTGACTATCTGGTTAAGGTCCAACATTACAAAATTGAAGTTTCCATGATTAATTGTTGCACGTCACATGTGCAATTTCACAAGCACCGCTACAAACATAAGGTTGTTCTCATGTTGGATTTTTGAGAGTTGCCCTTGTGGGATTAATTTCAAATCTCTCTTGGATTAATTTCTCAAATCTCTGGAATCAATCTCAGGGGTTCCTTTTTTGTCCTCTAATGTTTCTCAAATCTCAAATCTCTCTTTTGGACTAGCAATTGAATACCAATCTCTACTGTTTTTGACATCTATAATTAGTCTCTGGGCTTTATTTGATTTACTGGCTCTATGACATTGTTTTCGCACGGCACATTGTTTCTATTCTTGGGTTTCTGTTTGGAATATATATTTCTCACGATATATTAATCTCTGGGGTTTGGCATTAGAGATAATCCTCCGGTAATCAATGTTTTCTCATCCCCCCTTGATTCTGTCTAATCCTAATTTTTGCTTCTTTCTCTTTGCTCTGGTCCCCAGGTTAGCGAAAATTGTTTCCTATTGATTTCTATTTTCTGGACCCGGAAAACTATGATTTATGGGGATTTTCCAGTTCTTTGCTTTCACAACATCAAAGCCCGTGCGTAGGACTCAATAAACACTGTGAGAATTCTTTTTCCTTTTCCCCGGTTTGAATATGGATTTCTCCGTGTCAGTTTCATCTCTCAAGTCTTCTCAATTCTGCATATTTTGCATTCACTTTCATGTTTTTTGCAAACTGAATTAAGTAAAAAGCACACAAAATTTTCATCAAAATAGAGGAAGGAAAAGGACATGACAGCAGTCCCACGTCCATGGCTCCCAACTTGAGAGAGGGAGAGAGGGTGTACTTGATCACTGTAAAAATAAGCATTGCTTTTGTGAGGTAGGACCTCAAATTAATTATCTTAACCAACTCAAATTGATTATCATAATGTTATATTATAAGTTAGCCGTCTGAGATTTCATATACCCCGTGTTTGGCAAGTTTGCTTCTTTCTATTCGTGCTCTGTTCCCCAGTTTCTGATCCCCAGGTTATTTTTTTCCAAGCCCTGCACTTCATTAGCCTTGCAATGCATGTGCCGTATAATTAAAATCTCCATTTCCTCATGTAACATGGGTATTATCAATTATGCCAGCATTTAAATCTCCCTCTCCTCATGACATACGTTCCTTTCTTGAATCAAAATTTCCGGGAGGAGCTATACTGTCATTACTATTATATGACAAACCTTCAGTACTAATTCTTTTCCTTGAAATTTTATGCTTTTCCTTTTCAATTTTATGAGAATTCTACTGATTGAACTGTTATTTCAAAATTGACATTGAAATTATATTTCGAATCCTCCGGTAATCTCCTCTCTCTCTCTCTCTCTCTCTCTCTCAATTTCTGCTCTCTGAGGTTTTAATTTCTGTTTGGCATTAGAGATAATCAAAGTTTTCTTGAATTCGGTACTTATCCAACTAATTTCATTTGATACTTGACCTGAAGAGAATTTTTAGTGGTTCTGTTTTGTTTTGTAGGTAAGTTCTTTAAAATTTTGGCAAATTTTTTTTTAAAAGGTAGAATTTCTACCAGACTATCACTAATTGATTAGTTTACCATGAAACCTGAAATTAATTTATGTTTGAACTTTACACAACCAAATATTCTTGTGCATATTCCCAGCATTACAATTAATGTGCTTGCACAAACAAAACGCCAAGGAATTAGGCTTGCTCAAATTTTTTAGAAATAGGGTTTCAGTTTTTCCATGTAAAAGTTCGGGTCCGGTCCATAAGAAGATCCCTGGTGGTCCGGTAGAAATGATCTGGGGTAGAAATGCTCTGGGGTGCCGTAGAAATGGCTTCCATTTGGCTTCCAGTCTCAAGAATTAACAATGAATACTTCGTGCTAATGGCTTGAGTGACGTAGAAATGCTCTGGGGTAAGATTTTCAATAATACAGCAACTTTTATATTTATCAAATCTTGACAGTTGACATGGATACATTTTCATATCCAGAGGCGCAAGCTTCTTTTTTCATCATGGTGAAGCATATTATGTAATGGAATTCACTCTTAATACCCTACAATAGTCTAAAATGATCAGAGTAAAAGAATATAGGGAAATGACTTTTGATTTGTAGTATACTGCAATGATTGGTGCCAACAGACGGTGATGACATAGAAGTCGGTGTGAAGTCTATGCCTAGGAAAGTAAAGCTGCCAAAATTACACCCACTGCTTCCCGACCCCCTTCGTTGCTTTCAAATAGGTGTACATGCAAGTACCCAAGAGGAAGGACGATTATAGCTTTCTTCACCATGTATCAAAAATCGCTTAAACAATAATTTGAGCAGAACTTGTGAATGGTAAATTTCATCAGAAATATCCTTCATGAACAATAAAGCTAAGCATATGAGAGCTCAGAATTGCAAGATAACCTCCATTGCTGGTCAATCTAAAGGTGACATAAAGCCTCTGCCTTCCAGCCACTGAGTTCCAAGTTTTCAGACTTGAAAATAGAAGCATTAATATAGGTCGGAATATTTGATACACATGTGCCACTCAACTGCTTACATATGACACATAAAATTTTTAATATATTTGTTATATTAGCAATGTATGTTCCCCATGGAAAAAGAACCACTCTATAACATAACCCGAATGTAGTGCATTTGTCACCTACATATTTTATAGCCATCATCTATTGACGGAGGGCCTTATTATATTTTATTTTGTTCATTTGATATGACATGTTTGGTACCTATACCAAGGTAATACACACTTCATGAAATTTGTATTGATCTTTCAATGTTTTGGATGAACATGCTCTGTCATTTGAATTTAGATGATGGTTATATAACTTTGTATGTTTGCTACTGTATTTGTTTGCTTCTCATATGTAAGTAACCACTGACTATTGATTGTTGTTCACAAAAACTTCATATTCATGTTACTAATTACACGTAAACAACTTCGTATTTGATAATCCAGTAAGTCATTCTTCATTTTTAATATGCATGCATGTATCCATTATTTTTTTCTTCCAACTAAAAGACCACTCATCTTTCCCCAATTATGCTTTTTACATCGATCTTTTTCCACTCTGTACCGATGTTTTTTGCGCTTTAGTCCCTACTGTTGTGCCCCTGCGACAACTAACCCAGGTTTTCTTTTCGCACACCATTATTGCCTCCGGTAGACATCATCCACGACATTCTTGCTTCCGGGAGACGACTACCATGTCGTCATTTTCCCCGTTTACTGACTGTCCTCCTCGATTTTGCACCCAGGAAACGACCTTCGACGTGCCCTACGGGCACGGGTTATGACTAGTACATTAATATAGAACAAAAGAGAGTATTGCAGGTCGATAAACTACCTGAAAATATTTGTCTTCAGGTAAATAGCAAACCGCATATCTGACTGAATATGTGGAACTTGCGGCTCTTAGGTCTATCACGTATGGCATATTCTAACATTGCCACATCATTTACAAATTTTGCTCAGCATGCATGAATTCATGTCTGCTTCAGTTTGGGAGTCATGGTCAAACTCCGTTTGTTAGGAGAAAGGTTGATTATGGAAATGACTAAAATGTTGGTGATAATTTACGCTTTTCTGAAATATTAGGACGTGCACTAAATGATTTTTTTCTTCTGCTGAATCTGCCTTACATGAGGTGCTGTACGCACATGCCATTAAACATCAGTTCATCATTCCCTCTTAATATATGATTAGTTGCACGATTCTTAGTAGTTTCTGATATTTCAGGTGGACCAGGGAGTTATCATGTTCCTGCAGGTACCCAATATACTGGCTTCCAATTTCAGACAAGCCAAGCTCCCGATCAGACTCCATGGAGAAGCCCAATCCAGTTCCAGAGCCCATTCTCTGGCCATACTGGAGGGACACCGCCCGGTTATACTCCTAACCCTAATTCTTGGAACCGATCAGGCGGTGGCTCGCCTGGTCTTGGTTTTCGTCCAAATTTCTCATCAAGGGGTCGTGGTCTCCCAAGCCCCAGCTTCAGGCATGGGGGCAGCTCTAGTCCTCATTCTAATCCTGGAAGGGGCTCCGGGTGGCAGTTTAGGGGCAGTGGCAGCAGTCCCAGGCCTGGACGAAGCGGCGGAAGGGGGCGCGGATTCTACCGCGGTAATTGCTCTGCCCCAAATGATCCACATCACTTGTACAAAGCAGTGATGGAAGACCCGTGGCGAAAGCTGAAGCCTAAAGTTGGTAGCATACTTGGCCAGAGGTCTGGATCAGCATCCTGGCTTCCAAAATCAATAGCAGAACCGAAGAGGGCAAAGGTATTTGATAGTGGTTCCAAGTCACGGCTGAGCCTCGCCGAGAGCCTAGCGCTCTCCCTTGAAGAGGCTGCTGATGACGTGTAGCATCTTTTTTGCTTTAGTGACCTCATTTCAGATAGAAACATGAGGGTGTCTTTGTAGCATTGCAGGATGAGAGAAGCTGCTAATTCAGAGATGTACGTTAAATAATTTTCCGGTTTGTATTTAAAGAATGTAATGGTGTTGTAGGAGATTGTTACTCAGATTTATTGAGTAATTAAGTTTGAGAACACGAAATAGTTCCATGATTTGAATTCTATCATCAATCAAAATTAAGATAATCGAATTTAAATGAATAGGAGGACAAGTAATTATTCCATAACCCGTCCTAAGTGATCTCAAGTGCTAATCATCCCAGCCACTACTACTCCTCTTATCACCTCCATCATCAGACTGTGGCTTCTAACTTTGCCAGCACACCTCCATGTCACTCATCATCAAAATCTTCCAAATTGGCTCGACCAAGACAACCGGAGATCCACCACCAAAACAAACTTCAACGAATTCTTTAAGGCCAATAGCCCCATCATGACAGATCGATAGATGAAAATCAAGCTGACGACAAAATAATGTAAGAGAGCACTCCACGGTACTAAATTATCTCTCTTAGGTACTAATTTAAACGTCAGAAGAGATAAAACCGGGTTCCCACCACAAGTTTAACTTGTTAACGCTCATAGCTATAATGGTTTGCATATCATGTGATCATAGTTTGATAGGTTTGCATACTTTTAGCACCATTGGTACTCTCTGTAGAAACTTGGACACAACCATTGATAACACACAGGATGTAAAAAGCAGAATTCAAAAGGAGTATGGAGGAATACGCTAGCTAGCCCAGAACCTGGTCTACAGTTATAAAAAGAAGGCTGTGAGCCCCATCATTCTCACAACAGTAAGAAACCATAGATCATAAGGTTGCACCACCTAAACCATAGCAAGAGGGAAATAGACATGACGCCCTACCATATCCACAGTAGCCGCTTTCCCAATTGCTACGGTGCATCATGACTGAAGTATTTAATGCATTGCAGAGACAACAACCTAGCTATGATGCAAACACAATTGACTCAAGCATTGGCAAGAGATATCCCCAGGCTATATAACCCCTAATCAGCACCGCTCACAGAAGAATGCGGGGGCAAACCATGACCAGTGGAAGTATGCGTAAGGCTAAGACAAGGGCAAGCCCCATCATTCTCACAATAGTAATAAACCAAAGGGCGTAAGTCTGCACCATCTCAACCATTGCAAGATGTAAATGTACATGAAGCCACACCATTACCACTACAACTGCTTTCCCAAACACTAGGCTACATTGTGGCTGAAGCTTTTAACATTTCGCAGAGACACCAAGCTAGATTCAAGCATAACTGACTCAAGCACTACACTAGTAGACAAGGTATAAATCTCAAATATACATATCACAAGTCACCCTGCCAAGACATCTACGATCACGAGATTAACCTAAGGATATGTAGTGCCTACTTAGCACCAACTCCTAAGCACCGACTGTCGTGATTCAAAGACGAATACATCACCTTGATTTGCAGATTGCAGCGGACGGAGGGAGAGTGCGTACATGATCGTATTGGAAATTACCGATGAAAATTCAATTTGTTTCACAGCCAAGATTACCGTTGATTCTCTTCTTCTTGTTGTGTTGGGAGAGAGGAATCAATTGTTTTGATTGAATGAATTTTTCTCACTGACTATGGGAGATATTTATAGGGATTAAGAAGAGCGGTTTCCTCCCGTTGAAAAGTTAACGTTAACAAAATAACGTAAAAGTTAGTTACAAAACAAATTTGCATTGTGAACCCCGAACTTCTGTAAATTGCAATTATCCACCAAGTCTAATTCAATTTACATAAAACCCCTTAAATAATATTATAACTGCGATTTACCCCCTGGGTTAAAACCCGTCATGGGCGTACCCAATTTCCAACATCTCCCACTCGCACATGATGGGATTGTTGTTACAAAAAACAACAAATGAAGAAGACTTCATACTTGGTAACTTGGTCGTGCGACCCATAAGCGAATACAGGCAATCTTGTTGTGCACTGGTTAGAGATACACAACTGCCCTTTTTTTAATCAATCCTCTAAAGTATATTTGTCGCTTATAATACCCCAGATCTAAGTTGTTGTATCAGTGTAAGTATTCCTGATCCCTCCTTTTATTTACTCTTGAGGACATACTTTAAACACATCCACATTGATATCTCTTAATCACACATATTGGCCGGCCAGTGAGATCATCAAACTTGATATCAACAAACTTAGCCATTCCTTTGCACTCTGTTACGCCTATTTGGCCGAAGCCCGAAAGACACGAGCCCAGAAACCCGACTACCGATTAGAAGCCCATCTGCGAGATCGGGCCTCCCCGACAAGGCCCCCTAGAGGGCCCCCGAACGTCAAATCGGCCCGACTCGGGAAGCGTGCGACTCACCCACGGATAACCGCCCCCGCGAAATCCGCCGCCCCTTTTATGACCATTAAGGGGAGGTGCTGGCACGGCGCGGGCGAGTGGCGAGTGGGGGCGGATCGAGGGGGCGCGATTGGGGGCGGGCGAAGGACGTGGATGACGGGCAGTCATGGCAAGAGGCCTATAAAAGGACTAGGAGGACGACTGAACAAAGGGACCGCATCTCAGGTAACAAAACCTAAGGTACTCCATCAACGACCTAGTTCCCCTGCTTCATCTCCTTCCCCCCGCTCGCGCCGGAGGACGTCGTTCTGATCTCCTCTCGAGTCGAACCGTCCCCGCCGAGCCTCCTCTTTCAGACTGTCATCTGACTTAGGCATCGGAGGGGATTTGGCCGGAACCAAGGTCCGGCCTCCCTGACGAGTGTTCTCGTCTGTTCAGGAAGACGTTAGATCCTAGTGCCGAAGCTTCCCTTCGGCACCAGGCGAACGCCATCAAGCATCAGCCAAGGCATCGAGGCCACCCCTCGACGCCAGGAGAGACCGAGGCCGAGCGCATCCATCCGAGCCGAGGCTTCCCCTCAGCTCCACGCCGGCCGAGCATCAAGTGAGACGACCGAGGCTACCCCTCGTCGTCCGACCGGCCGAGGCCGAGCGCACCCATCCGAGCCGAGGCTTCCCCTCAGCTCCGCGTCGGTCGCGCGTCAAGCCAAGGCGCCGAGGCTTCCCCTCGTCGTCCGACCGTCCGAGGCCGAGCACCTCACACCGGGCCGAGGCTTCCCCTCAGCCCCCCCAGAGGCCGAGGATCCAGACCCGGCCCAGCTGACGTGCTCTGCGTCGACTACATCTCCGATTCGCGTCGCGTCTACACGCGCTCGACGCACCCAAGGGACCCTAATCTGCCCCTTGACCACGTTGACCGGGCAGTCCACGGTCAACGATTCTGTAGTGAGAAAACACTCTGAAACATCTGGCGCCGTCTGTGGGAACGAACTATCCCACGAAAAACAAACCACACCTGCAATGACACGGCTTCACCCATCACGGCGAAGGGAGGGCAAGGCTCAGGCGCGAGGCGACAGGACCCGCCATGGTTGGCAAGAAAGGGCCCGGGCCCAGCGCGAGGAGGACCATGAGGAGAAGACCGAGAAACCCTCACCGGCCCTACCGGTCGGGAGGACGGGCACGACAGGAGCAGCGCGCAGGTCGGACGCAGCTTTGGTGGTGTCGGTGATCATCAACACAACAATGGTACGACGGCTGCTCATCGACACCGACAGCTCCTGCGACGTCCTCTTCATGTCAACCCTGGAGAAGATGGGGCTGCGGAAGGAAGACTTGGAACCTCGCTCGGGTCCCGTGGTAGGGTTCACGGGTCATTCCACCCCCATCGTCGGCACGATCCGCCTCCCAGTAACACTCGGAGGCCCACCAGACTCGGTGACCCTGACGGTAGAATTTGTCGTATTGGGGATCGGGTCGGAGTACAACGGAATCATCGGCCGACCCCTTCTCAACGCCATCGGCACGGTAGTCTCGACCCTTCATCAGACTATCAAGTTCCGAACGCCAAGGGGGATGGGGCAGGTCGAAGGCGACGCGGGGAGACCGAATACCTGCTACCAACTGGAGGAGGAAAGGCCCGAGGATCGTCTAGTCGACCAGATGGCCGCGCTCGACTTAAGGAGCGGGCCGAGACCCGCCCCTGCGGAGGAACAAGAGCAGATCCTGGTCACGGACATCGAGGACATGTTCGTCTCAATCGGGAGAGGACTAAGCCACGACCTGAGGAGCCAACTGGTCGAGTGCCTAGAGGCGAACCTTGACGTCTTTGCTTGGTCACCGGAGGACATGCCCGGCGTAGATCCCCAGGTGATCGTCCACCAGATCAACGCCGACCCCAACTTCAAGCCGGTCAGGCAGAAGAAGCGAAACCTGGGTGGCGAAAAGATGAAGGCGGCCTCCGAGGAGGTAGAGCGTCTTCTCGACGCAGGCTTCATACGAGAGGTCTGGTACCCGGAGTGGCTATCGAACGTGGTGATGGTCAAAAAACCCAACGGAAAGTGGCGAATGTGCGTGGACTTCAGTGACCTCAACAAAGCCTGTCCCAAGGACAGCTACCCCCTGCCGCGCATAGACCACCTTGTGGACAATGCCTCGGGGTACGAGATGCTTAGCTTCATGGACGCCTACTCAGGGTACAATCAGGTCCAGATGGATCCTCGGGACGAAGAGATGATAGCCTTCACGACGGACCGGGGAACCTACTGCTACAAGAAGATGCCCTTCGGCTTGAAAAACGCAGGGGCCACCTACCAGAGAATGGTCAACAAGGTTTTTTACTCCCAGATCGGGAGGAACCTGGAGGTCTACGTCGACGACATGCTTGTCAAGTCGAGAAAGCCGGAGGACCATGTCGCCGACCTCCGTGAAACTTTCGAGCGGTTGCGGCGACACAACATCCGACTCAACCCCACGAAGTGCACGTTCGGGGTAAGATCCGACAAATTCTTGGGATTTATGATAACTAACCGTGGCATTGAAGCTAACCCTGACAAGATCGAGGCATTGATCAATATACGGGAGCCAGCGACGATCAAAGAACTGCAAAGGCTGAATGGGCGCATCGCGGCCTTGGGGCGATTCCTATCCAAGTCGGCGGAGAGATCGCTCCCCTTCTTCAAAGTTCTGAGGAAAGCGATCGCAGAACCGTCAGACAACAGGAAGGCGATACCATGGGACGAAGACTGCTCCAGGGCATTCGCGGATCTCAAGGAGTACCTTCGCAGCCCGCCTCTCCTGTCCAAGCCACGAGAAGGGGAATCGCTAAGCCTTTACCTGGCATGCACGGAAGAAGCGGTGAGCTCGGTACTGATCAGGGAAGACGGTGGGGTGCAATGGCCGGTGTACTACACGAGCCGGGTCTTGAAGGGAGCGGAGGTGCGATACTCGCCCATGGAGAAACTGGCATACGCCCTCGTTCTCTCAGCGCGAAGGCTCAGGCCCTACTTCCAAGCCCACACCATATTGGTCTTGACCGACTCGCAATTGGAGCAGAATCTCAAGAGATTCGATCGAATGGGAAGGATGCTGAACTGGGGGGTGGAATTGAGCGAGTTCGACCTCCGATTCAAGCCACGCACAGCCATCAAGGGGCATGCCTTGGCCGACTTCATTGCTGAATGCACTACGGAAGGAGGACATCCCCCGGAGGGAGAAGGCCCAGCAACGGTAATCACCCAGCCCTTATCTTTTCTTTCGGCTGACCACCTCCACCCTGTCCAGTCAGGAGTCCCAGAAACATGGATAGTCCATGTGGACGGATCGGCAACACAGTCAGGAGGCGGGGCTGGGATCGCGATCCGATCTCCGGAAGGGAACATCATGGAATACGCGTTGCGGTTCGAGTTCCCGGCCACCAACAACGTGGCGGAGTACGAGGCGGTAATCAACGGCCTGAGGCTGGCCCAGGAGCTCGGGGCCGAGTCCGTGCGCCTCCTCAGCGACTCGAAGCTCATTGTCAACCAGCTTCTGGGAAGTTACGAGGCGCGGGAGGAAGCAATGCAGAGGTATCTCGCCGTCGCCAAAGCGGCGCTGTCCAAGTTCAAGAGCGCGGAAGTCTTACATCTCCCACGGTCGGAGAATGCGCGGGCAGACGCGCTGTCGAAGCTAGCCTCGTCCTCGACCAAGGAGCTGGGCCGCACCATTTACGTGGAGAACCTGCAGTCCCCCAGCACGGAAGAGCGGGAGGTGATGGCGATCGACCAAAATCCCACCTGGATGGACCCGATCATACGATACCTCACTCATGGGGAGGTGCCGACGGATTGGGACGAGCGTCGGACCCTGGAGAGGAAGGCGCTCCGATACGTGATCCATGAGGGGACGCTCTACCGAAGACGCTGGACGAAGGTGGATGTTCTCCCATACCTGAAATGCATCGGACCGCAGGAAGCCGACTACGTCCTACGTGAGGTTCACGAAGGGATCTGCGGAAATCACCACGGGGGCAAGATGGTCGCACAGAAGATCTTGAGGCAGGGATATTACTGGCCGACCCTAGTCCAAGACGCAACGGACTACGTCCAAAAGTGCCAAGAATGTCAGAGGTTTGCCAACCACGCCTCAACTCCCCCGTCGGAGCTCATCCCTATTGTGAGCCCCATCCCCTTTGCGAAATGGGGGCTCGACATCCTCGGACCATTTAAGCCGGGTCGGGGGCAGCGGAAGTATCTGATTGTGGCGGTGGACTACTTTACCAAGTGGATCGAGGCTGAACCATTGGCCACCATCACGTGAAAAAAAGCGAAAAGCTTCGTATGGAACTCCATCATCTCCAGATTCGGAGTACCACGGGCCATCGTCACAGACAACGGGAAACAGTTCGACTCCGCGGGGTTCAAAGACTTTTGCGCGGAATGGGGGATCAAGCTCCTCTTCGCCTCTGTAGCGCACCCCCAGACCAACGGGATGTCGGAAGCAGCCAACAAATGCATCATAGAGCCCCTCCGAAAGAAAGTGAAGGACTCCGAAGGAAACTGGCCGGAAGAGCTCCACGGGATACTCTGGTCATACCGGACGACCCACAAGGAGGCCACCGGCGAAACCCCGTTCATGCTTACCTACGGAGCCGAGGCAATGGTACCGGTCGAGCTGGGTGAAGAGTCTCTCCGCCTCAAGTGCTTCGACGAAGACAGGAATTCGCAAGGCCTGGAGCTTGGTCTGGAGCTCCTCGGCGAGCGGCGGGAGCAAGCCCTAGCCACCATTATCCGCCAGAAGCAGAAGGTGGCCCGATACTACAATTCTCGGGTCAAGGGAAGGAGTTTCCACCTTGGGGACCTGGTCCTCAGGAAAGCAAGCTTCAACCCGGATATTGCTCGCAAAGGGAAGCTCGCGGCTAAATGGGAGGGACCCTACAAAGTCATCGAGGTCCTCGGACCCGCAACCTACCGTCTAGCCAATATGGAGGGGAGGATTCTCACTCACGCCTGGAACACGGAACACTTACGCAAGTACTTTCAATAAATGTATTGTTTTCTACGAAATGAATTTACTTAAGTTTGTTCCTTTCCAGATAAATGTGTTCACAAGAATCCCACTCGGGACAAGGGAAGCCTCGCCCGATGGGACGCCTGCTAAGCGCGCGCCTAACAAAAGGATATACAAAGAGACGTACGAAGAGGCCGAGGGGCATTCCCCTCCCTCAAACATCTCCAGGGGCACCCGTGGAGCCACATGCTGGCTGTTCACTTGGGTCGCCCCCACGCTCCGTTTCACCGTCAGAATGCGCCCGGAGATCCTCGAAATTGACTCCCGAGAGCGGAAACTTCTTTTGGATCTCGGATTGGCAACGGGCGAAACCCTTCTCGAACGCCTCAGCCAAGGCTGACTCAACAAAGGAGGTGGCATACTCCTCCACAGCGTCTTGGGTGATCTGGGACGGATCCACCTCCTCAAGCTCATGCACCCGAGCCTTCAAGGTCTCGATCTGGCGTTGAAGCTCCGCCCTCTCCACCTCAATCTCTCGGGATCTCTCGTCGAGTTGAGCAAGGAGAGCCCTCTCCCGTTCCTCTGACGCCTCCAGACGATCGGAGAGCTCCAGGGCCTCGGGGGCAGCGACGGAGACGAGGATCTTGTCAGCTCCCCCAGGTGTGTCGGCGTCTCCCAAAAGCACGGTGACCCGCGCCTCGGCCTTTGACTTTGCAACCAAAGCCAAGGCTCTCTCACGGTCCGCCTCTTCGAGGGCAGAGGACAGCTCAGTTATGCGGGTCTCCAAGGACTTGACTCGCGCCTCATCTAACTGACCTGCCTCCCCCTCATCACCGTGGACATCAGGATCTCGCCCGGCGTCGGACTTGGCCTTAGGGAGCGCCGCAAACTGGCGCCTCATCGAAAGTCCCACCGAGGACAACTGCACCAAGGCGACAAAGGTAAGACGGCGAAAGCAGCTAGAGGGAGAGCAAGCAGAGACACTCTACCTGTTGGCCAGCCTGAATCACGAAGGTGGCCAAACAGTCGCCTCTGACTCCATCCAGCGCGGCCTGATCAGGAGGGAGGCAACTATTCTCGGCCACTCGTGCGGCAGTTCCGCGGCTCAAAAACACCGACTCCTTCTCCCCCACCGGGAAGCGTGGACGAAGAAGGCCTTCCCCTGACGAAGGAAACTCGCCCGGGTCGGAGCGGAACGCGCCTAGATACCGATCGTAGGCATCAGGGAGAGAACCGTTCGAGAGAGGCGAGGGGCCGACCCACGGCCAGGCAATCTCAACAGGGGCAGGCCGGTGCTGATCAGCGGACGGCGAGACGTTAACTTCCTCGGCCCCCCCGCGGGCCCTCTTGGAAGACTCCAACAAGGGGATGGAGGGAGATGGCCCCTTCTTCCTTTTTGAACCAACAGCAGAGGTCACGATCCACTGCTTCTTCCGGACCTCCAACACATGATCCCTCTTACGCAGGCCCGGATCCGGGGCCAGCACGTAAGGGCTGGCGGGAGAAGAATCGAGAGGGAATCCACCTGCACCCAAAGAATAAGTAAGGGGCCGAGAAGAGCCCGAGCAACCCCGAATGGCGAACGTTCGGAGAACTTACCCAAGGGCCACACAGTCTTGCGCAAGTTATAGCTGCTGAAGAGGACGTCGATCATCCGATCCCTCGAAGGAATCGCCAGCAGGGCCTTCGCCGTCTGCAGCTCGGTGGCAGTTGGGTCACCCAGATCAAGGATGACCGCGCCGGCCGCTCCCCAACGAATCGGGAAAGGTACACTCGACGGGAAAACGACAAATACGTACCCCCCTTCCAACGCTTCAGGGAGCTCGGCAACCCCAACACAAGGCTCATCTTCGGACGGGCGCTGATGTAAATCCACGCCCCCGACTGGTGATGACTCATGCGGTAGAACTGGGCGAAGAGACGGAGGGAGGGCACCACTCCCTTCAGCATGCAGATGACGACAAACCCGACGAGGAGCCCGATGGCGTTGGGGCAGAATTGGCACAAGCCCACGTTGTAGGCTTGAAGGAACTCGATGATAAAGGGGTGGAGCGGGAAACGGAGCCCGTAGCGGAAGCACTTCTCGTACACTCCGACCTCGTTGGGACCGGGAAGGCAGATCCGCTCGTCGGACCCGGGAGCACGAGCCGAATAAGGTGGAAGCAGGTAGGCAGAGCGCATACCCCCGATGGTGGTGGCACAGACCGACGAAGGCCACGCTAAGACCTCTGGAGGCACCCCTGAAAGCTTGCCCCCATGCCGACGAATCGCCGAAGGAGGACTGCCCATCAGGTTAGGAGTGACGTCACGCTCCGGCTGACCCGAACCAGTGGCAGAGGAAGACGACATGGGGCAGAGCTCGGGCAGGATCAAGCTCAACACGAAGAAGAAGATGACGGGATGGCGGCTCACAACCCGCACAGCTTCTCTACCAAAGACGACCCCGCGAACGGTGGGGATAAACCCGCAGTACACGTGGCAGCATCAGGGGACCGACGGCGCTTCGGAACCCGCGTCTTGAAGGTATCGAACGGACCGACTCATGATGACGCCCAATTAATGAATCATCTTCGACTGACGAGCCTGTCGAAATCGACGGAAGTCACATCGGCCGAGCCGAACCAGCCGAGGCCGATCGACCCGACCGATGGGGGCAATTGTTACGCCTATTTGGCCGAAGCCCGAAAGACACGAGCCCAGAAACCCGACTACCGATCAGAAGCCCATCTGCGAGATCGGGCCCGCCCGACAAGGCCCCCTAGAGGGCCCCCGAACGTCAAATCGGCCCGACTCGGGAAGCGTGCGACTCACCCACGGATAACCGCCCCCGCGAAATCCGCCGCCCCTTTTATGACCATTACGGGGAGGTGCTGGCACGGCGCGGGCGAGTGGCGAGTGGGGGCGGATCGAGGGGGCGCGATTGGGGGCGGGCGAAGGACGTGGATGACGGGCAGTCATGGCAAGAGGCCTATAAAAGGACTAGGAGGACGACTGAACAAAGGGACCGCATCTCAGGTAACAAAACCTAAGGTACTCCATCAACGACCTAGTTCCCCCGCTTCATCTCCTTCCCCCCGCTCGCGCCGGAGGACGTCGTTCTGATCTCCTCTCGAGTCGAACCGTCCCCGCCGAGCCTCCTCTTTCAGACTGTCATCTGACTTAGGCATCGGAGGGGATTTGGCCGGAACCAAGGTCCGGCCTCCCTGACGAGTGTTCTCGTCTGTTCAGGAAGACGTTAGATCCTAGTGCCGAAGCTTCCCTTCGGCACCAGGCGAACGCCATCAAGCATCAGCCAAGGCATCGAGGCCACCCCTCGACGCCAGGAGAGACCGAGGCCGAGCGCATCCATCCGAGCCGAGGCTTCCCCTCAGCTCCACGCCGGCCGAGCATCAAGTGAGACGACCGAGGCTACCCCTCGTCGTCCGACCGGCCGAGGCCGAGCGCACCCATCCGAGCCGAGGCTTCCCCTCAGCTCCGCGTCGGTCGCGCGTCAAGCCAAGGCGCCGAGGCTTCCCCTCGTCGTCCGACCGTCCGAGGCCGAGCACCTCACACCGGGCCGAGGCTTCCCCTCAGCCCCCCAGAGGCCGAGGATCCAGACCCGGCCCAGCTGACGTGCTCTGCGTCGACTACATCTCCGATTCGCGTCGCGTCTACACGCGCTCGACGCACCCAAGGGACCCTAATCTGCCCCTTGACCACGTTGACCGGGCAGTCCACGGTCAACGATTCTGTAGTGAGAAAACACTCTGAAACACACTCAATATTCTAAGTCACAACTCAGTCGCTTTCCTAGACATACCCTTTTAGACCGAATCACTCGTGGCCATAAGGAATATGCTAAAGTAGCTATCACTGAGACTGAGACTATGAATATTAGTCAATAGTCAAAGGGTATAGGGAGGAACCAAATCCTCCAGGGACTCACACAGTGGAGAGGCATGGATCCACTTTTTCACTTCCCATCATGGTCGACTCCAGCACATGTGGTATGAATCACATGCAACGGTGTATTGTGTATGTCTTTGGAGTAATTCAATCCAACACCATTCAGACTCCAAGTTAAATGTACTCATACATTTAACACTGAATTCTACAGCAATCAATTGCTCTAAGAATTCGTGTCTGGCTTATGAATAGGCTTAGATGAACTTTGGGGAACCTGATCATCTCGGTCACTATTTGTATATATAAAATGACCTCATCTTGAAACTTATTCAAGGCGACTTTTATAGAGGATTAAGTCTTATCCCTGCCCGTTCACCTAGAACGTCAGAGGCGATTGCCTGTGTGAGAAGGCCAATCTCCATGCCTATTTGACATACTTTTCTTATGTACTCCTTTTTTATGTGTTAACAAATAACAATATTGGGCAAACACATATCATCCAACACAATGAATGAAATAAATACAATATCGATATATATTACAGAGTACATACACAAGTATATTTCAATTTCTACGCAATCCTAGAGCTTTTACATGTTTCAAAAAAACATCTCTAGGAATGGGTTTAGTAAGAGGATCAGCAACCATTTTGTGCGTAGATATATACTTGATAGAAACTATCTTCTCAGCAACACTGTCTCTCACAAAATGATATCGTATATCGATATGTTTGGTACGACTATGATACTTTGGGTCCTTGGTGTAAGCTATAGCAGCTTGATTGTCACAGTAGACAATTACTGCTTCTTGTTTTATACCCAAATTTTGTAGAAACCGTCGTAACCAAATAGCTTCCTGAACTCCTAGTGAAGCATCAACAAATTCTGCTTCCATGGTTGATAGAGCTATACACATCATTCAATCACATCCATATATACATTCACGCACACGTACTAACACGTGCATGATTGTGTCACATAAAGTCAACAATCATAGCTTTAGATAATATACACACAACCTCACATCCATAGTAATGCACCTACTGCCTCAGACAGGTAGGCACATATACCACACACACTGCACACAAGACTGCACAAACATAACACATCCCCTGCCATATGCTATATATATATAACTACTTTTGCACATCCTACGCACATACTGCTATGATAGTCAAATAATTATAAATATCCATATACACCCACACACGCATACACACATGCAAACAATCACTCTCATCTCAATACTTACATACCACATAATTTCATTCACGTATATTCATCTAATATACATATACATATGTGTATATATATATATATACGTATATTTATATGTATATACGTATATACATATACGTATATATATATATGTATATACGTATATGTATATACGTATATATATATATATATATATATTACGTATATATATATATATATATATATACGTATATACATATACGTAATATATATATATATATATATACGTATATACATATACGTATATACATATATATATATACGTATATGTATATACATATATGTATTATCTATATTATAAAAGAGGGATGTTATCAAGAGAAATTGGATAAGAGATATTGGACAAGAGAAATTGGATAAGAGATATCTATATTATAAAAGAGGGATGTTATCAAGAGAATTGGATAAGAGATATTGGAAAAGAGAAATTGGATAAGAGATATCTATATTATAAGAGAGGGATGCTATCAAGATAAATTGGATAAGAGATATTGGAGAAGAGAAATTGGATAAGAGATATCTATATTATAAAAGAGGGATGTTATCAAGAGAAATTGGATAAGAGATATTGGACAAGAGAAATTGGATAAGAGATATCTATATTATAAAAGAGGGATGTTATCAAGAGAAATTGGATAAGAGATATTGGAAAAGAGAAATTGGATAAGAGAAATCTATATTATAAAAGAGGGATGTTATCAAGAGAAATTGGAAAAGAGAAATTGGATAAGCGATATCTATATTATAAAAGAGGGATGTTATCAAGAGAAATTGGATAAGAGATATTGGACATGAGAAATTGGATAAGAGATATCTATATTATAAAAGAGGGATGTTATCAAGAGAAATTGGATAAGAGATATTAGAAAAGAGAAATTGGATAAGAGATATCTATATTATAAAAGAGGGATGTTATCAAGAGAAATTGGATAAGAGATATTGGAAAAGAGAAATTGGATAAGAGATATCTATATTATAAAAGAGGGATGTTATCAAGAGAAATTGGATAAGAGAAATAGGAAAAGAGAAATTGGATAAGAGATATCTATAATATAAAAGAGGGATGTTATCAAGAGAAATTGGATAAAAGATATTGGACATGAGAAATTGGATAAAAGATATCTATATTATAAAAGAGGGATGTTATCAAGAGAAATTGGATAAGAGATATTGGAAAAGAGAAATTGGATAAGAGATATATTTATTATAAAAGAGGGATGTTATCAAGAGAAATTGGATAAGAGATATTGGACATGAGAAATTGGATAAGAGATATCTATATTATAAAAGAGGGATGTTATCAAGAGAAATTGGATAAGAGATATTGGACAAGAGAAATTGGATAAGAGATATCTATATTATAAGAGAGGGATGTTATCAAGAGAAATTGGATAAGAGATATCTATATTATAAAAGAGGGATGTTATCAAGAGAAATTGGATAAGAGATATTGGACTAGAGAAATTGGATAAGAGATATCTATATTATAAAAGAGGGATGTTATCAAGAGAAATTGGATAAGAGATATTGGACATGAGAAATTGGAAAATAGAAATTGGATAAGAGTGATGTTATCAAGAGAAATTGGATAAGAGATATCTATATTACAAACGAGAGATGTTATCAAGAGAAATTGGATAAGAGATATTGGACAAGAGAAAATGGATAAGAGATATCTATTATATAAAAGAGGGATGTTATCAAGAGAAATTGGATAAGAGAATTTGGACATGAGAAATTGGATAAGAGAATTTGGATATCTATTATATAAAAGAGGGATGTTATCAAGAGAAATTGGATAAGAGAATTTGGGCATGAGAAATTGGATAAGAGAATTTTGATATCTATTATATAAAAGAGGGAAGATATTCTCCCCCCCCCGTTCGAACATTTTTTTCTATTACTTTGAAGATTCTGAATCTTATCATACCAGGACAAAGCTTTGTACTACGTGACAAGTTTGCCCTAGGTGGCAACGACAATTTTGAGGAAACTTCAATTTTGGGGGGAAACTTCAATTTGGGGGGAAACTTGAAATTTTGTGGGACAACTTGAAATTTGTGGGGGGAAAAAACTCAGCCATTAAATAAACCGTGCCCTATGGGCACGGGTAATGACTAGTATATATATATAGGGCAATCTTCGGGTGCGAAAAAACCCGTGCGAAAGCCCGTGCGAAAACTTTTTTTTATTTTTTTGAAATTTTTTTTCAAAAATTCTTTTTTTGATGTTTAATCCATACAAATATATACCCCAGGGAAAATAATGGGTGAACCCGTTGGGCATTAGAGCCCCCATCCACCCATTAAAAATTTAACGGTCTCAAAACGTGCGAATTTGATGAAATGGCTTGATCGAAGGCCAAATGACATTATTTCTCAACCATTATTTTTTGAGGGGGGTATAACAACATATAATGAGGGTGGAAAAAAAAATTTTTGAAAAAAAAATTTCAAAAAAAAGATAAAAACATTTTCGCACGGTGCGAAATGTTCTCATTTGAAAATTTTCCTATACACACACACACACACACACCTATATTTCATACTCATCACATTCATATGCCCACTTCATATGTATATACATACACACACGCTCTGTTACAGACCTACACATACATGCATACATACAGAGATACGCTTCTACCAGATACACATAGGTAGGCAACCATGTCGGAAAGATTCATAGATAACAAACAAGGATATATATATATATATATATATATACATATAAGTATATATTTATTCAACCAATATACACCCAATCATATATTGCCTCTACTGCACAGTGCACATGCACGAACACATCTCTACACTTCACATTCATACAAGTATGATACATATTCATATATAAGTTGTTGTTAAAATTGCAGATTGTAGGAGGATGGTGCTATTAAGGACAAAGAAAGAAAAGACTTATCAATTTGCCGAGGCGTGCTAGGCACTGTCCTTAAGAGTAGATTTCCGCCCCTCAGAGTGTGAACTCGGTGCAAGGCAGGTCCAGCGGCTACCCTCCAGGATTCAACGGCAACGGCCTTGTAAGTGTGCACTCACAATACAAGGCTCCAGCAAGCAGCAACTGATCTTCGATCTCGCAGGTAGAGGAAGAGGAACAGCAACGGGTTGACAGCAGAAAGGGATCTGCTGGAACAGAGGATCTGCAGAACAGGAAAGCTGTTCGTGTTTGTGGGAGACAGATGTGATCAAGCAACATGGCGGAAGGTTGAAGTTTTCGCAGTGTATAAAACTTTTGGAATCTCGAGTTTATATAGAGCAAGAGAAAATGACTGTTGGAATTCAGCCATAACTCGGTCATTAAAAGATAAAAGAGCCGTTGCGAAATTAAAACAGCCAATAAATGAAATTATAGCCGTTGAGACATTAAACAGGCTATTAAGGAGAATATGGCTGTTGGAGAATTTAATGAGCCATCAATACGAAAATAGCTGTTGCAAAATTAAACAGCTATTAAAACAAAAGATATGGCTGTTGAAAACATAATGGGCTTTTAATATTCTTTAAAACAAAAGGGCTAAAACTTATGATGCAAAACTCGGGCACTCCGCGCGCGCACCCGTGAACCCCCCTGCGCCAGCGCACACACGCTAAGGTTTTCCGGATCCGACGCCCAGATTTTCCATTCGGCTCAACCCGGTTTGGGCTCGGCCCGTTGCTTGGGCTCATGCGCACGCAAGCTACCCCCAAGTCCTAGCCCATTAACAAGTCCAATAGCCCATTTATAAGAAGTCTCTTATAAACCCAACCAAGTGTGTTCTCCCATCCAATGTGGGACAAAAGTTTAGCTTTGAATTGAATGAAATATCCAACAATCCCCCACTATTTCAAAATTCAAAGGCAAGGATATAAGAAGAGGAAGAATAGATGTGAGATCGAATACGATGATTCAATACATTAGCAATGGTGACTTTCGGTCTATGAACCATTACTTAGGGAATGAAAGTGTGTTCTACAAGAAGTTGGTGAAACATATAGTTTCTATGAACCAATCTCCTTTATTGTAAAACATTGACTCACAACCCATATTGAATCATCAATGAATAGTTGCTTGCTCTTACGGGTTGGCACGTTTCGGCCATGCGCCATACCTGGATTTTCATGAGTGCTTTAGCGAATGTACCCAAATTCGCATAGGAAGCGGCCCCACTTCCACACCCATATAGGTGGATCCATCAAGTGTGCTCGACGATTATGCACACCACCCAACAAGGGCTATGGTTTCCATTAAGAGCCATACACTCATCCTTTCTCATCGTCGATAGCACTGTCTACACAATAGGAAGGGACATGAATATAATGATAGTGCTCCTCACGATCAACAAGTGACTTGTTGTTACCCATATGAACCTACTTCATGAGATCATCAATCACATAGGTTGGGTTACCATCACTCTTGACCTATGTTTTAGGTATAAGTCCCATTCCCCTCGATGTACTTTCCACTAACTTCCTATTTAGTGGTTTTGTCAGATGATTTGCCAAATTCATCTCTGACCTAACATAATCAAGGGAAACAATCCCATGATCTAGCAGCGGCCTCACAATAGAGTGCCTTAGGCGTATAAGCCTACTTTTCCCATTAAAAATTTTTATTTCTGGATTTCGCAATTGCATCTTGACTATCTCACTGGATAGACACAGACGGTACCGATATTTCACAAATGGGAAGATCACTAAGAAGGTTCTTAAGCCATTCGGCTTCGCTACATGCCTTCTCCATGGCAATAAACTCGGACTACATATTAGACCGAGCAAAACATGTTTGCTTGGATGATTTCCAAGACACCACACCTCCACCAAGTGTAAAAACATAACCACTTGTGGATTTAATATCATCTGAATCAGAGATTCAGTTTGCATCAGTAAAACCTTCTAAAACTGATGGATCGCCACAAAAAATAATAATAATCCATATACAAGAGTTCCTTTCAAATATCTCATAACTCTTGACAATGCATTCCAATGATCGCTATTATATGGAGTAGCTACATGTTTTTTTTTAAAAATCATTATACCCATTTGATAGCAAAACACAATCAAATTTATCATGACATTGTTTTGGAGCTTGATTTAAACCGTAAATAGATTTAACAAGTTTGCATACATGGTTTCAACAATAGTGTTAGGTTCCATGAGATTTGGTTCACTTCTAACAACTAGGAGTCCATATGAAGCACTATTTTGAGCATAGCTAATAAACATGCAATCAAAGCTTTTATGACCTAATTTTCCTTTCTTAGGTTCTGGTAAAAGAACGTTAGCTAGGCACCCCCACACATTGAGGTAAACAAGGGTTTTTTTATTTTAAACAAACTCAAACTCTTGTTATGTCACAATGCTTATGAATGGTCAAGACAATTGACAAGTTAAGCAACAATTTTACCATGCAAATCAGATGATTCAAATGCAAGAGATTATCCAAATGTCAAATGTGTATACATGAACATTATATTTCGGACATACAGATGAGACTATTCGAATCATGCTGAACTGGGACGTTTCTGATGCAATATTTGAAATAAAGGCTTCTGAATCACATGCTTAAGGAAATGACATGGGCAAAAAATCCCAGAACATGATCTTTTCATAAAGTAGGGAAATGTGGCCCCAATGAATCAAACAGAGGTGTGACCCAATCAATTTTGGTCAAGGTTCCATGGTTTCTTACTAACTGAATATAACTAATCTTAAAGCATGGAAGCATGGCCCCCATCAACATGTGACAAGCATCAATACAGTTCGCAATTCATAGTTAAGGAAATAAATAATGGACAAACCCCAACTAACTGGAAGCATAATATGGTCTGATCCAAAAGATTAAGCATGAGTTGGCTAAAAATATGTTTATCGGAAATCAAGTATTCCCCATGAATATAGTATGTGTGTTACAGTATTTGATTCCCAAAATTGCATAAGATCATCAATACCCAAGTATTGCAATAATCCCATTGTTGCGTAATCGAGGTATATACCTGAATGTACCCCAACAAATACCACGCAATGCTTTCATCAATTTGATTCAAAATAGTCTATTCTAACAATTAGACAGCCCATCCAATAAAATTGGCCATTAAACATTGACTGTTTCAATGGATATGCCAAAACTGCATTGTACCAAAAAAAAGGCAAAACATCTACAGTTTTCAAATCACAATCCTCACGTACAAATAACAAAAAAAAACATTTCAAAACTTGCTTCATTTCTATTTTCACATCCGAGAACATGCAATTACTAGTCACAAAATTTTAGTAACATAAACAAAAATGAGGTTCTGTTTTGGATTACACCCCGTGCAACCACCCAATGACAAAATATAAGAGACTCAGAAAACCACAATAAACAATTTCCTGTTGGAGCTTTTTATCTTTTAAAATTAAAGTCTTGTCTTTTGTAATGTGAATAATTGATGCATAATACAACACGGGACATCAATCCATTAATACTCTACAATTGAGTAATTAATATGCAATTCACATGTAGTAATCAGTTATGTGTCTCTATGAATAAATAAACTAAAATGTAGCTCCATCAACAACCTGAAACATGTCACACAATAAAACCGTTCAATAAGATAAATTCTATATCTTCATTGCAAATTGGGCAAACAGAGGTAGGATTTCCAGGACAGATCAGAACATAAGGACTAGCATATGCAATATGATGCGTAATATCAAATGTAATACACATTTAGCACACCGTTACCCAATAAATACCCGTATTCGATTTGAATCTAAATTCCTTTTTATCAAATATATATAATGACATCAATTTCTGAATAGTTTCCATATTAGTATCACTATCCACAAACAAACACAAATACAGTACATCCACTATCTGCTACTTTTGCATTCCTACAAACTTATCAGATGTCATTCTCTCACATGGTCAAGCCTACAACCAGATCAAAAAAATGACAACAAGATGAACAAGAATAACATGCAATTTGAAAACCCAAAACTTCAATGACATGATAATGCAGCAGGGATCAATGGAATTACACTTGTCGCCAAAAACACATTTTATTTGTTATGTTATAAAATACTTGGTTGGTAATGACATTTCATGTACAAACAGATGTAAATAACAATTAATGTGATATTACTCATGTTCTTTTGGATTCATGACGATTTATCATTCTCATTCTATATGATGCATGCCCACAAGAACAAGCTCAACAGCCACCCTATAGTCCTAACATTCAAGTGCCAACTATATGATTTTTTTTCTCCACCCAGCTCTACCAATTAAAATTCGCTGGTTATATTTGAAAGAATCACAAAATCTTATCAAGAAAGAAGGACAAAAATTTCCATTTTCTTAGTATTCCAAATACAATCCAACATATTTCGAGGAAACTTTTTTTAACAACTAAATTCAGTTGTGATAGCAGCAGTGACATATAGTCAAATAATTAATCTCTTCACTTTGCAGCAGAGAATTGTAACAACGATGTTTCTTCACAGTAAAAGGAATGATCATCTTAGTAGCATATACATATATTGAACAATCAATAATTAAAACATGCATTACACAGGTAATTGTTTGATTCGGAAAATGTCATGCGAAGGTACAACGAACCAAAAAAAACTTCAAATTTGGTCTAACATCCGTAATTAGGAGTTTCTCGTAAGCAAGCAATGCCAGATTACCAATACCCATGGCGAACGTCACATTTGCTAGAAAATTAAGAATTACTTGTACAAATTAAACGCTTGCATCCAAGTAAAGAGAAAAACAATTCGAGTTCAGAGAGAGCATGCATGTGGTTAGCAGGAACAATAGCAGCATCCACAAATCTACTCTTAAGATTGTTGTTAAAATTGCAGATTGTAGGAGGATGGTGCTATTAAGGACAGAGAAAGAAAAGACTTATCGATTTGCCGAGGCGTGCTAGGCACTGTCCTTAAGAGTAGATTTCCGCCCCTCAGAGTGTGAACTCGGTGCAAGGCAGGTCCAGCGGCTACCCTCCAGGATTCAACGGCAACGGCCTTGTAAGTGTGCACTCACAATACAAGGCTCCAGCAAGCAGCAACTGATCTTCGATCTCGCAGGTAGAGGAAGAGGAACAGCAACGGGTTGACAGCAGAAAGGGATCTGCTGGAACAGAGGATCTGCAGAACAGGAAAGCTGTTCGTGTTTGTGGGAGGCAGAGGTGATCAAGCAACATGGCGGAAGGTTGAAGTTTTCGCAGTGTATAAAACTTTTGGAATCTTGAGTTTATATAGAGCAAGAGAAAATGACTGTTGGAATTCAGCCATAACTCGGTCATTAAAAGATAAAAGAGCCGTTGCGAAATTAAAACAGCCAATAAATGAAATTATAGCCGTTGAGACATTAAACAGGCTATTAAGGAGAATATGGCTGTTGGAGAATTTAATGAGCCATCAATACGAAAATAGCTGTTGCAAAATTAAACAGCTATTAAAACAAAAGATATGGCTGTTGAAAACATAATGGGCTTTTAATATTCTTTAAAACAAAAGGGCTAAAAATTATGATACAAAACTCGGGCATTCCGCGCACGCACCCGTGAACCCCCCCTGCGCCAGCGCACACACGCTAAGGTTTTCCGGATCCGACGCCCAGATTTTCCATTTGGCTCAACCCAGTTTGGGCTCGGCCCGTTGCTTGGGCTCATGCGCATGCAAGCTACCCCCAAGTACTAGTCCATTAACAAGTCCAATAGCCCATTTATAAGAAGTCTCTTATAAACCCAACCAAGTGTGTTCTCCCATCCAATGTGGGACAAAAGTTTAGCTTTGAATTGAATGAAATATCCAACATAAGTAACAAACAATACTTCACATAGATACTCCACATCTAATTATATACACACTCATTATATACCCACAGATATATTCATATCAACACCCTATATATAACTCTAGGCCTACACATAACCAAATACACGTTTGCTCATACACACCAGATTATTATTATTCTAATAGTAGATACACACACAACCATGCATACACACACACACACACACACACACACACACACACACACACACACACACACACACACACGTACTAGGACCCATGCACCATGCACATACGTTTCTATGTATGGGCACACACATCCATACCGTTAAGCTACCTAAACTATACTAGCAGGTAGTCGGTAGTCATCCGTACCACTATATACATAACATCCAATAGATCCACACTTTTACTAGTATACTAGTACATTCACAAATAAGTATATTTCAATATTCATACACATTCAATAGATAGCCACGTACACATCTATGTATATCAGAATGAGAATCATTCACATACATATACATATAACCACCCAAAAGACATACACCAATGCACATTCAATAATAACAACACATGCACACAATCACACCATGCTTGCTACAACACGCCTACATACATACAAGTATCTCATATGCCAGTACACAATCCTCCTTATACCACTATATACGGAAGAGTACAGGTACTACATAGACATTCAATGGTCATATAGACACCATTCGACGTGACTCACATACACACACGTGTATGTATATATATCATAACTCTACTTAACCATGCAAACCTACAATCATTCCATATATACCTGCACTCTATAGTCTCAAATCCTTATATCCATCCCATCTTACATGCGTTACATGTCATACATATATCCCTATCCCATAATAGGCACAGTATAGGGCTAGGGACCTAAACTTTGGTGGACGGGTCTAAAGCACCCTCTACCCACCTTATAATACATCTACCCCAAACACCCTGGAGCATTACTCATACTACCTGTATGCCCATTACTTGTCTACATTACTACATACATACCATATATGACCAGAGCACATCACCTATCTTAACGCAATAATACAACCCACGCCCATATACCCGTGTAAAACAATATACCAATTCCTATAGGCACATAGGCAACACATACATATACTCTCAGGTATTTAAACTTTCTAACACACTAGGAAGTCATACCCTGGTAATGCAATACTAGCGATATATGCACTAACTTCCCACATATATAGCTTCACTTTCTACCCATACAGGCTCACATACATCCACACATATACACTTCCCCCCATATGTTCTAAATGATATGGACACTCCACTTCTCTATCCTTACATGGATAGATACACCCACATCAGTGCATTCCCACATGAAATACTACCTCATTACAATAGATAAGAAACGCATACACGCACTCATTCTACATATGCACATATCCTCGCTCACACCCTTATACTCATATGTCCCCACTAGCTTATATATACCCACCAAATATACTTCCACGAACAAACATGTATATACCATCTATGTCTCGGAGTCACACAAGTATACCACATACCAGCCTTACATATCCGTATTATGTACTTTTATAGAGACATAGTATATATATACACTCAAGTATTCACTCACCTAGTATATACACCCTACGCATATCCATACACCACTACAAGCATTCAGGATACATGTAACTTTCATGCCATTCTAACATACAAGTATACGCAACTTGTAGAATTCAAATCTCTAAGCACAACAATGTATTTATACGTACTGGTTCACACCGTTACATATACACGCGTATATCTACAATATACATGTAAGGTATAGTATATAGTAGAAAGTTCATCCTCGGACTCCCTATAACTAGGGGTTCAAGGGTGGATCACTTAAAATTCTAAGGTCACTAAGGCCGCTACCCACCTTAGGCTAACCTATCCCAATCACCTACTGAAGCATTACAAGTACTATCCTTACGCACATCGCAGTGAGGTGACCTGCATGGGCCACCAAAAACTGTCACGCCCCATTCCCCAGAATACCTGACATCTAATTTTTTTACAAGTTTTTTTTTCAAGTATTCTGAAGAGCAGAGATGACGAAAAGGAAAAGAGAGATGAAGAAGAAACTGAATAAGCAGGCCACTGCGCACATGCTGGGATAGTACAAGTAAAACTCCACAGTCATATCAAACAACCTCATGTAACATTAATAACGCTTCATATGTAACATGTTTCATTTATACATACAGCCCAAGTGTCTCAATACATATACACCGCTCTCAGTCTGCCAAGACATCCCAGTCACAGTACACCCCAACTCACACCAACACTATCCCTGAACTCAACTCCAAGTCACCACCAACTCTGCTGTCCTTACCTGAAAAATAGAGGGGAGCACGTCAATGCGTGCCCCAGTAGGAACCAACTTGGGTTTGGAACTCCATTTTAAGTTTATCAATTCACAAAGCAAGCCAAGCAAAAGAGAGAATGTAACTAAGTGATATAATGAAAATTAAATATTAAATAAGGGAATCATACATGCGGTCCAGTGACGAGCTACTGCAAGAAAGGGGTTAGCACGAATAATGATAATAACAACTACAACAAATACAACAATAATAATAATAACATGAGGCTTAAGCATCCAATATCAAATACGATAAGTGCAAGTGCCTGAGGCTTGACACCAAGCCACAAAGTACGGCAAAGGGAAGGGAAAGTGCTGCCAGCAGTAGAAATAACACACAAATCTTATCTTATTATTTCATAATTGAGTTAAATGGAACTTGAGTAAACTGTGTGATACCAGGACCTGGACTTCACCCCAAATGTGGGGTGAATATGGCACACGACGCAGTGGACACGAGCACTTACGCCGGGCCTCTCAGCTGACTTCACCCCAAATTTGGGGTGAATACATCACACGACGCAGTGGACACGGGCACTGTACGCCTCTCAGCTCCCCCGTCCCTGGCAGGAGTGAGGCTCTACCACAGTAACACAACCTCCGTATGTCCCCTCCACTCCCGGCAAGGCGAGTGGGTGTAAATATCACATATCACATAATCATTTCCCTCAACTTCTCAGTCCAGGCCTCATATCCACAATTTACTTAAATCCCCCTTAAAACCCGGGTTTTGCTAACTCACCCTCTTTAGAGAGGACTGAGATTTATTCAATTCCATTAGTTAATATCATAAGTGACACGTTAGGGGTCTTGAAGGCATGGGTATGCACATATCACTTCAACTGTCCATCATCAAATATAGGGTCATGCACTCACGTGACATGCCCAATGTCACAACACATCATCCAATCACAATTTCAATGTATCCATGCCATTCGAGCCTCTAACTTTGCCAATTATCAGTGTGGCACAAGACCAACACTAACACATGCAAGTTACTCAATTTATTGAATTTTGCCTTCATTGAGGCATTTCAGCGAACACCTGGCGTGCGCCATTCATATCAAAACAACACACTGTAATTTACATGTGACAAGAGCATGAATATTCATTCCACCACAAAATCATATTAAGCAAGATTAATAATGGCTGATTAACCACATTTAGTGAATAAGAATAGCACTTAAAGTATTCAGCTTGCTGAAATTGCAAGAACATCCATAAAGATCAACATTTTTCATCCATTTCTATTGGGAATTTGACAAAACTTTATAAATGAAAGTTGAAGATATATCTGTTGTGGATCTACAGATAAAATTTCATGGAAAAATATTAAGTGTGTGATTTATGGTGAATTAATTGGTAAAGTGTGTCAAATCTGTTTTTCAGACAGATTTTTGGGTTTGTGTTCAAAGCCAATTTTGGGCATGTTCTAGCCAGAATTTCGACATAAAATTCGCGTAAGACTTTGAGAAAAACTTGTTAGCTTTCCGACAAGACCAAAATCATAAATTTCCAAGATTTGTACAGGTAGTTATGACAATTTTTCCAAACTGTGTCAACACTGAAATTCAAACAGACATGCTGTAAAGATGTATTTATTTCTCCTAATATCTGAATTGAAACTATATCAAAATTTATATGATTTTGGGGTAGAACTTCATCATATACATGCTCATATTTTTTTCGAAACATGATTCGAGCTACAGTAATCAGGAACAAGGCAACATTAGACATCAAAGTTTCTGAATTTTAAAAGAGATAGATTTGCCAAGAATTTCAAGGAGAAAATGGTGAAATTGAACATGATACATATATTTTTGATTATCCCAATCACATATCAAGTAAAACATGCTATAAAAACAAAATAACAAGAATTAATTTAATGAATTCCAAACCAAAGAAGTTCCTACCTCAATCTTGATTTTCTTCTCTTCTCTTCTTCCTTCGCCATCTTCTTCTTCTTCTTCTCCTCCTCCTCCTCCTCTTTGTTTTTTTTGTATGGCTCAAGGAATTTCGGCCATGTCAAGGGGGAGGGGATAGGCATGGCTAAGGAGGGGTAAAAGATGAGAAGAGTGTAGAAGAAAATGAAAGGAGATGAAAGGAAAGGATAAGAATGATTAAAACCTAGAATTTTCTTAAGAAATATCTCCACATCCTTATCTAAATCATCATGACAAACTTAAAATGACCAAAGTGACCTTGCTTAAATGCCCCTCAACTTTCAAGTAATTACAAATTTTCCATTACTTTATGCACCGACCACTTTAAGTATGTACGCTCAGCAAATCTAGTCAAAAAGACCGTTTTGCCCCTGACTTTTCTAAAAATTTACAGGGAGTGCCATTGACCCCTAACCCCTTTCACACTTCCATGGCTACCCCTACACACATCCACGCCCATCCATGCATGCGTACATGCATCACACACACTCGTCTAACCCATTCCTGCAGTTTTGCACCAACGACGTCCTTCGCATTTCTCACGCGCCCAATCTCACTTTCTCGTCTCTTAGCCACCCATGACGGCCCAATCCCCTTACATTACGTTACATACATCGATGGCTACGTCGATTTCATGCCTACGTATGCATTGTATGTAAATATCCCCTGCGTATACAGTAAAATACACGTATAGGTCAAAACAGGACATGACAGCCACGGTATATCTGAAATTGTTTCCATTCTCATTAAAAGATAAAGCTAAGAACTGGTTGAATGCATTATCATCACGTTCTATTACTACATGGATTGATTTGCAGGCTGAATTCTTAAAGAAATTTTTTCCTATTCAAAGGACACATGGATTAAAGCAGCAGATCATGAACTTTGCCCAGAAATGCAAGGAAACATTCTAACAGGCGTTTGAAAGGTTCAATGAGCTATTGCTAGCATGTCCACATAATGGCTTCGACAAAAGCAAGATTAATGGCTTCTTCTACGATGGAATGCAACCTCAGATGAAACAATTCGGAGAAATGATGTGCAATGGAGGATTTTTCGATAAGGAGCCAGATGAAGCATGGATGTACTTGGAGGACATAGCAGAGAACACGCAAACTTGGTATACTACTTTAGAGTACGACAGAGGAGGCCACTCTGTACCTTCCCAGCCTACACGTGGAGTGGTATACAATTTGAAGCCAGAGGATGCGTTGGAGGCAAAGATGGAAGCAGTGATCACAAACAAGCTTCAAGCTCTAATTTTGAAAGAGGCCAAAGCAGTTGAGATAGAGCAGTGTTGTGCACTTTGCGATGTTGGTGGCCATGACACCAGTGCCTGCCCCACACTTCCAGCCTTGAAGAGCATGCTAGGCAATCCAACAGGGGTGAATCAAGTGTCCACAAACTATCAGGGCTTCAATTCCAACAACAAGGGGTGGCGCAACAATCCTAACTTAAATTGGGGCCCCAAACAACAACCTCAGCAACAAGCTCCTCCTCAGTTTCGACAACCTCAATACAGCAATAACAACTACCAAGGTGGGAACCAAAGGAGGGACCAAGAGCCAATGCAACAACAGCAGATGCAACCATTTGTAGATGCACTTCAGCAGCTTATTCAATTACAGCAAGCCCAAATGCAACAGCAACAGGCTCAGTTTCAAGCTCAACAGACGCAAAATAAACAGATGAGCAAAAGCTTAGCTAGGCTTACGGCAACATTGGAGAAAGGTAAGCTTCCATCACAATCAATTCCGAATCCTAATATGAGCTCATCTTTTTCTGCAGGTAATAATATGAAGCCTTGCCAAGCCGTGTCCACTCTGAGGAATGGAAAGGAAATTCAGAAACCTGACCCACCAAGCAGAGAAGCTGAACAAGAGGAGGAAATTCAAATGCAAGAGGAGGAAATTCAAATTCAAGAGGAGGTGCAGAAAGAGAGCATAGATGTGGGTCTAAACAAAAATGTCATTGGAGAGAAAGAGCCCACAACATATGTACCTGCAGCACCTTTCCCTCATCGGCTACTTCAGAAAAATAAAGATAAGTATCAATCTGAAATTCGTGAAATTTTTCAGAAGTGCCAAATAAATATTCCACTGCTTGATGCCATAAATCAAATACCTTCATATGCTAAATTTTTGAAAGACCTGTGCACCATTAAAAGAAAATTGAATGTGAAAAAGAAAGCATTTTTAACTGAACAGGTTAGCTCTATTGTACAACAAAATGCCCCACTTAAATTTTGAGATCCTGGATCACCCACCATTACTTGTACTATTGGCACTAAAAAGATTGGAAATGCTTTATTGGATTTGGGGTCTAGTGTTAATATCTTGCCATATCCCATCTTTATGCAACTTGGGTTAGCACAGCTAAAACCTACATCTGTTATATTGCAATTAGCTGATAGATATATTAAAGTACCAAAGAGATGCATTGAGGATGTCCTCGTTCAAGTGGACAAATTTTACTACCATGCAGAATTTATAGTTCTAGACATCCAAGGACCACAAACTGCCAATTCCACTCCCATCATCCTAGGTAGACCATTCCTAGCAACATGCAATGCTTTAATAAATTGTAGGGATGGTCAACTTAAAATCACTTTTGGTAACATGACTTTAGGTTAGAATATATTTAATACTTGCAAGTTGCCAAATGGGGATGATGATGTTGAAAAAGTAAACATGATTGAATCATTGGTGGATGATTATATTTGCTCTGAATTTTATGGTGATGCTAATATTGTTGAAACAATTGTGGACGACACTGATGACATCTTTCTTGTGCAGTAAAATGTGGAGGAACTAAACGCGATATGGGAGCCTAAGTTTGAGGCTTTGCCACCAAATGCACCAATTCAAATATCATCCGAGGTGGAAGATCCAAAGCCTGAATTAAAGCCACTACTTGAATATCTCTAATATGCCTTTTTTGGAAATGAAAACAGCTTCCCTGTGGTAATATCTTCTAAACTCTCTTTAAAACAGGAAAGCTCTTTACTTGAAGTGTTGAAAAGGCATAGAGGGGCCATTGGTTGGTCCATTGCTGATATAAAAGGTTTAGTCCCATTGTATGCATGCATCACATTTACTTGGAAGATGACACCAAACCCACTAGAGAAATGCAACGCATGCTAAACCCCACATTAAACGAAGTGGTGAAAGGCGAGGTTCTAAAATTATTGGATGCAGGTATTATATACCCAATTTCTGACATTAAATGGGTCAGTCCTACATAGGTTGTTCCTAAAAAGTCTGGCCTCACCTTGGTTAAAAATGAGAATAATGAACTTATCCCTGTTAGAGCCACCACAGGATGGAGGATGTGTATAGACTATAGGAAGTTGAACTCCAGAACTAGGAAAGACCACTTCCCTCTACCATTTCTTGACCAAATTTTAGAGAGAGTGGCTGGACATGAGTACTATTGTTTCCTAGACGGTTATTCAGGATACTATCAGAATGAGATTGCACCAGAGGATCAGGAAAAGACTACTTTTACCTGCCCCTTTGGTACTTTTGCATTTAAGATGATGCCGTTTGGTTTATGTAATGCTCCCGCCACTTTTCAGCGATGCATGCTTAGTATTTTTGATGATATGGTTGAGACAATTGTGGAGGTGTTTATGGATGATTTCTCTGTATATGGTAGCTCTTTTCATGATTGTTTAGCTAACTTGGCTCATGTTCTTGACAGGTGTATTGAGAAGAATCTCCTATTAAATTGGGAGAAATGTCATTTTATGACCACAGAAGGACTTGTCCTTGGCCATTTGGTCTCTAAAGATGGTATTCAGGTAGACAGAGCCAAGGTAGCAGTAATTGAGAAGCTACGAAGTCCCAAATGTGTTAGGGATATCAGATCCTTCCTGGGACATGCAGGATTCTATAGGCGATTTATCAAAGATTTTAGAGCTATATCTCGCCCTCTTTGCAACTTGCTAACTCAGAATGTGGATTTTATTTGGACACTTGAGTGTCAACATTCTTTTGAAACTTTAAAGAAGTTGATGATTTCTGCTCCCATTTTGCATGTCCCAGACTGGTCCTTACCATTTGAAATCATGTGTGACACCAGCAACTACGCAATTGGCGCAGTCCTAGGCCAAAAGAAAGACAAAGCTCCAGTAGTTATTTACTATGCCAGCAAAACATTAAATGATGCTCAAAGGAATTATACAACCACAGAGAAGGAGTTGCTGGCTGTAGTATTAGCTTTGGAAAAAATTCAGGAGCTATATTTTGGGATCACCTATCTTAATTTATACAGATCACTCTGCTTTGAAATATTTATTGTCGAAAAAGATGCTAAACCTCGATTTATACGATGGAATTTATTGTTACAGAAGTTCAATGTCCTAATCAAGGACAAGAAAGGCGTGGAGAATCTGGTTGCTGACCACTTATCACGATTGACAATAGGCCTTGATTCAGCAGATGTACCTTTGAAGGACTCCTTTCCTGACGAGCATCTTTTTAGTATTTCCACCTCCCCATGGTATGCTGATATACTAAATTATCTAGTGACTGGTAAGACTCCTGAAACTTGGTCATTTCAAGACTTTAACAGGTTCAAATACGAGGTAAATTATTTCTTCTTTGATGATCCATACCTCTATAAATATTGTAGTGACCAAATTGTTAGGAGGTGCATTCCTGACCATGAGATAACCAGTGTGATACAATTTTGCCATGATGGGGTGTGTGGAGGACACTTTTCTGCGAATAAAACTGTGGCTAAAATCTTGCAATGTGACTTTTATTGGCCAACTATGTTTAAGGATACATTTCATTATTGTAAGACATGTGCTGCATGCCACAGTTAGGGGGTATTACCAGACGTAACATGATGCCATTAAACCCCATTCTAGAAATTGAAATATTTGATTGTTGGGGCATAGATTTCATGGGACCTTTTCCACCTTCATTTGGATATGTTTACATTTTGGTTTCAATTGATTATGTTTCTAAATGGGTGGAAGCAATTTCTTGCAGGTCGAATGACACTTCAGTTGTGCTCAAGTTCCTCAAAGAGAACATTTTCTCTAGATTTGGAGAGTCCAAAGCCTTGATCAGTGACGGAGGGTCCCATTTTTGCAACCGCATGTTCGCTAATCTAATGAAGAGGTTTGGGGTCACGCACAAAGTCTCTACTCCATATCACCCCCAAACCAATGGACAAGCAGAGATGGCGAATAGAGAGATCAAAGGCATTTTACAGAAGACGGTAAATCCTTCTAGGAAAGATTGGAGCTTGCGCTTACCTGAAGCTTTGTGGGCCTACAGGACGGCCTACAAAACAATTTTGGGGATGTCACCTTACCGCCTTGTCTTTGGGAAGTCTTGTCACTTACCTGTAGAATTGGAGCATAGATCCTATTGGGCTATTAAGAAATTAAATTTTGATACTGAATCATCTTTTGCTTCTCGCAGGTTACAGTTGTTGGAGCTAGAGGAGCTGAGGAGAAATGCCTATGACAATGCCAAAATATCAAAAGAGAGGATGAAATCCGTCCATGACATGATGATCTTAAGGAGGGAGTTCATCCCAGGCCAAAAAGTTTTTTTTATACAATTCCAGGTTACACATATTCCCCGGGAAGCTTCGCTCTAGGTGGTTTGGACCTTTCACAGTCAAAGAAATTTTTCCACATGGCGGAGTGCTATTGCTTAATGAAAAATACGGGAGTGATTCAAGGTAAATGGCCAAAGATTGAAGCATTTTCACGAGTCTTGGACCAAGGAAGCGAGCACCATGGACCTCACAGACCCACCTTCGGGTGGCAACTAATCAGGTGTGTTCGTTCCATTATTTACTCTTCATAACATTGAGGACAATGTTTATTTTAAGTTGGGGGGAGGGTATAAACATTTAGGATTTTCTTTTTTTTCTTTTTCTTTTAGGATTTTATTTTTTTAGTTCCCTTTTTGCATTATAAAAAAATTTTGAGTCAAGACACATCACCAATATTTATTTTACCTAGAGATGAACCTCATGTGATGAAATTCTCGATATCAATTCACCATCGTACACATGTGATTTATCTTTCCCCACCACTACTGTTAAATATTTTAGCCTCATTTGACATGAATGTTAGTACTCGTGGTAAATTTCTGTTGATAATTCTCTATGGTGGGATTGATTGAAGATTTAATGAATTTAGAAATTATGAATTAGCAAATAGTATACTTTCAATGGAACACACCAAGGTTCATGCCTCAATAGTTCACATAATAACTGTAGCATTGCTTTTTATCTCGTATTCATTTCTATTTGCAAGCTTTGTGTGATTTTGGATAGAAAAGTATACACTGTCTTTTGAAATGATTAAGATAACACATTCTTGTGAAAGAATTAAGAAGAGGAAGCTATCTTGCTAAGTTATTTATGCACACACAAAAAAAGAGAGAGAAAAGCAAAAAGAAAAAAAGAAATAATGAATGAAGAAAAAAATGAATAAGTGTGTCACGAAAATAAATAACTTGGTTGGCTCGAGTAGTACAGCCCGAGAGGTCCTTTGTGGCCTAATGCCCTATTATCGTCTGATTTGGGATCCATTGACTGGAAACCCACTCATTTGATGGAGCGATCCAAGTTATATATTTTTCTACGAATGTTGCTTGATGCACGTTACGTGGAACTATTAAAAAGAGAAAGAAAAGAGAATAAGTGTGCATAACTAGCAAGGCAAGAGAACTTCCAAAGCTTAAAGAAAGCATAAGATATGGTGTGATTTCCTATGAATGAAGATTGTCGTGTGTATGTCTTGCTGCCATTATATTCATTATACTTGCTGTGCATGATACGCCTACGCTTCAAGTTAGAATCTCTAATTGAAAGGTGTGAGCCATTGATTTTGTATATTATGAGCTATGAAGTAATGGATAGTGAAGTTAAGGCGATTTTATAACCATTTGAGAAATACTTGTTCTTCATCTTTAAACCCACGAGTACCATTATTTTATGAGCATGTGTAACGTCCAGTATTTTTAGGCGTGTTTTCGCTCGTGCGTGTTAGTATTTTACTTTTGTCATCCAGTTAACTTTTCGTCCGTACGTGTCGACGCGAGCGCGTCACCGCTTTCATTTTTACTGTGTCATCATTATTTACCAACAAGTTTAACTAAATTATCCTGCTAATTACTTTCACTAATTACCTTATTAATTACATCTTAAATTCACTAATTACAAATTACTAAGGTGCTTTAATGACGTTCACAAATTACTTTTTACTTTACTATTAAAATTTACTTAATTATGTGATTAACTTAACCCTACCTAAAACGACAACTTACACGTTCGGAAATCAGATTCCTCCTAAAATTTGTCAAAGTTGGGTTTCTCTTTCGTTTGAGAAAAGCTGTACGCCTCTCCTTTCCAATTAGTCTACAGATTTCATTAAACACCCATCTTAATCTTATTAAGACTCCTTTGACAAATGCAAAAGGATGTTTCCTCCGTTCATCTTCTTAAACCAACCGTCTCCTCCCTGCAAATTCTCGAAGCCAGAAACAAAGGAAAACTAGCAACAATTTCCAAACCCAAACCTATTCTTCTTCTTCCCCAAACCCTCAAACAGATTCATCCCAAGAACAAATCTTCCCCAAACAAATCCAAATCAACTTCAGATCCAATACCCAAATTTCAAAATCAAAGACATCAAACACAAGTCCAAATCTGAAAGCTCTCAACTTCATATAATCAGCAAAACAACTTCGAAATTCAAAACCCACACAAACCAAACTGAACTTTCAATTTCAGATTCAAAACACATAAACCCAACTTCATCATCTTCTTCTTCTCCCTCTCCTAGGCCGACCACCCACTTGCCGCCGCCCCTGTGCCCGGACCCACCTGCTGCCGTCGTGAAGCCCGACCCCCCGACCACGCGCGCGCCGCCAGCACGGAGCCGCCGCCGCCCATTGCCGGACCCCCGCCCGCCGGACCACCCAGTGCGCCGCCCTCTAGCCGCCGTCCGCCCTCCTTCCGCCCTCTCACGCAGGTGAGAATCTCCCCCTTGTTTTTTGGCGAGTTCCCTTCGTTTGAGTTGCTGCAAGTTTGGGTGAATGAAAACGTTAAAAAAAATGGGAGAAAGAAACTGAGAATAGACATGGAGAGAAAGAGAGCCTGAGAGTGAATAATGAGGGAGGGGTTATTAAATAATGAATAAAAGAGAGGGTTGTGTGACAGCCTGTAAAGAAGAGTGTTAAAAGATAACTTAAAAAAATAATGTTAAAGAAGTTCATGTTGGCATCCTGTACAACGAAAATAAAGGAAGTAAGAAAGAGAGTTAAGGGTTTTATTAAATTATTGTGTAAGGGGTAGGTGTAGAATAGGTGTACCATTGATACCATGTTAACATTGCAATTAGCTTAGTATAATTAACTAATGGGTTAGTTGGTACCAATTTAATTTTATATTATGATTTGTTACAGAATTCCAGCAAATTATTAAGTTGTAATTAATGTTAGGATAATAATACTGGTATATAATAGGGCGTATCCTGTCAGCGTAACACCATATAGACGTGACACTAGCCGGACAACCCGATAAATTAAACGAACCCATTGTAGATATTATTACGATAATATGTTTGTTCACGAAAAATCTAACTCTGTGAATTCTTTAACCAAAAACAGAGAACCGGAAGTACCGTTACGTAGTACCCATCAAGACGGACCCAACGGCACCAAAATCAGGCAAGTATACAATTTATAATGTATTTTTGAAATTAGATGCTCCATTGGTCTTTTACTTAAAATATGCTAAATTTTTTTTAATGATAACAAAGAAAAATCATTTTCTGTAAAATGTTCATCAAACCAACCTGCTTGCCATTCTTTTATTTATTGTAAATGTTGTATAATGAAACGTTGACGACTTAAATTGAAAGAACATCTTGCTTGGTCATTAGAGAGTAACATCGTGAGATCGTGCACCTCGAAGGCGAAATCGTGATTTTCGTGATGTCATGTAAGTTGACAAATTCGTGCTTGTAATTCGTGAATTAGGCTGGCTCGTGTTCCAGCACAAATCTTGGGTGGGGTAAAGGTTGAGCGGCTGCTAGGCGTATGAATGAGTACTCTCTTCAAGGGCACCATCCGTATGCGGTGGGTTAGCGCCAATCACGGTAAGCCCCCGTGAGAAGAACGACTCACTCATCACGTCCTAAGGGCGAGAACCCTATTGTAGAATTGACAATGCTAACAATCGTGAAATGCTAACATCGTGAAATTTGCAAGTTGAAATTGTTATCTCAGTTGAATTGACATGCTAATGAAACAAAGAAAAGATTTATTTTACGTACTACACTGTTTAGAACTGCATGATAGATGTCTTTACTTTATTTCATTTTATAATCAGTTTGTTTAATCCTTTTTGTCGCTATCTCATTTAAATGATTAATGCCTCTTAAATGCAGCATAAATTTGTATATGTCTTGCCTTGGGTTCTAACCTTTACTTGCAGACCCTTGCTGACATACATTCATGTTTTTGGATGTATGTCAAATTCTGAGCTTGAGTACCAAGAGGTTCCGTACGAGACACCTGACTTGGAGAGTCAGGAGTTCGCTGTTGACGCCGAGTCTCTCCCTGCGGAGGACTAGTGGACTTTGTCGCTGCTACTTATCTTTAGTTTGCTTTCAATTGTTGTTGACTGTACGTCTTTACTTTGGCCCAGCTGTGGCTTGTTGATGTATTTCGTGTACGAACATTTATAATTCTGGATTTGGCTTGTAATGTATGAATATTTTTATTGTTTCTGAAAAGCATGTAAGGACCTCTCCTGCGTTTTTACCACAGACGCTTATTGAACTCGAGTTTCACCGCTCCAGTTCAAGCGGACCTCAGTAACTCTCTCGCTTCCGTCGTGTTTTGGGAAGCGGTGCGTTACAGGTTTTAATGGTGGCCCATGCAGGTCCTATATTTGCGAATTCAGAACAATGAGAATATTTGTCATTAGCCAAAACATCTAGAGAAATCATGTACACGAGATTAAATCGGGATTTTCTTATCTCAGTATGGCTGAGCGACGAAACACCCGACAAGGATCCGGATCTGCTGGAGGCGGAGAGGACGACATCCGCCAGATGCTTGGAGTGATGAGGGAAATGCTGGAAGTTCAGCACCATTTAGTCCGACAGGGACGTCAGGCTCCACCACCACCTCCGCCACCCCGTTATGAGCCTGGAGCCAAACAGTTCTGAGAGATGCATCTGACGAACTTCTCTGGACGAGAGGGCCCACTAGCGGCCGAGGAATGGCTTCGCAACACTACGGATAACTTGGGTCTTGCCCGAGTCAATCCAAACGAGTGGGTGGAACTCGCCAAGAAACAGCTGACCGATAATGCCCGTCACTGGTGGGATGCTGAAGAGGCTAGGCTGACCAAGCCGATTCCTTGGGCTACCTTCCATCAGCGGTTTGACGCCCAGTACTTCCCGAAGGCTGCAAAGAGGATGATGCAGCATTGTTTCATTAACCTGGAGCAGGGCACCAAGACAATCAACGAGTATGAGGCTGAATTTACCATGCTGAGTCGATTCACCCCTACTATGATAGCAGGCGAGGAGGACTGTGCACATCGCTTTCTACAGGGCTTAGACTTGGACATACAGAGTGTGTTGTCCGGGCACACCTTTACCACTCATGAGCAAGTACTGGTAGCTGCAAAGACGCACGAGGGGGTAGCTCAACAGAAGAAAGCACGCCAGGCGGGCAAGCGACCGATGGAGATGCTGAGGAGTGCACATAGGCCTAGTTTTCATCCCGTTCAGACCACACAGTTCAAAAGGCCAACTGCACCTGTCCCCAACCGAGCGGAGCTGACTTGTCACTTCTGCGGCAAGCTTGGTCACATGAAGAAAGACTGTAGGAGGATGCTGAATCAGTGTTTGATCTGTGGATCGCCTACTCATGCTGCAAAGGATTGCACCCACGGTTCTCGACCACCAGGACCTGCACAGCAGACCGCACCTGCACCTGGACAGTGCGGACCACCTCTGGTTCCACAAGGACGAGCTTTCCAGCAGGTCAATCCGCCTAAGCGCCATGCATTCAATATGACAGCCGTTGATGCTGAAGCCGAGGACGACGTGATTGCAGGTAACCTCTATACTAGTCTTCCTTATTTATACATTTATATTTGATTAGTTAGATCCCTATTAATTTAGTTGCATGATACCCTTAGGTGTCATCTTAGTTTCATCTCACCCGGCCTTGACCCTGTTCGATTCTGGAGCTACCATGTGCATTCTATCTCGGAAGTTCGTAGTCGAACACTCGATACCCACATATACACTTCCCAAGTGTTGGAATATTACAACCGAGAATGGTGTAGTGAAGGTTGCACTGGGATGTAGACCATGCCCATTGGTGGTTAGTGGACACGAACTATATGCTAATTTCATTGTCCACGACCTATCCAATTTCGATGCTATTCTCGGCATTGACTGGTTAGACGCGTGTGTGTGATGGATGAATGCATGCATGGATGGGCGTGGATGTGTGTAGGGATAGCCATGGAAGTGTGAAAGGGGTTAGGGGTCAATGGCACTCCCCGTAAATTTTTAGAAAAGCCAGGGACAAAACGGTCTTTTTGATTAAAATTGATGTGCGTACATACTAAAGTGCACTTAAGTGGTCGGTGTATAAAGTAATGGCAAACTTGTAAATAGCTAGAATGGGGAGGGGCATGTTGGTCATTTTCACATGGAATATTCCTTGGAATATTCCATTCTTGCATGAGAAGGAATCACCCTTAATAATTATCCCCTTTTCTTCATTCTTCTTTCATTTTCTAAATCCTTCTTCTCTTTTCTCCTTCTCTCCTCCATACTCTAGCCATGGCCGGCCACCCCTCTCTTCTTTTTCCCCTCATTTAACAAATGAAAACCCTAATTCTTCCATCCAATATTAAGTATATCAAGTAGCATGCAAGAGGGAAGAAGATGGAGAAGAAAGGAAGAGAAAGAAAGGAGGAAAATCAAGTTTTTGAGGTAGGAACTTCTTGGTTTGGAATTTCATTAAATTGATTGTTGTTATTTTGTTTTTATAACATGTTTTACTTAATTTGGATTAGGGATGAAGAAATTTCATGTGCTATGTTCCAATTTCACAAAATATCCCATGCAATTCTTAGTAAAAATATCTCTTTTAAAAGCTTGAATTCTTGTTTTGTGTTGCTGCTGTCATTAATGTTACTGTAGCTCGAATTGGGTTTCGAAAAAAACTATGAGCTTGTAGATCATGAAATTCTACCCCAAAATCATATAAATTTTGATATAGTTTCAATTTAGAAATTGGGAGAAATAAATCAATCTTTACAGCATGTCTGTTTGAATTTCTGAGTTGACACAGTTCAGTAAAATTGTCATAACTATCTGCACAAAGCTTGAAATTTTATGCTTTTGGTCTTGTTGAAAAGATAACAAGTTTTTCTCAAAGTCCAACGGACTCTTATGTTGAAATTATGGCTGGAACATGCTCAAAATTGGCTTTGAACACAGACCCAAAACTCTGTCTGAATAACAGATTTGACACACTTCACAAATTAATTCACCATAAATCACACACTTAATATTTTTCCATGAAATTTTATCTGTAGATTTCTAACTGTTATATCTTCATATTTCATTTATAGACTTTTGTTAAATTCTCAATAAAAATGGATTAAATATGTTGATCAATATGGTTGTTCTTGCAATTTCAGCAAGCTGAATGTGTTAAGTACAATTCTTTTCACTAATTGTGGTTAATTGGCCATGTTTATTCTTGCCTGGTATTGTTGTATGGTAAAATGAATATTTTTACCCTTGGCACGTGTGAATGTTGATGGATTATCTTGTTACAAATGATGCCCGTCAGGTGTTCGATGAAATGCCTCAATGAAGGCAAAATCCAATAAGTTGAGTAACTTGCATATGTTAGCGTTGGCCTTGGGCCACGGTGATGATTGGTGAAGTTAGTGGCTTAAATGGCATGGATATATCGAAATTGTGAGTGGATGATGTGTGGTGATAGAGGGCATGTCACGTGAGTGCATGACCCTATATTTGATGATGAACAGCTGAGGTGATATGTGCCTACCCATGCCATTGGAATCCCTAACGTATCACTTATGGTATTAACTTATAAAATTGAATAAATTTCAGTCCTCTCTAATGAGGGTAAGTTAGCAAAGCCCGGGTTTAGGTGGGGTTTGAGTAAATTGTGGATATGAGGCCTGGACTGTGAAGTTGGGAGATGATTATGTGATGTGTGGAGCTTACCCACTCGCCTTTACCGGGAGTGGAGGTGATACTTATACCCACTCGCCTTTACCGGGAGTGGAGGGGTCATATGGAGGTTGGGTTACATGTGGATAGCCTCACTCCTGCCAGAGACGGGGGAGGTGAGAGGCCCGGTGTTGTACAGTGCCCGTGTCCGCTGCGCCGTGTGCTATATTCACCCCAAATTTGGGGTGAAGTCCAGGTCCTGGTATCACACAGTTTACCCAAGTTCCAATTAATTCCATAATAATAATAAGATAAGAATTTGGCATGTTATTCCTTCTGCTGGCAGCACTTTTCCCTCCCCTTGCCAGTTCTGTGTGACTCTGCGGCATGTCTCTAGCACTTGTACTTATTTTACTAGATATTGGTTACTTGTGTATTATTATTATTATTATTACTCGTGCTAACTCTTTCTTGCAGTAGCTCGTCACTGGACCGCAGGTATGATTCCCTTGTTTAACTATTTAATTTTTCATTATATCACTTAGTTACATACTCAGTTTTGGCTTGACTTGCCTTGTGAACTGATAATCTTAAAATGGAGTTCCAAACCCAAGTTGGTTCCTACTGGGGCACGCATTGATGTGCTTCCCCCTATTTTTCAGGTAAGGACAGCAGAGTTGGTGGTGGCTTGGAGTTGAGTGTCAGGGATGGTGTTGGTGTGAGTTGGGGTGTACTGTGACTGGGATGTCTTGACAGACAGAGAGCGGTGTATATGTATTGACACACACTTGGGCCATATGTAGAAATGAACATGTTACATATGAAGTATTATTAATGTTCCATGCGGTTGTTTGACATAACTGTGAAGTTTTACTTGTACTATCCCAGCATGTGCGCAGTGGCCTGCTTATTCAGTTTCTTATTTCTCTCTCTTTTCCTCTTCATCACCTCTGTTCTTCAGAATACTTGAAAAAAAAATTAGATGTCGGGTATTCTGGGAATCAGGGCGTGACAGTTTTGGTGGCCCATGTAGGTCACCGCACTGTGATGTGCGTAAGGATAGTACTTGTAATGCTTCAGTAAGTGATTGGAATAGGTTCGCCCTAAGGTGGGTAGTGAACCTAGTGACCTTAGAGCTTTAAGTGACACGCCCTTGAACACCTAGTTTAGGGAGTCCCGGGGATGAACTTTCTACTGTATAGTATACCTTACATGTATATTGTAGGTATACTCGTGTATATGTAACAGTGTAATCAGTGTGTATACGTGCATTGTTGTGCTTAGAGATTTGAATTATAGAAGTTGCGTATACTTGTATGTTAGAATAGCATGAAAATTACACGTGTCCTGGATGCTTGCAATGGTATATGGATACGTGTGGGTGTGAATACTAGGTGGTGAACACTTGAATGTATGTATACTACGTCCTTATAAAAGTACATGCTACGGATATTTGAGGCTGATATGTGTTATACTTGTGTGACTTTGAAGAATAGATGATAAGTATATATTTATTAGTGGATGTGTACTGAAGGATACATATCATCTAGCAGAGATATTATATGTTTATATGGACAAGGGCGAGGGTATGTACGTATGTGATGTGAGTGTATGTATGCGGTTCACTCTCTTCTAAACTATAGTGGGGAGTACACTAATGTGTGTACATCTACCCTTGTATGGATAAAGTAGTGGGATGTCCACATTGTCCTTGTACATATGTGGGAAAGTGCATGTGTGTGTGAATATATGTGTGCTTGTATGGGTAGGTGGTGTAGATGTATTTGTGGGAATTTAGTGCGTATATATCGTTAGTATTGCATCACTAGGGTACGAATTCCTAGTGTGTTATAAAGTTTAAATAACTGAGAATATATGTATGTGCTGCTTATGTTCCTATGGGGAATTGGTATATTGTTTTACCTGAGTATATGGTCGTGGGTTGTAATATTGCGTGAAGATAGGTAATGTGCTATGGCTACATATGGTATGTAGGTATCGATATAGATGAGTAATTGTCGTACGTGTAGTATGAATAATACCCAGGATGTTTGTAGTAGATGTAACCTATGGTGGGTAGGGGCGCTTTAGACTCATCCACCCTCAGTTTAGGCCCTTAGCTCTATACCGTGCTTATAATGGGATAGGGATATATGTATGACACGTAACACATATAAGATGTGATGAATATAAGAAATTGAGATTATAAAGTGTATGTATAAGTGGGATGGATATGAGTTTACGATTAGGTGGAGTTACGGTGTATATATGTAATGTATATGCTTACTTCGTAGAATGGTACCTATAGGACCATTTGGATGTCTATATAGTGCATGTACCCTTCCGTGTATAGTGGAATGAGGGGGATTGTGTATTGGTTACTTGTACGTACGTGTGTTGTCAATCATGGTGTGACCACATAAATATGTTGTTATTGTTGAATGTGTATCGGCGTATGTCTTATGCGTGGTTATACGTATATGTGTATGTAAATAATCCCTATTTGGATATGCATGTATCACTATATGAATGTGTATGTACATGGGATGTGACTATCTACTGAATATGTATGAATATTGGAATACACTTACTTGTGTATGTACTAGTATACTAGTAAAAGTGTGGATATATTGGATGTTATGTATATAGTGGTACGGATGGCTACCGACTATCTGCTAGTATAGTTTAGGTAGCTTAACGGTATGGATGTGTGTGCCCATACATAGTAATGTATGTGCATGGTGCATGGGTCCTAGAACGTATGTATATATATGCATGATTGTGTGCATGTTTATTATTAGTATAATGGTCTTGTGTGTATGTGTGTACATGCATTTGGTTATATGTAGATTCAGAAATCTATGTGTGATAGTGATATTTATACATATATATACATATATATATATATATATATATGAATATGTCCATATGGGGTATCTATGTAGAACACTGTTTGTTGTGTATATATGGATACACATTATAGTTGTATGGATTTCTAATATACGTGTCACGATAGAGTGTAGAGATGTGCTATGTATGTGTGGTATGTAGAGGGAGCATGAGTATTTGTTGTATATTGGATGAATAGATAACTATATACATACGTATATATCACCTATATCTTTGTTTGTTCACCTGTTGATCTATCCTATATGGTTGTCTACCTAGGTATATCTAGGTGTGGTTTGGATAAGTGTATTCATGTTTGTATACGTGTATATATAGGTCCGTGCCAGAGTAAGTGTGTATGTATATACATATGCAAAGTGGGTATAAGTGTGATAGATAGGGAATATATATATATATGTGTATGTGTGTAATATGTTTGATAAACATAAGTGAATGAAACCGTTGATATGGGTGTAACTAGTTGCACGTTTATATGTATACGTGAATGTGTATGGAGTGTGGATGGGCATTTATAATTTATTGGACTCGTATAGCAGTATGTGCGTAGAATGTGCAAAAGTAGTTAAATATATATAACGTATGGCAGGGGATGCGTTATGTTTGTGCACTCATGTGTGTATTGTGTGTAGTATATGTGCCTATCTGTGCGAGGCAGTAGGTGTATCGCTACGAATGTGAAATTATCGATATATGTGTCTATAGTTATGGTTGCTAACCTAAGTGACGTAAACATGCATGAGTTAGTGTGTGCACGTCGATGTATGTTGAATGTGAAGCGTGAATGAACTTATATGATTAAGTATTGGGAGTGTAGGGATTTGGGGTACATACGGTGTGACACCGTGATGGTGACCCTGTTTATCAAGCAATGGTGAGTAGATTGATGTACATCGCTGGGCGTTTGTGCATAAATGTAGACGTATATATATATATATATATATATATATATATAAAGAGATAGAATATAAATCCTTTATGCTTGAATGTATTGCGATGTATTTGAAAGCATGCCATGTATGAAAAGCTTAGGTATCGTGAAGTGGATACGATGTGATGTTGTATGCACATGGATATGAGTAGTGATCTAAATGCGTATAATAATACGTGTAGAGACTTATTTATGGTGCGTAATGTGTATGCTAGTGTATGAAAACATGTGCCTAGATGTTTACGTGTAAGATATATGTGTATGTAAATGTGACGATGCATATGGTGATAAGGATGTGTTACTAGATGAGTAAGTGGAGGTAACCGTGCCATGAGTGCGATGTGGATGTGTATGAATGATAGTAAAGCATATAGTGTATATAAGGTGGTATAGATACGTATTCTGGTTTGTGCTTCGTGGGTAGAAGGACCATCGTACCCAGCATACCCTTGGCGAGACTTACACCCTAGGAAGTCCGAGGACGGACTTTACTTTAAGGTGGGTAGGATGTCACGCCCTAGTTTGCACTATACGTGTATTCTACTGAATACGCGTAGATATTGATGTATGTGACATAATACAGATGAGATTGGGCCGTAATACATGGCTAAGGGAAATGAATGCGAAGTGTGAAAGCAGAGAAGCGTGAAAGACGTTGTCGGTGCAAAACAACAGGAATGCGTTAGACGCGTGTGTGTGATGGATGAATGCATGCATGGATGGGCGTGGATGTGTGTAGGGATAGCCATGGAAGTGTGAAAGGGGTTAGGGGTCAATGGCACTCCCCGTAAATTTTTAGAAAAGCCAGGGACAAAACGGTCTTTTTGATTAAAATTGCTGTGCGTACATACTAAAGTGCACTTAAGTGGTCGGTGTATAAAGTAATGGCAAACTTGTAAATAGCTAGAATGGGGAGGGGCATGTTGGTCATTTTCACATGGAATATTCCATTCTTGCATGAGAAGGAATCACCCTTAATAATTATCCCCTTTTCTTCATTCTTCTTTCATTTTCTAAATCCTTCTTCTCTTTTCTCCTTCTCTCCTCCATACTCTAGCCATGGCCGGCCACCCCTCTCTTCTTTTTCCCCTCATTTAACAAATGAAAACCCTAATTCTTCCATCCAATATTAAGTATATCAAGTAGCATGCAAGAGGGAAGAAGATGGAGAAGAAAGGAAGAGAAAGAAAGGAGGAAAATCAAGTTTTTGAGGTAGGAACTTCTTGGTTTGGAATTTCATTAAATTGATTGTTGTTATTTTGTTTTTATAACATGTTTTACTTAATTTGGATTAGGGATGAAGAAATTTCATGTGCTATGTTCCAATTTCACAAAATATCCCATGCAATTCTTAGTAAAAATATCTCTTTTAAAAGCTTGAATTCTTGTTTTGTGTTGCTGCTGTCATTAATGTTACTGTAGCTCGAATTGGGTTTCGAAAAAACTATGAGCTTGTAGATCATGAAATTCTACCCCGAAAGCATATAAATTTTGATATAGTTTCAATTTAGAAATTGGGAGAAATAAATCAATCTTTACAGCATGTCTGTTTGAATTTTTGAGTTGACACAGTTCAGTAAAATTGTCATAACTATATGCACAAATCTTGAAATTTTATGCTTTTGGTCTTGTTGAAAAGATAACAAGTTTTTCGCAAAGTCCCACGCGATTCTTATGTCGAAATTAAGGCTGGAACATGCTCAAAATTGGCTTTGAACACAGACCCAAAACTCTGTCTGAAAAACAGATTTGACACACTTCACAAATTAATTCATCATAAATCACACACTTAATATTTTTCCATGAAATTTTATCTGTAGATTTCTAACTGTTATATCTTCATATTTCATTTATAGACTTTTGTTAAATTCTCAATAAAAATGGATTAAATATGTTGATCAATATGGTTGTTCTTGCAATTTCAGCAAGCTGAATGTGTTAAGTACAATTCTTTTCACTAATTGTGGTTAATTGGCCATGTTTATTCTTGCCTGGTATTGTTGTATGGTAAAATGAACATTTTTACCCTTGGCACGTGTGAATGTTGATGGATTATCTTGTTACAAATGATGCCCGTCAGGTGTTGGATGAAATGCCTCAATGAAGGCAAAATCCAATAAGTTGAGTAACTTGCATATGTTAGCGTTGGCCTTGGGCCACGGTGATGATTGGTGAAGTTAGTGGCTTAAATGGCATGGATATATCGAAATTGTGAGTGGATGATGTGTGGTGATAGAGGGCATGTCACGTGAGTGCATGACCCTATATTTGATGATGAACAGCTGAGGTGATATGTGCCTACCCATGCCATTGGAATCCCTAACGTATCACTTATGGTATTAACTTATAAAATTGAATAAATTTCAGTCCTCTCTAATGAGGGTAAGTTAGCAAAGCCCGGGTTTAGGTGGGGTTTGAGTAAATTGTGGATATGAGGCCTGGACTGTGAAGTTGGGAGATGATTATGTGATGTGTGGAGCTTACCCACTCGCCTTTACCGGGAGTGGAGGTGATACTTATACCTACTCGCCTTTACCGGGAGTGGAGGGGTCATACGGAGGTTGGGTTACATGTGGATAGCCTCACTCCTGCCAGGGACGGGGGAGGTGAGAGGCCCGGTGTTGTACAGTGCCCGTGTCCACTGCGCCGTGTGCTATATTCACCCTAAATTTGGGGTGAAGTCCAGGTCCTGGTATCACACAGTTTACCCAAGTTCCAATTAATTCCATAATAATAATAATAAGATAAGAATTTGGCATGTTATTCCTTCTGCTGGCAGCACTTTTCCCTCCCCTTGCCAGTTCTGTGTGACTCTGCGGCATGTCTCTAGCACTTGTACTTATTTTACTAGATATTGGTTACTTGTGTATTATTATTATTATTATTACTCGTGCTAACTCTTTCTTGCAGTAGCTCGTCACTGGACCGCAGGTATGATTCCTTTGTTTAACTATTTAATTTTTCATTATATCACTTAGTTACATACTCAGTTTTGGCTTGACTTGCCTTGTGAACTGATAACCTTAAAATGGAGTTCCAACCCCAAGTTGGTTCCTACTGGGGCACGCATTGACGTGCTTCCCCCTGTTTTTCAGGTAAGGACAGCAGAGTTGGTGGTGGCTCGGAGTTGAGTCTCAGGGATGGTGTTGGTGTGAGTTGGGGTGTACTGTGACTGGGATGTCTTGACAGACAGAGAGCGGTGTATATGTATTGACACACACTTGGGCCATAAATGAACATGTTACATATGAAGTATTATTAATGTTCCATGCGGTTGTTTGACATAACTGTGAAGTTTTACTTGTACTATCCCAGCATGTGCGCAGTGGCCTGCTTATTCAGTTTCTTATTTCTCTCTCTTTTCCTCTTCATCACCTCTGTTCTTCAGAATACTTGAAAAAAAAAATTAGATGTCGGGTATTCTGGGAATCGGGGCGTGACATCTCGGCATTGACTGGTTAGGAACTTTTTATGCCACGATCGACTGTCATCGGAAGAAAGTGGTGTTCGAAATTCCTGACCACCCAGTATTCGAGTTTGTCAGCGGAGGACATTCGCTTGGACCTGTCAAGTTCTGAGCCTACCCGTACCAATTGACCGTTGCATCCATGATAGCTGAGCCAGAGAAGTCTGCGGTAGTGAGAGACTTCGAAGACGTATTCCCTGAAGACATTTCTGGACTGCCGCCCGATCGAGCATTAGAGTTCGGCATCGACCTCATGCCAGGAGCTCAACCAATTTCGAAGGCACCGTACCGTATGGCTCTTGCTGAGTTGGAAGAGCTGAGGAATCAACTGGATGAGCTACTACAGAAGGGTTTCATTCATCCCAGCGTATCTCCCTGGGGTGCACCCGTCTTGCTAGTGAAGAAGAAAGATGGCTCGCGGAGAATGTGCATTGATTATCGGGAATTGAATCAAATCACAGTGAAGAACAAGTACCCGCTGCCTCGTATTGACGATATATTCGATCAGCTTGGTGGATCGAGGGTATTTTCGAAGTTGGATCTCCGGAGCGGATACCATCAAGTCAGAGTCAAGAAGGAAGATGTACTCAAGACCGCTTTTCGGACTAAGTACGGGCATTATGAGTTCGTTGTCATGCCATTCGGTGTGACCAACGCTCCTGCTGTGTTCATGAATCTCATGAACCTTATCTTTTATGACTTCATTGACAAGTTCGTAGTGATCTTCATCAACGACATCCTGGTGTACTCGAAGAGCGAGGAAGAGCATGCAGAACATTTGAAGATAGTGTTGGAGACGCTCCGTCATCATAGACTATATGCCAAGTATAGCAAATGCGAATTCTGGCTGGATAGAATTGCATTTCTTGGTCATGTAGTATCAGGAGCTGGTATCTCAGTGGATCCGGAGAAGGTCAAAGCAGTCAGTGAATGGCCCACACCTCGATCGGCATCGGACATCAGGAGTTTCCTTGGATTGGCTGGATACTACCGCAGATTTATCAAGGGTTTCTCGAGGATAGCTGAGCCTATGACGAGATTGACGAGGAAGGATGTTAAGTTCAGTTGGTCAGACTCTTGTGTGCAAGCTCTTTCTACTTTGAAGGAGAGACTGACTACTGCACCAGTCTTAGCTATTCCGGACAGAAGCGGAGGCTTCGAGATTTTCTGCGACGCATCTGGCAAGGGACTTGGATGCGTTCTACACCAGCACAATCATGTGGTCGCATATGCTTCGCGACAATTGAAGGTCCATGAGAAGAATTATCCGACTCACGATTTGGAGCTAGCCGCTGTCATCTTTGCACTGAAGATCTGGCGACATTTCTTACTGAGTGAGAAAGTGAAAATTTTCACTGATCACAAAAGTTTGAAATATATATTCACACAGAAGGAACTGAATATGAGACAGCGCAGATGGTTGGAATTGATGGCAGACTACGACATCGATCTTCAGTATCATCCTGGGAAGGTGAATGTCGTACCGGATGCCTTGAGTCGACTGCCCGAAGTGATGATACTCACAGCTCAGTGGACATTGCAATAGGATCTGCGAAGGATGAATGTTGAAGCTGTTCTACCCGGAGTCACATTGTCATTGACGAACATGCAGATTCAATCGACGATTGTTGATCGAGTCAAGGCTGCTCAAGCTGGAGATACTAAGTTGAAGAAGATCAGAGAGCAAGTCGAAGCAGGACTTCAGACAGATTTTCTGATTCACGTGGATGGATCTTTGAGATGTTGTAGTAGGATCTGCGTGCCTACAGGAGATATCAGAGAGGAGTTGAGGAGTGAGGCTCACAGTTTGCCTTACTCTATTCATCCTGGAGGTACTAAGATGTACAAGGATCTTCGTCAGAATTTCTGGTGGCATGGGATGAAGAGAAGTGTGGCACGTAGCGTTGCCAAGTGCCTCGTGTGTCAGCAAGTGAAGGCTGAACATCATCGCACTGCTGGACTACTACAACCTCTGCCGATTCTCGAGTGGAAGTGGCAGCACATCACTATGGATTTTGTGACTGGCTTACCTCGGAGCACCAAGCAGAACGACACGATCTGGGTCATCGTTGATCGATTGACCAAGTCCGCGCACTTTATACCTTTCCGAGTTGGACAGTCCACGGAAATATTAGCAAGGAAGTATATGGAGGTAGTGACTTAACTCGTACCTTTATAATTTCCTTCTGGTACAAGTCGTGATGTGAATTATGTCGTGTAGGAAATCATACGCTTGTATGGAGTCCCTGTGAGCATTGTATCAGATCGTGACACGAGATTCACGTCTCAATTCTGGAAGAGTTTGCAGACGAATTTGGGTACCAGTCTGAAATTCAGTACTGCGTATCACCCGCAAACTGATGGACAGTCAGAGCGCACTATCCAGATTTTGGAGGATATGTTGAGAGCTTGTATGTTGGATCTCAAGGGTTCATGGGAGGATCATCTGCACCTGGTGGAGTTTTCCTACAACAACAGCTATCAGGCGAGCATTGGCATGGCGCCTTTTGCTGCTCTCTACGGGAGGAAATGTCGATCGCCACTGAGTTGGGATGACATAGGTGATAGAGAGCTCTTGGGGCCAGGGATGATAGTGGAAGCAATTGACGTTGTGCGAGATATCAGAGATAAGATTCGGATTGCCCAAGACCGTTATAAGCATTGGGCAGATGCTAAACGACATCCTCTAGAGTTTCAGCCAGGAGATCATGTGTTTCTGAAGATTTCACCAAACCGAGGAGTGATTCGATTTGGGAAGAGGGGCAAGCTTAGTCCGAGATATATTGGACCCTTCGATGTGCTAGAGCGAGTTGGAGAAGTAGCTTACCGCTTAGCTTTGCCACCATCCTTGGAAGGAGTTCATGATGTCTTTCATGTGTCCCAACTTCATCGTTATATCAGCGACCCTTCTCATGCTGTGGACTACTCGGAAATTACAATTCGACCAGATCTGACGTATGAACAGCAACCCGTGGAGATCCTAGATCGACGTCAGAAAGTCTTCAGGAACAAGACAGTTGATCTAGTCAGAGTGATGTGGTGTCGTGACTCGCCAGGAGAGTCTACCTGGGAGCGGGAAGATGAGATACGAGAGCGGTATCCGTATTTGTCTTCTGCTCCTTAGTTGATGAGAATTCCGAGGACGGAATTTTTCCTAAGGTGGGTAGAATGTAACGGCCAGTATTTTTAGGCGTGTTTTCGCTCGTGCGTGTTAGTATTTTACTTTTGTCATACAGTTAACTTTTCGTCCGTACGTGTCGACGCGAGCGCGTCACTGCTTTCATTTTTACTGTGTCATCATTATTTACCAACAAGTTTAACTAAATTATCATGCTAATTACTTTCACTAATTACCTTATTAATTACATCTTAAATTCACTAATTACAAATTACTAAGGTGCTTTAATGACGTTCACAAATTACTTTTTACTTTACTATTAAAATTTACTTAATTATGTGATTAACTTAACCCTACCTAAAACGACAACCTACACGTTCGGAAATCAGATTCCTCCTAAAATTTGTCAAAGTTGGTTTTCTCTTTCGTTTGAGAAAAGCTGTACGCCTCTCCTTTCCCATTAGTCTACAGATTTCATTAAACACCCATCTTAATCTTATTAAGACTCCTTTGACAAATGCAAAAGGATGTTTCCTCCGTTCATCTTCTTAAACCAACCGGCTCCTCCCTGCAAATTCTCGAAGCCAGAAACAAAGGAAAACTAGCAACAATTTTCAAACCCAAACCTATTCTTCTTCTTCCCCAAACCCTCAAACAGATTCATCCCAAGAACAAATCTTCCCCAAACAAATCCAAATCAACTTCAGATCCAATACCCAAATTTCAAAATCAAAGACATCAAACACAAGTCCAAATCTGAAAGCTCTCAACTTCAGATAATCAGCAAAACAACTTCGAAATTCAAAACCCACACAAACCAAACTGAACTTTCAATTTCAGATTCAAAACACACAAAGCCAACTTCATCATCATCATCTTCTCCCTCTCCTAGGCCGACCACCCACCTGCCGCCGCCCCTGTGCCCGGACCCACCTGCCGCCGTCGTGAAGCCCGACCCCCCGACCACGCGCGCGCCGCCAGGAACCGCCGCCGCCCATTGCCAGGCCCCGCCCGCCGGACCACCCCGTGCGCCTCCCTCTAGCCGCCGTCCGCCCTCCTTCCGCCCTCGCGCGCAGGTGAGAATCTCCCCCTTGTTTTTTTGGCGAGTTCCCTTCGTTTGAGTTGCTGCAAGTTTGGGTGAATGAAAACGTTAAAAAATGGGAGAAAGAAACTGAGAATAGACATGGAGAGAAAGAGAGCCTGAGAGTGAATAATGAGGGAGGGGTTATTAAATAATGAATAAAAGAGAGGGTTGTGTGACAGCCTGTAAAGAAGAGTGTTAAAAGATAACTTAAAAAAATAATGTTAAAGAAGTTCATGTTGGCAGCCTGCACAACGAAAATAAAGGAAGTAAGAAAGAGAGTTAAGGGTTTTATTAAATTATTGTGTAAGGGGTAGGTGTAGAATAGGTGTACCATTGATACCATGTTAACATTGCAATTAGCTTAGTATAATCAACTAATGGGTTAGTTAGTACTAATTTAATTTTATATTATGATTTGTTACGGAATTCCAGCAAATTATTAAGTTGTAATTAATGTTAGGATAATAATACTGGTATATAATAGGGCGTATCTTGTCAGCGTAACACCATATAGACGTGACACAAGCCGGACAACCCGATAAATTAAACGAACCCATTGTAGATATTATTATGATAATATGTTTGTTCACGAAAAATCCAACTCTGTGAATTCTTTAACCAAAAACAGAGAACCGGAAGTACCGTTACGTAGTACCCATCAAGACGGACCCAACGACACCAAAATCAGGCAAGTATACAATTTATAATGTATTTTGAAATTAGATGCTCCATTGGTCTTTTACTTAATATATGCTAAATTTTTTTAATGATAACAAAGAAAAATCATTTTCTGTAAAATGTTCATCAAACCAACCTGCTTGCCATTCTTTTATTTATTGTAAATGTTGTATAATGAAACGTTGACGACTTAAATTGAAAGAACATCTTGCTTGGTCATTAGAGAGTAACATCGTGAGATCGTGCGCCTCGAAGGCGAAATCGTGATTTTCGTGATGTCAGGTAAGTTGACAAATTCGTGCTTGTAATTCGTGAATTAGGCTGGCTCGTGTTCCAGCACAAATCTTGGGTGGGGTAAGGGTTGAGCGGCTGCTAGGCGTATGAACGAGTACTCTCTTCAAGGGCACCATCCGTATGCGGTGGGTTAGCGCCAATCACGGTAAGCCCCCGTGAGAAGACCGACTCACTCATCACGTCCTAAGGGCGAGAACCCTATTGTAGAATTGACAATGCTAACAATCGTGAAATGCTAACATCGTGAAATTTGCAAGTTGAAATTATTATCTCAGTTGAATTGACATGCTAATGAAACAAAGAAAAGATTTATTTTACGTACTACACTGTTTAGAACTGCATGATAGATGTCTTTACTTTATTTCATTTTATAATCAGTTTGTTTAATCCTTTTTGTCGTTATCTCATTTAAATGATTAATGCCTCTTAAATGCAGTATAAATTTGTATATATCTTGCCTTGGGTTCTAACCTTTACTTGCAGACCCTTGCTGACATACATTCATGTTTTTGGATGTATGTCAGATTCTGAGCTTGAGTACCAAGATGTTCCTTACGAGACACCTGACTTGGAGAGTCAGGAGTTCGCTGTTGACGCCGAGTCTCTCCCTGCGGAGGACTAGTGGACTTTGCCGTTGCTACTTATCTTTAGTTTGCTTTCCATTGTTGTTGAGTGTACGTTTTTACTTTGGCCCAGCTGTGGCTTGTTGATGTATTTCGTGTACGAACATTTATAATTCTGGATTTGGCTTGTAATGTATGAATATTTTTATTGTTTCTGAAAAGCATGTAAGGACCTCTCCTGTGTTTTTACCACAACTGCTTATTGAACTCGAGTTTCACCACTCCAGTTCAAGCGGACCTCAGTAACTCTCTCGCTTCCGTCGTGTTTTGGGAAGCGGTGCGTTACAGCATGAAATCTTGACATTAGTGTGTGGTTATTTCTTTTGTCGTTATAATGTGGTGGTGAGAGATTCGAGATCTGATAAGGTGATCTAGGCATATATTTGATATCAATTTTCGCTCACTTTGCTAGAGACTAGCAAAACGCTAGTTGGGAGGATTGATTCGGGTTGAATATTGCTTATTTAACCCCTCATCTGGTAATATTTTGTGCTTATAGGATGCTAAATTGATCTCTAATACGTTCGTATATTGAATACCATCTTTTATTAGAGATATCACTTGATTTATACACACAGTATGAATTTTATTGAGTATTTCTGCCTTTTTATATTTTTCATGGCTTGGTCTCGATCTCACAATTCCAACGACTATTTATTTGTATATTTCTAAGATCTGTGCTAATTACTGTGGTTTATTGAATGCAGAATACCAGTTAATTAAAGAAATACAGAAGAAATACGTTTAAAATACGCCAGCACGTATCTTGGCGCGACACGCGGCAGCATCGGAGCGATCCCGCCCAGATCCTACGGCTCCAGGAGAAGCAAGCAACGCGGCAAGTTGTCATCCGTCGATCGCCCATCGAACGGCTCGCAGCCGCTTGCGAACGACGCAGAAGGAAGCGGCAATGAGATCCACGTGGCGTGCATCTGTGGAGTTTCCGCCTCATCGAACGGACGAAGTGGGCGGGTGATGCAGCGTTGTTTTAATCGTTGGATGAAGATCCAACGGTCAATCTGGAAGCAGAACTCCTTAGCGCCGAACATCAGCGGAGAGCGACGTGGCGACTTTTCGATCGCTCATCGCGATCGAACGACGGAGAGTGCTCCCGCCTGAAGCAAAACGAGCGGACGACGTGGCCTCTTCTGAAGCGTCGATGCGCGATCCAACGGCTCCAAGCGATCCCGATTCGAATGCGAAATGGATGCGGGCGCACGAATTTTAAAGGCCACGCGTCGATCGCTTGTCGAATCCCGCTTCGATCCGACGAATCCTATTTGCGCCGGCTGTAAACTTGGGTTTGGGCTTGATTTAGAGCGGGTTTTGGGACCCGTTAAGCTATTAAACCCGCAATCTTCTTATATAAGGTATTCTTGGGTTTTAGCTTGATATTCTTGGCGTATTTTGGCGATTTTGGAGCCGATTTTTGCAACAAATCCCTGAGATTACAGAGAGCAATCTGAGGGAATTTTCAGAGGCTTTTTAGGGGAAGAAGAAGGGGTTTCTTAGGCTAAAAGAGAGCGTATTTGGTGATATCTTTTGAACTCTATTGCGTATTTTCAATTCTATTTGCTTGTATTGCTTAGAACCATGTTTAATGTGATGAAATTCTGAGTTATTTTCAGTATGTGTGGCTAAATTTTCATTGTGCATGGTATGGTGTAGTTAGCAGATATGATTTGCATTTGCTTGGTTGAATCTTTGTGCTAAATTGTCAACGTTGATAAAGTTGTAATCTTTTTTTTTAATCATCTTTTTCATCTTCCAAAAGAACGTGATTGAGTTGATGATCGCCCCACAAGGGTGAGTTTTGATCTCTCCAAAGGGGAGTTTCATATCGTATTTTTAAAAGATTATAACTTTAGCAACGATCATATTCAATATTTTGCTTTAATCCCTACAAGGGTATTTTCCGATGAATTGCTCTCAAAAAGAAAATTCATTGAGTTATATTTAATCAACCAAATTAATACAAATCATGGACCCTAATGAACCCATATCATGTGCATACTTCTCATAGATATTTTTATAAACGAAAGTTTCTTTTGCTCGTATTGTTCACGAATTCAAAACCACGATCAAACTCCACTCACACCACCATCATCAAAAGTGGTTAGTTTCTTTACGTTGACTTTCTGTTTGATTTAAGCTTTGTGGTTGCAACAGATTTTCTCCCGATGATTCGACATCTGGACTCCCAGATCTATATTACTTGCACGGACTCTTTCGCTTGAGAGAAGCACATTTTTGGGCTGAGCAATGAGTGATAACTGTATCTGCTTTCAGAACATGATGGATGTATAGACGAATATGAAATGATTGTATAGATACATAGGAGATCTGCAAGCCTAAAGCTTGTACAGATCAGGGGGAGTTGATAGTAGAGTTGTACTCTTTTTCCCTTAGCTATGGGGTTTTCCATTGGGTTTTCCATAGCCAAATGTTTTTAATAAGGCAACCTCATTTAACTCTGGACCCTGAAGTGTCCACCTCTAATGAAAGCTGAAAGACCTACAAGCATAAGGCTTGTACGGATCAGGGGGAGGAACCTGTGAGTTGCACTCTTTTCCCTTAAGCTGTTGGTTTTTCCCACTGGGTTTTCCACAGCTAAGATTTTAACGAGGCAAACATGATTACTCAGGATCCAGAAGTATCCACCCCCTTAGCTTTATACGCTAAGACCAAAGTAATGGATGGATAAGGGGGAGTGTTGTGAGTGAGGGAGGCCCACAACTTATCCCTCCATTACTCCCCACTTATTGGAGTAATGGGGACCTTTGGTTTCTATGTGTCTCTTCACACACCGTATGAAATTGTAAATATAGAAATGCTATTTGCCATGGTTACTCTTCTCTCTAATTTTTCAAACACAGAGTAATTTTTTTTTGAGGGCGTTATATCAGCCACATAATTTACGTGGATGATACTCGCAACGACCATAGAAATGCTAGCCATGTAATTGAATTATCCACAATATTTCTATAGTCGATGTTAAAAAATTTAAAGAAACAACGAGAGAACTACATTTGTCATGTTTACATACAATTTAAATATCATAATTGTAAACACAATTCAATAAAATATAATAAATGAATCCAATCCATTTGAATCCAACCCATTACAAACACAATTTGTTACAAGTATTTTCATGCATCCAATCCAATATAAGTTCAAATCTAATTCATTCCAACCCAATTCATATAGTAACAAATATCCAATTCTGTCCAAATTGCACGAGGAAATTCACTCCTTGACCACCTGCCCCCCCCATTAACCTCTTCATACATATATACCTCATATGTCTAATTCAACCCAACTTAATTATGAAACTAACCAAACCCAACATACATATACGCATACTACACAATGTCACGTAGTAAAGATAAAGTGCATACAGCATTTGTTAAAAACAATCACAATGCTAAAGAAACAATTGCCAAAAAAGGATAGTGTATTACATAACTAAATGAACATAAGTAAGTGTAACTCCGATATAGCACTGGGTTGGCTCGATGACCTCTCGGTTATTTATTTGAGCGACCAAGCCTGGCAAATCCCGCAGTTTCGACCCAACAGACCGCAGGCCCGACGTAAGGCTGTACGTCTCCTCCTTTAAAGCGACAAATCGACTGACCGTTGGGATCCTTCGTTTAAAGTGTCGGCTCACCTGGAAGGCATTTAATGACTGACCGTTAGCTCGTCATCAATGTCAATAGCTTAGGCCAAAAACAATAAAGCAGCATTGAAGCTCGGCCATACCCTAACGTCTTTCAACAGCCATCCCCTATAAAAAGCATCTCGAACAATGAGAGAGGGGACGATTCCAGAGAAATTCTCCCAAACATTCTCTGACAAACTCCTACACTTGTATTTGTTCCGCCTAAACTTTTCATTTCCTCAATGGCTCGATGCGATAACCATCGGTTGGTCTTCCAACAAATCGACCATTACTTACCACGAGCTTTCTTGAGTCACTATCTAACTTAAGCATCGAACGTGATAAGGTCGTACCCCAGATCCGACTATCCCTAACGAGCTTCTCGTGTTGCAGTAAGCTGAAGGTAGCCCGTGAACAGCTCGGAGTAAGGTACATTCATCCCGTGGTTAGCTCACCATGTACCCAGTCAGCTGCCAACGTCATCACACGACAGCTAGTGCAACTTTACCTTCATCCATGGTCATCCAACATCATCAGTGGTGAAAAAACACCCGTAAACAAACACCAACTTAAGCATCATCATCAGCATCGACATCCCCCACCATGTCATTAGATGGTCGAGTCGACCCTTTTGCACAGTCACCGCAAGTCTAAGCAAAAAAAAAACATACAATACAAAGTCAAATATTTGAAAACTCTAGTCTCAAATGAAAATGTGAAAGTATTAATTATATTTTGGAAGTGCATGCATGTTTGAGATCGAGTTAAAATATATTTTGTGCATTCATGCATGTATCGGTGATCAAGTATACAAGGAAGAGTTTTTTTATCAACTATGGAGTGTGCAAGCATGTGCAAGAACACATTATTGTAACTTAGGGCACAAAAGTTTTGCAATCAAACACTATACTAGCTTTGAATTTTAAGCTCTACTATGCATAAATATGCAGATAAGCACAATGCATAGAAATGGAAATGTTTTGATTATTACAAATGACATGTAAATGTAGGTAGGGGTTGATTGGCATTGACAAAAGTATTCAGTATGTCTTCCATAATAGATTATGTATCAAAGATTTCTTTAATCAGAAAATCAAAATAAAAAATAGAATTAATTATAGCACTATCTATTATGTACATCTAGATATAATCTGGTTACTATGTTTGTTTACTGTAATTTGACCTATACGAAGCCTAGAACTTTCAATGTTTTAAAAATGGTGTAAATTTTTTACCAGCAACACCTGTAACAATTTTAGGATTTGCATTAACTTCTGTTTTGTAAGCACCTTTAAAACTTTTGATTTTGAAATACAATAATAGTATTTATTCTATGTACATATTTCATTTGGGGATATAAATACCTGTAAATAATTTAAAGCTCCTTTATCCGAACCCGTGAGACAACTCAAGTTGGGTTAATTTTTTATCATGTATTTCAGATTAAATGCATTTCTATAAATAAATAAATATGTACAAATAAATAAATAAATTATTCCCCCCATCGAATAATTTAAGGTTCATTTACCTGAACCTGGACAACCCAAGTTGTGTTAATTTTTTTTATTTTTTATAAATAAACAAATATTTTACTTCATATCTATTATACAATTCATGAAGTATGTCTTACATGGCAGTTTTGTCCCACGTGACAGTTTTGTCCCAGTCATATTTTTGGTTGCTGACTGGGTTGCCACGTGGGGGTTGGGTGGGTTTCTGGAATGGCTTTGGGATGTGTTTTTGGTGATTTTTTTTTGCGTTTTAGTCCATGTTTTTCCTCTTTTTTCCCCCGGTCCTCCTCTTACACACACAGCCACACTTTTTTCAGTTTGGCGACCGCTTATCTCTGTATTTGCGCCTGGGCGACGACTGCCTCCGTGCTCTCCGAGCACGTGTTATGCCTAGTTTAACAACAAAAAGAACTTTTAAAACTTTTTTGAGCCACACCACTTTTAAGACTTTCATAAACTTATTTTTAAAGAAATAAGCACGTTTAAAACTTTTTAATCTGATTTACCATAATAGTATTTGTTTTATGTACATTTTGCATTTAACTACGAAATACGTGTGATTGTATAGAGTATTTTCTCCCAATCAGAGATAAATCCATATCCATATCAAATATCTAATATTTGAATAAATTATCTCACCGACAAATTAATTTAAACGTACTTTACAGCAAGGAAAGAAACAGTTGCTTAAATTACTTTCACTGATTGCGCGCGAGCCACAACTACCGCTTTCATTGGTTCGTTGGGCGTATTAGGGTTTGATGGGTCCCGCACGGGTGCAAAAAAGTCGGTGTCTCTTTGTTTATTAACAACCCCTAACCTATTCTCCCAACTAACTCCAATCCGCCCTTTATAGGTTTCGTCTCATCACAAGCCCTTCCCCCATTTTCCCACTTGTTTCTTCTTGGGTTCTTCTCTGAGTTCATTCTTTCGCCCCAATTTCGTCCTTTTCCCCTTCCTCTCTCTCTCTCTCTCTCTCTTCAGATGCCACAGGTCGACCTCGAAACCCTAGTCTGCGGCGGCGGCGCCGGTGACGGCAAGGTGTCCTGCGAGACCCTGGTCGCCACGCTGCCGGATCCAGATCCCAACCTCCCGCCCGAATCCATCACCATCCCCATCGACCTCTTCGACCTCGCCGCCGCTGTCACCTACGACCGCGACGATTCCACCAAGGAATCCACCAACCCTAAATCCCATACCCACACCGCCAACCCCACCAACCCCAGCCCAAACCAATGGCGATCCAACTCCCAACGCTACGCCGCCGCCAGCACGAATCTTAAGGCGAACGGGCCCATCATCGGCCTCCCCAACAAGATCAAGCACGTGACCTGCACGTCCTCCCGCCACCGCACGGACACCAACTCGAGAATCTTCCCCAAGAAGAAACCGTCCGGACCCGTCGGCGCCGACGGGTCCGGCCGCAAGTCGGCGGTGCCAGAGTACGAGCCGTCATCGCCGAAGGTCTCGTGCTTCGGTAAGGTTCTTTCTGATCGGGAGAGGGAGAGATGCCGGTTAGCTCACAGCCGGCGGTCGAGGGGATCGCCGGGTTTCTGGGCGGGGCTCGCGGCGCTGTTCTCTTGCGGTGGCGGGGGAAAAGAGATGACGGTTGAAGCGGTCGAAGAGACGGGTTATGATGACGTGTCGAGGGGGAATATTCTGTTGAGGAAGAGGAATATTCCGTTGGATGACGACGAGGGGGATAACGGAGCGGCGGCGCCTGGGCTGGGAGGGATGAAGCGGTTTGCGTCGGGGCGGAGGGCGGCGTCGTGGGGGAGTGACGTGGAAGCGGAAGCAGGATGACACGTGGCGGTGGATCTGAGCAGGCGGTCGCTGGACGAGGGGAATGGCATGGGGCCCGCTGCCTCCTGAATCCTGATTTAAGGGAGTTTTTAAAAAGGTTTTGTTGGATATTAGATAGATTTGTTTTCAGTTTGGCAATAATGGAGGATTATGTAAATATGGTACAAAATTCTAAATTCTCAATTATGGTTGGAGTTGGTTGCTAAATTTGATTGGAAATGTTTGTCGCGTAGCGTTGGTAATTGAGTGGTTAGAGGTAAATCATTTGTGGTAGTTATGGGTTATTTAATTTTGTTAGGTAATGCAAATAATGAATAAAGATAGGGGCGGCCTAAATGCACCTCAATCTGAGGTGCATTATGGGAAGTTAACCTAAAACAGGAAAAAAATTGAAGAAAGAGAACCTGAATTGATGTTTGATATGATATTTTTCCTCTATTTATAGTAAAACGTCATTTACATGCACCTCAAACTAATGTGCATGTAGTTCTCGCCTAAAGATAAAAGAAAAATTAATAGGCTTTTAGTGTATTGTAAATTAGCTATTTCTGTTTTTTGTTCATAATGTTTTTTTATTCTAAAACATTTTTAGTATTATCTTTAACATAATAAATCCATCTCACTTCCCATGGATTAACAATCTAGATTATCATGTACTAACAAGCGAACTAACAAGCAAACGTCATAAGCTTTTTTAAAAAAGGTTAAAAAATTCTAGTCTCCATTTAATACAAACCATTCATACATGCATTAGATTCACACCCCCATAAACTAGTGGTGGCAAACAGGTCAGTGGGTTTGAGTCGGGTCAAATTTGACCCGAACCCCGAACCGAATAAGGGTAAACCTTAACCCGACCCGGATTGAATCCGGGTCGGGTTCGGGTTAACTCGTCAGGTTAATATTTGACTTATACACAACTGCTCCGTTTTCGATATCCAGCTATTTATTAAGAGCCACCGACAATTTATTAAGTGTTACATAATTTCCAACAGCTCGTCGCTTAAACCACACTGATGATAATAAGAAAGTATAATTAACGTTACCATTTTATTAACGAAAGTAATAAAATTAACTAAAAAGTTGTATATAAAGGGAATCGAATCCAAGACCTTTTAAAGAAGAAGACAAATCATATAAGCACAACTCCTCTTGCAACTGTGTATTGAAGTTATTATATAAATTTTTTATATATAAAGAAAGTAAACCATGTTGAATTCGGGTCAACCGGGTTGACATGCCAAACCCATACCCGACCCGGATTTTATCTGGGTCGGGTTGGGTCAAGCCGGATCCTACTTGACCCGGATTGGCCTCTACCCATACCCGGTTAAGGATGCCGGGTTCGGGTCAGGTCGTGTTGGGTCAACCCGGATCCTACTTGACTCGGATTGGCCTCTACCCATATCCGGTTAAGGATGCAGTGTTCGGGTCGGGCTCATTCTGCCACCCCTACAATAAACTTCAATTTTCAGTTGCCTGTTTTCATGATTTTATAGAATAATTAATAAATGCTGAATGGCAGCGTTTTATTTTAATATTTATCATTTTGTTTGAAATGTCAATTTTTTGAGTAAGTTTTTTATTTAATTATACAACCATAAATCTAGCTTGGTTTAAAAAAATTCGGTCTCGTCTAACCATTACAGACACAGCATTGGGCCGATCCAATGACCGCTTGGTTGTTTAATGCCCAGTAAAACACGTAGCTTCAGCCCAACAGACACGAGTGAGGTTATTCGTAATAATCGAAGTCCAATGGCTAGAAAAATTTATTTTTACCTAGGAGAGTCAATGAAACAAATTCTAAACTTATGGGAAGGCAGATTTATTTCAGGGTATTTGCGTGAAAAATGATATAATTTTGAAATTAAATGCGTCCGTCTCCAACCACCAACTGCTCGTACGGTGGCTCGATGGAAAGAGGGCCCTTTGTTGAGGGTGAGTGAAAGTAGTTGGACAAACATGTGAACTTTGGGCCCACACCCGTTTGACAATCTAAACACCATCCTCCCCTTTTTCTTTGTGAGAGTCAAACACGCTGTTCTTTCTTGTCCTTAACTCGGTTTTCTTTTTTGTTAGAAAAGGGGTGGCTAAATTAGCTTAAACAGCCATGTGGCTTTAAGAAACCTAAGTTAACACCGCGTAGGTTGACGGTTCCGTTAGACAATCCGTGAACCTAAGTTAACTCCTCCTTACTTTTGACCATTCACCAAAACCCTTTCATAAGTTTTTCATCAAGACTTGCTTAAACTTTACCATGCTTCACCAAAAGTACCATGAACTTTACAATTATTTATAGAAACTGCATTTCAATTTGAGTTTGTACTTTCCACTTTCCAATATTATAAGATAGTTTTTATAAATTAGGAAGTTAAAGGATGTTTTGGTGAATTTTTAAAGCGTGGATGGTTTTAGTTAGCTTTTGCAAATTAAGCCCTGAATATAACATTTTCATGTAAAGCACCCTCGGTCCTAAATCTTATCTTTCTTTATATTTGCAAACTCAGAATGCCTATGTGGTTCTCCAGTAAAACTTAGAATCATCTTTTGCACAGCATGACTCCACAATTTTACTTCCTATATTTCCTCGAAAGCAAATACATTAATGTAAATAAACAAGCATAAACTTCTTCAGAAAATTAATCCTTTGCCTCTTCGTATTAGATTCTTAGTGGAAAAAATGATATTAGCTGAATAGGGATATGCTACCAGACGATTTAAACAAGATCTAAAAAGCTGAAATAAAGCTACGAAAATAGCAATATAAATTTAAAAAAAATAAGGAATTGAAAGAATAAAAATTAGCATTCATGGATGAGAAATGATGATGAGTTGTTCCACAAAAAATAATCATATGAATCAATTACCTCCAAATACTTTTTATGTCGGATACATTACTTACAAATTATAACAAACCAAATTTAAAAAAAATAAGCAATTTAAATTAACCATCCATTCTGTTGAATGTGATCTAACATGTTTAAACTATTTACAAACTCAATTTTAAATGATTTCAACACGTTTTGTGTATGCAAAATGTGGCGACAAAATCGACGTTTTTAAATGTTTATAAAATTGACCACCCACTTATGCACATTTACAAAGTGTTCAAATCATTTAAAATTTATTTGGTATGTAGTGTAAACATGTTAGATCACTCACATCCAATGTAATAGAATTTTAATTTGAATTGATCATTTTTAAATTTGGATTGGTAAGACTTGCTTGTTTAATCCCTCTGAGTGTACCATAGTCTAACATGTGCGCGTGTGCGCAGGTACACACACACACGCTCTCTCTCTCTCTCTCTCTCTCTCTCTCTCTCTCTAACAAAAGCATCCAGAAACAATGGAACTGTGTGTATTTTGATTGCTGAAGACCAACTGAAACAGTGTGAATAGTAATTAACCAATTCACATGTCTTATGAGAAGTTTGGTTTTAAGGTAAAACATTGAATCAACATCACTTTACGACTGAAAGTAAATAAAATGCATTACAATTATGCTTAAATACATACGCAATATGGATATGTGAAATACATGTACACTATAGACATGCCAAATACCAGGCAATTGTTGAAGGGGGAGCAAAAGAACAAGCACTTGATGTATGAGATACCAAGGTTCAGAAATGATGGCACACCTAGCATGGAGAAAGTTATGCTTGTTGAAGAGCATAAGTTGCTCTCAGATACTGAACAATGTCTGCGCTTTCGAACATTTTCACTCCGGTGTTGGGGTCTTCCAAGTAAGGAGCCTACCATTCAAGCACGACACGAGAGTTAGTTGACAACCGCTCTACTCAAAATTGTGTTGCCATCAAGAAACAATGTTAATACTAAAAGATTTAAGATGTTAGGGAATAGGGAAATGTCAAGAAGATGAAAAACCTGAAAATGTCCCACTCTCTCAAATAAAATCTGTCGTTTTGGACTGCCTCGAGCACAGCTGTAATGCAAATTTGGTCAAGAGAATTTTTTTGAGAAATGATTAGATTAGTTTAAATAGCTGCCAAATAGCTCATTTTTATGATCTAAGTAAGAAGGTTACCATCACACAGTTGTTCCCATCACTCTACATATCAAAGTACTAACTCCTATGTCGAAACACAATATATTATAAATGTCTAGTCATGCAAATGTTATAGGAAATTCTTGTCTAGAAATCAAATTTAGAAGTACCAGAACAAAACATGAACATGGGCGGCATCATAGAATTAGAGCTTGTGATGTCATGATTTAAAAAATATTATCACATTTGAAAATTGAAAATACATATAAAAGCCCGTCATTCTTCACCATTAAAGTCCTTCAGCTTGTCTATAAGATTTATCAGCATCAGACTCGGATACAGCCGGGGATAAATTTGGGACAAAAAAGACAAGATTTTATTCATTTAGGGTTTGGAACTACAAGATTTGGTCTCAATTCGAAAGGAATGCCACTCTTCCAATAACATAGGGCCTAGACAACTACAAATAATCTCTCACAATTTTCTTCATAAGCCTCCCTCATGATCTCTCCTCTCCTATTTATAACAAAACTCTATCTAATGAGCCGATGTCCCGAAATTACCAAATTGCCACTGGCCAAAGGTTTAAGCAGCCCTGAAATTACATAATTGCCACTCATCCTAAAATTACAAAATTGTCACTCACCAATCATTACTCTCCTCCCAACGAGCCATCTTGTCCTTAAGGTGAAATTCCGAAAATTGCTACCGGACTGCAATGAATGACCCCATATCGTATCATACTTCAGAAGAGGATGCTTATCCTCTCCTATCTCTTCCTCCTCAGCTGCTATGCCCTTATCTACATCATCACCGACAGTCAAAACCTGGAGAGTGCGATCCCGACAACGATGTCCTAGGCTAATCTTCTTGTCACAGCGAAAGCGGTCCCTTTACACGCTTATTTTGTATCTCTATCTCTATGATGCGCTTGAACTTATTGTCGGGTTGTGCCTCGCTGTTCATGTCCTGGGCTACCTGATCCCTCAATGGCTGGGTTTTCTGTACATCCTCGTGTCACTGGAGCAGAAAGTGAACATGTTTGATGCTTCCTTAACACGTCGCTCCCATGTGTTCATGTCCTCAACCATCTAAGCCAGCTCCATCATCTCTCCAAGACCCCTCGACCTTAGTAGGCATAGCTCGACTCAAATATGCGAGCCCCTTCATAAAGTTCCCTTCCAACATCGCCTCCGATATTCCTCCCACTCGGCCCGTGAGCAATTCAAACATTTACATGTATTCCGTGACAGTCCCCTCCTGCTTTAGAGCACTAAGCTGTTCGTGCAAGTCGCCTATTAAGTATGGCGGAAACGGTTCAACATGTAATCGTTGATCTCCTCCCATGAGTGCACATGCTGTCTCTGCTCTCTCGATTATAACCATACCAACGTCTTTCCTTTCAAACATAAGGCCCCCACCATTAGCTTCCATTCCTCTGTAAATCGGTTCATTGCGAAGTATCTCTCGACACAGTATACCCATCAATATACGTCATTTTCCTCAAAGATTGACATTTTCAACTTTCGGATTCTCGACTTGACACCAAATTACCCTTCAAGGCTATCCATCGAGATTGTTCGTAATTAAATTGCTAGAATGTGTTTTAATTGGGAGACGTGGGATCCCCAAAATCTTCAATCAAAAATCTATCCGTCGTGCATCCATTCGTCCACCCTTCGTTCCCTTTGGCCTCACCGACACCCATCGGGTCATCACTGCTCTTATCGAAACCCCCGGGCCCTACTACACTTTCGACGAACCATCGATGAACTCCTCCACCCTCATCGAAGCCCCGGAAGTCTCCACCTCCGTCGCTGATGTCCCCAAAGAGGAGCCCGCCGCCGCCGCCCTCGAGAGGTCGCCACCTCCAATTGGGGCCGATAGCCCCCGCCACCCCAAAAGGGATCCCCGTCATCTGCTGATTCCCATCAACCTCTGGGGGTCACCACCGGCATCCCAAGGGTCGTCAATTCCAATCGGGGACTGTATGCCCCTGGGGACCGACACCATCGCCTAAGGGGCCGCGACCCCTCCTACTGCTGTCCCAGGGGACACGAGGCCCCTGGCGGCTGTCCCAGGGGCCGTCGCCCCTAGTTTCTCTCCCCAGCCCAAGCGGCCATGCCGCCTCCATCCGATTCAACCCCCACGGATTGAGTGTGTGTTTGCAACATATGCACTTGGGAAATGCGCACAGTCATGCTCCGCCTTATCAGATCTGTCGTGTGATCGGCTTTCTTCCTCAACAATGATTGCCCTTCCCTCGTTGGCATTTTCTATGGCCGCGTCGTCCTCTCCTATGTTCTCATCGTTCAGATCCGTCTTGGTAGATCCCCCACCAATGGAAGGCGGCTATTCATCCAATCATCATGGCTTCGTTAGCTGATAACATTTCCTCTGTCGTTTTATGCCGTTCCTCCATCGTTTTCTTGAGGTCCTTCACGTCGTTCTCTAAATTCTCCTCCAAAACGCTCATCATTTTCGCCGCCATTGTTTTCCAGAATCGACCGTCCTAATACCTATTTGATATGATTGGGAATAAATTTGGGGTAAAAAGAAGTGATTTTTATTGGTTTAGGGTTTGGAACTACAAAATTTGGTCTCAATTCAAGAGGAAGGCTACTCTCCCAATAACATACGGTTAACTAATCTAGATAACTACTAATAATCCATCCTCACGATCTCTTCCCTCCTATTTATAACAAAACTCTCTCTAATGACCCGTCACTCCGAAATTACCAAATTGACTCTAGCCTAGGGTTTCAGCCGTCTTGAAATTACAGAATTGTCACTTTCTTATTTTGTGCTGGATCTATCAGACTCCTAGCTTTCATAGCCATATGGTGGTGTATTTCATAGCCATATGGTGGTGTATTTCGTATTCTTTACTAGGGATGAAAAATATCAATAAAGTCGTGATAATAAAAGTTGTACGTGAACAAATCATTTTCAAAGTATCTCATGATATAGAATTCGTTTTTCTCCCAAAGGGTAAAAACAGTTCTTTCGAAGAGAAGAACATTGGTGATCTGTAAACTACATCACTTGAAAAAACATCTGCCATCCTGCCAACTGCCAACTGCCAACTAGTTCACTGTAGGTGTGGCAATCTGGTTGTGTCAGGCCAGGTTATTATGCCAGAGTAGAATCTGAAAGATGGGGTGGAATCCTAACGCAACCCAGCTAATAATCAGGTCATCCAAACCTGATCCGAGAGACCCAAAGGGGGGGGGGGGGGGGGGGGGGGGGGGGGGTTTCCAAATCTGTGACCAACTCGTAAGGGTTTCATGCCTAAATCATGACATTCAAGCTTATAGGTTTCATGCCTAAATCATGACATTCAAGCTTATACATCAATACTGTTTCTGTGAAGAAAGTTGATAAACGATAGATAGTCGAGTAAAAATTTAGTCCCAACTATTACTGTTAGAAAATAACATTTATTTTCTTAGATGTATTTCCCTTTCTTAGATGTACTTCCTTTTCTTAGACTTTCTAGAATAGTGTATAGATTATATATATTGCAGGTATCATCCTGTGCATACAGATTCAATACAAAGAGAATTCTCTTCCAACCCTAATATGGGATTAGTGCCTACTCTGAATCCATGTCCATCAAATCCAACTCTAAATCCATCAACAGCCATAAAGAAAAATTCTAAACCCCGCTTTCACTCAGATCTTTCTACTCTCCCTTGATCTCCAATTCTTTAAAAAAAAATCCTGACACCCTTGATGTCGACTGGATATGAACTGTTCCCATCTGCTCCCGGATCTTTCAGCTTTTGCATACCTTCAAACCAGCTTTTGCATACCTTCAAACCAGCTTTTATCCTCAGATCAAATCAAAATTCAAAATCTATGGATGATGGTTTGCAGTATCAGTTTCGGTTATATTAGAAGTTTAGCCAGATACGTATCAGAAGTATCTAACTTAAAGTACTGGTTGCATGTGGATTGGCTTAAAAAATTTCTTCACCTATCCATAGATTATCAATCATCCAAAATATCATCTCCTCTTTTCTAATACATTCTATCAATCTGTCAACTTTATGAATTATCTAAATAACCAGTTTAACTTTTAAAGAAAGACCGGTAGGCTTACAAAGCCCCAAATGGGGAAATAAACCCTTAATAAGGTGGGAAACCAAACCACCATTCTTATAAAGAAGAATTAACTCTTACTTTTCTTCGGAATACGACGAACCTCCGCAAACCACTATTGCCTCCCTGTAGCCTCCGTGTTGAGTTTGATGCTAATAGAGTTCTAACCATATCCGTATTTACATTGAAGAATGATTACAATTGCCAATCTCCATGCATGAACCTATGCATGAACCTAATTGAAGACTCCTAATTATTTTTAGAAACATGATGATAATTTGAGTCAACATTAAATTCATTCACATAAAGTTCACATGAGATAATTTGAATTGGATTCAAATTAATCCTATGGGTTAGAAGATAATTTGAGTTCAACTCAAATTCTATTTCATGCAAGTGATGCAAGATGTGTAAATAAAAATTGGTGTAGGATTATGATAGGAACCAAGGCAAAAATACGATTTTTATTAATATAAACTGAAAATAAAGATAGGTTGATTACACTTAAAGGTGTAATCGCCCTCCCAAGATGCCGGTATAGAGGACGTCTGCACTCTCCCTTGGATAATCTCACACAATATCAATAATCAAGTATGATTGGGGCAGGCTAGCCCTCCCTCTAATACAATTTTAGAAAATAGCCAATTATCCAAATACCCCTACACTAATAAAATAACATAAAATACTCAAAATGAGCCTCCCTATTGGGCCCGGCCAGATCTAACATTAGTTCGCCCCCCCCCCCGAAAATCCACCTTGTCCTCAAGGTGATGCATGAAGTTTCTGGCGGTCCTACTTCAAGTGGGAGTCGTCTTTCACTCCGACCTCTTCATCCTCCACGACATCCTCCTCGTCTTCTTCGGCTATCAGCACTTGCAACTTATGCACCCCATAGTGGTGTCCTGGGGTGAACCTCTTATCGCATCTGAAACACAGCCCTTTCTGCCTCTTCTCCATCATCTCGGCGTCAGTCATCCTCCTGAACTGACCCCCTGCTGACGGTGCACTACTCTTCTCCTCAATCTTCTCATTACTCGTCTAATCTGTCCATGTCGCTGCCTTCAGTTCTCCTGTCATTGCTGGAGCTCCACACGGAACCTGCCCACCCCAACTGCCCTTGGATCTCATCTCCTCCATCTGGTGGTCCTCTACCATCTGTGCCATCTCCATGACCTCCACCAGCCCCTGGGACTGGTATGGGCGAATACCTGAGCGTATAACGGGCTTTAGCCCCTTCATGAAAGTCCCCTCCAATGACTCATCAGTGACCCCTCGCACTCGCCCTGAAAGTGTCTCAAACTTCTCTATGTACTCCCTCACGGGCCCGTCCTGCCTAAGTGCAAACAACTGCTCATGGAGGTTCCCCATGTGAGGATCCTGAAACCTCTCCAAGATGCGGTCCTTAATCTTCTTCCAACTGCGAAATAAGTGTTGCTGCTCCCTCCACTGATACCATCCTAAGGATCTCCCCTCCATATATACATCCGATGCCTCCAACTTCTGTACCTCTGTCATGCGAGACATAGTAAAGAACCTCTCTGCCATATAAATCCACGCATGCGGATCCTCTCCCTCGAACACGGGCATCTTCAACTTCCGTACCCTGCCATCAACCCCAAAATGCCCCTGGTCTGCCCTACCGTCTGCGTGTCTGTGATGATGATAGTGTTGCCACCTCTCCTGATGTGTCTTATGTCCTTCCAGTGGCCCCCTCCCACGGTCTCCATTGCCCCCTCGTGGACCCCTTCCTCGTCCTCCGCAGCCTCCCCAGTCCCCACCATAGGCACCTCCCCCTCCATCTTTATAGTAGCCGCCCCTCCATCACCATGATAAAACCCACCACCTTGTACCCGCCCTGGATAGCCGTTGGGCGGCTGATAGTGCTCATAGCCGGGACGCATCACGGGAGGCCGAAAAACCGCAGAACGGGGCTCCCCGTGGCCAGGAAACCCCCTGGCGGCTGCCACAGGCTACCGAGCCCCCGACAGCCCCTGTCGAGGCTGCCGGAGGGCCGGTGGTCTCTCCGGTGTGTCCGACAGGGTCGACCGACCCTGCTGCAGGCCGGCAGGGCTCGGTGCCCCTGTCGGTGCCCCTCTTGGGCGGGGCGGCTGCCCCCACCCAGATCTGGGGCTGGCCGACCCCAAGGTTGGGCTAGGGGGTTCGGCCGGCTTCCTTCGCCCCTCCGTTGATCTCTGACGAACTCCTCGTTCTTCCATGGCTCCTCTTCATCTTTGAAGTAATCCTCGGCGTCGGAAAGCAAGCCTTCACCAAAATTTTCCTTCTTTTCCTTCACCTTCTCCAAAGGTGTCACCTTTTTCGAAGGATTAGGTTTTGCGCCATCGTTTCCACCCTTTCCGGTGAGGATCGAAAGTTGAAAGATGATTTGCGCGAGGGCCTCGTCTTGTTTGTATTGCCTTGCGTTCATCCTCTCGTGGGAAGCCGTGATCCACTCGTTGGAAGCCGCGATCTGATCAACGGAAGCCGTCAACTTTGCAATTGCTTCTCCGTTCTCCGTTAGGGTTTTCTTCATGCCTCAATCTCCGCATTAAGCTTCTCCTCCACGGCATCAATTCGATCTTTGGCCCTCGTCGACGCCGCCATGGATCGTGTTGGCCTAGTTAGCATACTAACTACGTCACACTTTTAATTTTGATGATGACAAACAAGTCATGCATGTGGTACTAATGTTTTCATTAAGTTATTTCAGGGCCAATTGTGCAAAAGAAACTGTTAGTGCAAAAGAGAAATAATGTGTGGACAATTGTGCAAAAAGAAATTCAAAAAGAGTCATAAATCATAAACAATTATCCATGCACCATGAAGATGAAGATTTGATTAGTCAAAGATTGAAGATTGGATTGGATTCAAAAGGGTTTTTATCAAATGAGGATTCCTATCTTCAATAGGATTTGACTAAGTCAAAGATTGAAGATTTGATTGGATTTTAAAGAGGAAATCTAATTCAAAAGAAGTTTGTAATACCCCGTATCTGGGTGTCGTTACTTTTGTAATATTTTTATGCAGGTCCTGCAGTTACCAGTGAAAACAACGTGGAGCAAGCAGAAATTAACATAATTTAAAATACTCATTTCATTACCATCATGTCTGAATTACAAAGCTCTATACAATGAAAATAAAGTACATCCTCACTCTAAGCTGAAACATAAATATATGGAAACGAAGATATAAATGTCACTCACACTCAACCGATCTTCAAAGTTCGTCGTCCTGAACCGGAAGCTCCGTCTGTTCATACACAGGTGCCTCCGCGTAGTCTTGTTCGTCACCTAGTGAATAAAGAGGTACCACTGCTCAATAGAGTAGATTTATCTAACCAAACGACAGCAATAATATCGATACATGAATAAAGAGGTATACCTGTATAACTGGTATTATGCCAAGATTTAACATGTTATGGTTATTTCAATGTCGTCAATTTACTATGAAGTCATACTATTAAGATTGATCAATTCTAAATCGTAAACTTATAACAGAGAACACGATGTGCAACCCGGAGACCATCTTGGACCGCAGGGTGCTACCCTGGGCCAAGTCTAGAAGTCAACTGTGACGGGACTCAGGATCCGTAACATAAATCCTCCCAGATACGGGCCGAAAGCAGGGCTCCAGTCGCTCCCGCACTCTCTCATTTATAAGTTTTTCCAAACTCCAGCGAGTCCTATAAAGTTGTTTAGTTAACGATTTAATGGTATATGCTAATTCCATGGCAGGTAATGTCATCTACCTTACTCATTATCCTAGCTTACGCAATTTAATGAGTTTCTTTGCATCATGTCAAGTTACATTCTCTGCTTTAAAACTGATCATATGTATCAAGCATCGGATACTGAATTAAGTCCAATTTACTTTAAATTCATGCGTCACCTTTAAATTGCGTAATTGAAGATATGCGATCAGTTCTAACAATTAGGATTTCCATGGAATTCAATAAATTCTTGTACATGGCTGGAAACTTGCATTCAAGATAAAATACTGATAATACTCTACTCCTTCACACTAGTGTAAACTAAAGAAATCTGAACTTAAACTTGCATAAATTTGGTAAACTGACATTCAGTTTAATATACTTGCATTCAGATTTACATACCTAAAGAAAACTGAATTTAGAATCAAGTTTCACCTTTTACGTTAACTGAACTGAGAATGAAAAAAACTGAAACATTTAGATTTCCATTTATTTTCAGTTTAGCTGAAATTAATTGCTGAAAGTATGGACTGAAAATTTTAGTAACTAGGGGATCAGATTGTGGGAAATTCATCGCGTTGTGGGGGTACTCAAACCTGTGGCAAAGTCTACATTGACTGCAACTCTATCAGCAAGGAACCAGGCTAAAAGATTATCAACTGCGAGGGATAGTGGGGGTTTTCGAGGTTCAGATATTAGTTCAGAAGATGATGCACCAAAAACAGCGAACACCGAAACCCCAGATGGTCAAATCATGAAGGCAGAAAGGTTTCAGAACTAAACAGAAGCCGAAACCCCCACAAAGTAAAGGGGTAAACTGAAACTGCAAGGCCGTACAACCCTCAAGCGAAAACCCACGGCCAGACAAGTTAAGAGAGGAACTGAAAATAAATACATTAGCCATTCATAACCCCCGAGAGCCCAGGCCAAGCAAGAAAGGAGCCAACCCCACAACAATCAGACTGATAGGGATTAAAACCCTAAAAAATGTTCCCGTCATCATCCAATCCCAAAAATCCAACTTTCATATGAATTTAACTATGAATTTCATTTCAGAAATTAAACAGTGGAATCGAAATTATCTGAAGCATAGAAAGATAAAAATCTACCTTTTTGAAGCCGATGATCAAGAAACCAAAGAATAAAAGCCCCCAGCCAAAAATCCAGATAATACCCGCAATGAACATATTCCAGATCTGAAGAAGACCAAGCCGAAAAAGCCCACAAAGTAAAAACGAACCTAGAGTTTTCTTAGAAAGTTAAGAGAAGAGGAAGATCTGAAGATATAGGGCTTGAAGGAGCCGTTGAAGAGGAGATCGTGGGGCCGTGGGGTTGTGGCGAGATCCTCTCGCGTAACCGATGATGAGGAGAGGCGGCGGTTGCGATTCCTGCGGAGGAGATAGAGAAGTGAGGCGGGTCGTGGCCGGCGTCGATCGATCGGCGCGATCGAAACACGCGCGAGAGAGGGCGATCGCTGCGAGCATAAGCCCTAGGGAGAATCGGGCTTGAGGAATGAGGGAGAGATTGAGGGCAGCTGAAAATAAAAGAAGCCCACTTGGGCTTGGGCTGATGGGCGGCCCAAAAGAAAGAAAGGGAAAAAGAAAAGAAAAGAAAAAAAGTTTTTTTATATAAAGAAACTAGGCCAGTTACAACGTTCATTCTTAAGATGAATCATATCTTCAATAGGATTGAATACTCTCATATTTAAACATACATTCATGCACCATGAAGATTGGATTGAAGATGTGAAAACTAAGTGTTCTAATTGAATAGAAACTCCTATCTCTATAAAAGGAGAAGACTCTTTCCTTGGAGAACTATCCCCAAGCATCCCAAAGAGCCAAAAAACTCCAGAGATCATCTCCTCCATTGCTGGCCGAATTTCTCTCCTCCAAGCATCATAGAGATCATCAATTTCGAAGGAAGACGACGATGATCTACAGACGTCGCTGAAAAGTGAATAACTCTTGATCCAGAGCTCCAATCGACGAACCGTTTGCGCTTGGAGGACCACATGGCGATATTTATATTCTGATCAGCCAGCAAGAACAGGTCCAGATCCGGGAGTTGTGCAGAACAGTCCCTGCAGATTTCAGATGTGTGCAACAAACTTCAGAGGAGCATAACGTTTGATCCAGAGCTCCGATCGACGAACCGTTTGCACGTGGACGATCACAACTTCATGTTCTACGCATCGGTGATATTTATATTCTGATCAGCCAGCAAGAACAGATCCAGATACATCAGTTGTGTAGAACAGTCCCTGCAGAATTCAAATTTGTGCAACGAACTTCAGAGGAGCATAACTCTTGATCTAGACGTCGGATTGACGAGCTGTTTGCGCCTATGCGATCATGACTTCACAAACTACATCACGGTGATATCTTTCTGATTTTTTACGTCAGTATTAAATCAGTTTGATTATATTTTTTGTGAGGCTGTAATGAGAGAATAGCTTCAGCCAGACGCTATCTTTGAGCGTAATACTTGTGAACACTATTTTGTACGGTTGATCACCATCCACAAGCGCGATCAGGTTGTTTACCTTTTTGGTTATAAAAGGGGTAAAATCCTCGTAGGTTTTGGGGTCGGAGTAGAGGCATGGAGCCACCCCGTTAAACACACTTGTGCTTGCATCTCTGATCTGTGATTGTGTGATTTGCATTATTCCGCCGTGTGTTAAATTTTTAATTTGTGCCATACACCCTATTCACCACCTCTAGGGTGTTTTTCAGAGCATCATGCGCTGATACCAAAATGATAGGAACCAAGTCAAAAATACGATTTTTATTAATATAAACTGAAAATAAATATAGATTGATTACACTTAAAGGAGTAATCGCCCTCCCAAGACGCCGGTATAGAGTACGTCTGCACTCTCACTGGGATAATCTCACACAATATTAATAATCAAGCATGATTAGGACCGGCTAGCACCCCTCCCTCTAATACAATTTCAGAAAATAGTCAATTACCCAAATACCCCTACACTAATAAAATAACATAAAACACTCAAAATGAACCCCCCATATTGGGCAGGCCAGATCTAACAGATTAGTTGTTTTAATCCAGTTTGATTGAAGCCAATAGGCTAATAGATATCTTCTATACAAAAATCCTATTGTATTCTATTTTAATGCATCAAGTTCTAAATGATAATTCTTCTCCTCAGGAGTTTCTTATGATGCTTTATTTGTAAGTTCGAGTTCAAATGATGTATTGCTCTATACTTTGTGTATTCTCACCTTCTGATATAATGATCATCAAACTGTCACTTAGGCTATAGTGCCAAACCACTTTAATCTGTTGTATCGTCTGTGATGTTACTTCTTTATTTTTTTCTTGTACAACTACGATTTGCTTTTGTGCTTCCATAATCTGAAACAAACCAATATCAGAGCATTGGTAATGTTCCTGATCAAATTCAAGCATGTCATCTATGAAGCATAAGATTGACAAGTTCGATGGGAAGAATAGCACAAGTCTGTGACGTATCAAGATGTGCACTCTGGTGAAATAACAAGATATTCTAAAAGCACTTGTCGGGAAAAACAAAATACGAAGTTCCATGTCTGAAAAGGAGACAATAACCCTATAAGCCATCGATGAAGTTTTTATGGAGGTAACAGATGAGGAGACTGCGTGTGACTTGTGATTCAGATTGTCTGGCTTGTGATTCAGATTGGAATTATTGTACATGATCAAATCGTTGACTAGTAAGCTATTATATCTAAAGAAATGTTTGTTCATTCTTTGTATGAAAGAATGTACGTTATTGAAAGACAATCTTGATAAATTAAATAACTAAAAGACAATCTTGATAAATTAAATAAAATTCTGATAGATCTTAAAAATATATATGCTAAAATTGATGACGGAGATTCTGCACTAATATTATTATGCTCTTTACATTCTTCTTTCAAGAATTTTGTGAACTCTATGCTTCTTGACCGAGATGCTCTATTATTGGAAGACATGAGATCTGTTTGTTAATATCATGAGTTGCGATAGAAAGTTTCTAATACATGTGAGGAGGTTTAAACTCAAGATTTGGTTGGAAATGATTCCAATTAAGGAAAGTAATGTGGTCGATCAGAGAAGCATGCAGAAGATTCCAAATCTAGAGAAATGTCAAAATCAAAATCTCGTTTGAAAAACATTGAGTGCCACTATAGCAAATAAAGGGAATACAAAGTTCGATTGCTCAAAGAAGAAAACAAATGATAAAGAGAAGTCACATGATAACTCCTCAGTTCTTGGCTGGCACTACAAAAGAAAATTCTCAAGATATTGATATGGTTCTCTCAGTTACAGACCATGCTCGCCCACTGATGAGTGGGTGCTGGAATCTGGATGTTCTTTTCATAAGTGCACACATCGTAGTTGGTTTACCGCATATGAAACAGTCAATGGTGAAGTTTGATGGGAGATGACATACACCGTAAGATAGTTAATATTGGGACTATCTGAATCAAAATGCATGATGATATGATAAGAACTCTTGGAAAGGTTTGGTATGTGTCAAATCTGAAGAAAATTTTTACGTCTGTGAGAATTTGATGAGAAAACTAGGGTTTGACAAGATAAAAGAGGATAACTTTATAGATCTTCAAAGAAAATACAAGAAAGAGACTACTTTTGCTAGGGCTAGGGTTTCTACTCTCTAACTAAGAAGAAAACACTCAAAGTTTGCATAAGAAAACAATGAAAAGGCTCTCCTCCAAATAAGAGGGCAGCCAAAGCCAAAATTGCACAAAACCCCCTCCAAACCCGAATATTGCAAAAATACCCAAAAAGCCCCAAAACTTGTCTTCGGCCTACTCCTTCGGTTCACGCTCCTTCTTGTGACGCCTTCGTTGATAAGTGATGATCCTATCATTACTCCCCCCCAAAAGGACCACCTTGTCCTCAAGGTGGAACTGCAGAAAACGCTGCACAATCACATCATAGGGTTCCCAAGATGTCTCATGATCCGAAAGGCTCTTCCAACTAATCAACACCTCCCGTGCGTCGGTGCTCCCCTGACGAATCCCCTTCAGCTCCGCCGGCTCAAGCAGTACCTCTATATCATCTGTGAGTGTCGGTGGTAGAGAAGAAGACACGGTGTGATTCCCAATAGCTCGGCGCAACTGTGACACATGGAAAACTGGTGAATAACTGACTCTGGTGGCACTCGCAGCCGATAAGCCACCTGGCCGACCCTGGCCTCTATCTCATACGGCCCAAAGTAACGGGGGTGACAGCTTCTCGTTCCGCCTCCTAACCAGGGAACGCTGCTGATAAGAGCGTAGCTTCAAATACACCATGTCTCCCTGCTCAAACTGCATGTCCCGCCTGTGCTCATCTGCTCGGCTCTTCATCAGCTGTTGTGCCCTCGTCAGGTGACGTCTCAACTCCTCCAAAGTGTGGTCCCTCTCCTCCAGATACTGATCTACCTGGGAGACCGGGGTAGAACGGTGCCCATAGTGCACGATATGCGGGGGATCCCGCCCATATAGGATCCTGAAGGGAGTGGTCTGAGCTGAGGTGTGAAAGGATGTGTTGAAACAATACTCCGCCCAAGCCAGCCACCTCACCCACTGCTTCGGTGCCTCAGAAACGAAACACCGTAAATATGTCTCAAGTGTCCGGTTGACCACCTCAGTCTGGCCGTCAGTTTGGGGATGGTAAGCGGTACTCCTCTTCAACACCGTCCCAAGTGCCCGAAACAACTCCTTCCAGAAAGTGCTAAGAAAAACCTTGTCCCGATCTGTCACAATAGAACCAGGGATCCCATGAAGACGCACAATCTACCTGACGAACGTAGTGGCCACCGTCACTGCCGTGTATGGATGTCGCAGGGGCACAAAATGTGCATACTTGCTCAACCTATCCACCACCACCATGATGACCGTGTACCCCTCAGATTTTGGCAAGCCGTCAATGAAATCCATGGTTACCTCCTCCCACACCTGGTCTGGCAACGCCAGGGGCTGCAGCAACCCCCAGGAGCTGTGGATAGATACTTATGTCCCTGGCATATGTCACACTTCTCCACCATGTCAGCTACATCCTTTCTCATCCCCTCCCAGAAGAGCGCTCTAGCTAACCGTTGATAGGTCTTCAGAACCCCCGAGTGGCCCCCCACAGCGCTACCATGAAACTCCTGAATCAACCTCGGAATGTGAGCCGACCCCTTAGGTACCACCAAGCGTCCCTTGTACAAGAGACGCCCCCCTTCAACTGAATACCCTGGGTGAGCTGCAGGATCGTGTAGCAGTGTCGCCCGCATCTTGGCTATCCCGTCATCCTCCCCAATCTCCTGTAGCAGGGGCTCCCAATCAAGTAAAATAGGCGCTGACAAGGCCGACAATTGCGAATCCACCTCCCTCCGTGATAGGGCATCGGCTGCCTTGTTCTCAATTCCGGGCCTGTATTGTATCTCAATGTTGTACCCTAGCAGCTTGGTCAACCACTTCTGATGCTCCTCGGTGACCATCCTCTGCTCCAAGAGGAACTTGAGACTCCTCTGGTCCGTCCTCACTATGAATCGTCGACCAAGGAGATAAGGCCGCCACTTCTGCATGGCTAACACAATAGCCATTAGCTCGCGCTCATACACAGACTTGAGCCGAGCTCTAGCCGACAACACATGGCTAAAGTATGCTATCGGTCTACCCTCCTGCATCAAAACCGTGTCCAGGCCGTATCCCGACGCATCAGTCTCCACCACAAATGGCTGCGAGAAGTCCAGTAAGGCGAGGACCGGCACGCTAGTCATGGCCCCCTTTAGGGCCTCAAAAGCTCGAGTGACCTCCTCATTCCAGTGGAAGTTGTCCTTCAATTGCTCTGTCAACGTCCAAGCAATGGTGCTGTATCCCCTGACAAACTTCCGGTAGTAGCCCGTCAAGCCCAAGAACCCTCGTAAGGCTCGTAGGGTGGTGGGTAGTGGCCACTCCACCATGGCTGAAATCTTCGAACTATCCGCCGCCACGTCCTCAGCCGACACAATATGGCCCAAGTACGCCACACTCCGCTGGCCGAAAGTGCACTTCTTACGGTTGGCAAACAACTGGTGCTCCTGTAACTCTCTCAGCACTGTCTCCAAATGCTCCATGTGAGACTCCATCGACCGTCTGTATACCAAAATGTCATCGAAAAACACCAAAACAAATCTCCGCAGGTAGGGCCGAAACACCTTGTTCATCAATGCCTGGAACGTGGCAGGGGCATTGGTCAACCCAAATGGCATAACCAGGAACTCATAATGCCCCTCGTGTGTCCTGAAAGCAGTCTTCTCCACGTCCTCAGCTCTCATTCGGATCTGATGATACCCCGACTTCAACTCAATCTTTCGAGAAAACCGTCGCCCCATGCAACTCATCTAGCAGCTCATCGATCACGGGAATGAGGAATTTGTCTGGCACCGTATCCTTGTTCAATGCTCGATAATCGACACAAAAACGCCAGCTGCCGTCCTTCTTCTTTACTAACAACACCGGGCTCGAGAAGGGGCTCACACTCGGCTGAATCACCCCTGCCTGGATCATCTCATCCACCATTCTCTCAATCTCCCCCTTCTGTACCTGTGGGTAACGATGAGAAGCACACTGATAGGGGAGACTCCCTCCCGTAGTACAATGGCATGCTCGTGGTCACGTGGGAGAGGAAGCCCGTGAGGTGTCTGGAAAACTCCTCCAAATTGAGATAGGACCTGCTGAAGCTCCCACGGTATATCCTGCTCCTGCACAGCCCCGCCAACTGCTAGACCCTGGAGCTCCACCAAAAACCCTCCTACGGACTGGAAAGCTCTGGCCATGGTCTTTAAAGAGACTCTAGATCTGCACAAACTGGGATCCCTCTGAAGGGTCACCACACCCTCTTCGTGCTCAAACTCCATCCTCAACAGTTTCCAGTTGGTCTTTGTTCCCCCCCAATGACTGCAACCACTTCATGCCTAGAATCACATCCGTGCTGCCAAGGTCGAGTGGCAAGAAATCCTCCACCACATGTATCTCCTGGAGGGTCAGGGTCACCCCTTTGCAGATTCCCCTACTACGCTCTACATGACCCGTACCCATCATCACCCCATAGCTGCCGATGTCAACTAGCTGCAGCCCTTATTGCTCCATCACACGGTTGGAGATGAAGTTGTGGGTGGCCCCACTATCAATCAACACCACCACATCCTGCCCAGATATCCTCCCGATCAACTTCATAGTGTGATTCGAAGTGAATCCCACTACGGAGTTAAGTGACACCTCCGCCACGTCCAGCTGAGGTGGTTCCTGCTCTACCTCCTCCTCACTCGGCTCCACAGCTTCCTCCTCTTCTTCCTCCTCTACTAACAGCACCTGAAGTGTGCGATCTCGACAACAGTGGCCGGGGGTGAACTTCTCGTCGCATCTAAAACACAGCCCCTTAGCCCTCTTGTTCTGTATCTCTGCCTCAGTCATGCGCCGGAACTGCCACTAGGTGACGGGCCACCGCTCTTCTCCTTTCCCCCTTGGTATGGTACTAAGGCCTGACTGCCTCATGTAGGAGTACACGGCGCTCCTGGGGCCGCCGCCCCTCGAAGTGAAGAGCCGCCCCATGCTCCCTTAGCTCGCCGCTCCGCCGCCAGTTTGTCATCCACTTGTTTTGTCTCCCATTAGATGTAATCATTGTTATATAACTGAGACAAACAAATTGAAACATTAGTAATCACATAATGCGGTGATTATCATCAAAACTATATTGGGCTTAAAGGCCAATATCTAACAATCTCCCCCCTTTTGATCTCCCCCTTTTTGATGATGACACACATTATGTAAAAATAGGCATTAAAGACATACTAATGCTCCCCCTATTTATATGCATACCAAATGTAAGGCAAAATACATGACAAAATGCATATAATAGGCATTATGTAAAAAACATGCTCAAACACCAATTGTAGCCCAAATACCAATTGTAATGCAATGGAGATAAACATTATTTTTACATAATCACATTTCTCTCCCCTTGTCATTGTCAAAAAGGTGGAAATGAGAATATTTATTCCCCTTTGAAGAAATTCTCCTCCAAGGATTTGAATGTCTCTCCCCCATAGACATGAACGTCAAAAAGATGGACACTTCATTCTCTCCAAAAATATATGACAATATACATGAGAGTTGGAGATGTTTAATACCAAATAAAGAATATATAGTAGGTATCAATTATTATGTCATGCTCCCCTAGATTATAGGATAAGTCAAAATTTGACTCTATGAACCAATTACAAATATGGAGTCATGGCCTTAAAGTGTATCAATGCATTGATATGAAGAAATCAAGCATAAACATTAATACATGACATTAGTTAATAGAAATAATACATACTAATCAACAATGTTAAGTTGAAATTGAAACAATATCCAACAATGTTTGGAAGTATTTCAAAATCATCAAATAGAGAAGAATATGCTTCAAAATAGTTTTGAAATATATATATAATATAAAATCTCCCCCTATGACATTTACATGGATAAGAAATGAATAAATGACATAGAAATCCTCATAGGTCCCATTTTCATGAAAAGTTTTGGAAGAATTTTCAAAAACATGAAAAACTCACAAATGATGGGTATGCAATAAATATAAACATATAAGCATATACCCATGCAATAAAGCACATGTGTGGGAAACCTAAGCATTAGGGAATCAAACCCAAGAGGAATTTGATTTCCTAATATAATCACACAAGGTGATTGCATCCCTAATCAAATTGTTTATGTAAATATCCCTTTCTTGTAAACTAACATTAGTTGGAATCCAAAGACTCATGGATTCCCTAGGCACGGGTTTTACTTTAGCAAGAAGTGTGGATGTGGCATGCTTTTGAGTAGAAAAATTTCTCTTGGCAAGCAAAATGTGAGAGGCTTGTCTCTTGGCATAAATGAAGAATTTTCATTTTCCAGTATCACCTTGTATGTTATATGCTTCTTATGAGTGTTACTGTTGTATAAGAAGGCATGTTGGTTCTTCTTTGATACATTAGCAATATGTCTTGGTTTGGCACCAAACGAAGATGTATAGCTTGGTTTAGAAGCCACATTAGGCTCATAACCCAAACCCCATCTATGATTTACCGGATGTTGTTTTCCAAGCAAATCGTGGAGTGAATCCCTAGAACTAACAAAGCTTTTGAGCTTACGTGATTCCTCTTCGCATTTTAACAAAAGTTGTTGATCGTGAGCTTCTAAGCTAAGGTTTTGAACTTTCAAATTTTCAATAATAGTGTTCAAATCCTTAACGTAAGAGAGTAGTGTGTTTCTCTCACTAGTGTCACATATATGCACGGCATTATCAATTACACTAGTAGAAGTGGTAACATTAACACTAGAAGACTCAATATCAATCAATTTAGTCATGGCATCGTCATATTTGGATTGCAATGAAGAGTAAGCTAGCATGTGTTTATTTATACCTTTGGCTAGCTCGTCATTGCGATGATCAAGTTCTTCATATGACACCTTTGGTTCGAGCTCTTCCTCTTCTTCATCCTCACTTGAGCTTGAGCTAGAAGACTCATCATCTCCAAATGCCATGTAAGCCACATGCTCCGTGGGTGCTTTGGAGATCATCCTTGACGTTCCTTCGTGTGTAACTTGGAGCATATGCCATATTTCGTTGGCCAATTTGCAAGTGGACACGCGATTGAACTCATTGGCATCCATGGCGTAATACAATGTCGTCAACGCATGGCATTATACTTGATGGCGTCCTTCTCCGCCTTTGTTCTCTCCTTCACGGGCTTTGTGATCTCCACATATTCTTCCTCGGCGATATCCCAAAGGTCGTGTCTTCTCAACCATATCATATTTTACTTCCAATCGGGATAGTTTGTTCCGTTGAAGAAAGGGGGTTTCACAATAGATTGTCCTTCCTGAAAGCTAGATGATGCCATTGATGCTAGAGTGCACTAAACTAGGCTCTGATACCAATTGTAGGACATGTCTAACTAAGCAACACACACTAGAGAGTGGTGAATAGTGTAGTGGCAAATAATATGCTAATTAAAAATACTTGCAAATGCAGAATTAAAATGCAAGTTAATTAGCAAGAATCCACAAGAGAGAAACAACAACGGCAAACACAAAAGCAGTATCCTGGTTCCATAACGCCTACTCCAGTCCCACACTCTTTCCAGAGTCTTGTGGATTTCCACTATAAGGCTTTTCCAAGTCAACCCAATACAACTCACATTTTTCACAAGTGCCACACTTTTCACAAGATTCGCTCGTTTCACATGAGCCGCTCCATTCACAAGATAGCAATACAATCTTTTCCAAGATTGCAAACCCTATTCCAAGGGTAATCATCTCTCTTTCCAGAGAGAACACTTCCACAACCTGGAAGCTAGGTTTCCAAGAAATGAAACGAAACAACATACAATCTCCTATTGTCTTGATTAAATGTACTTACTAGACATAAAGCGTAGAGGCAAAAGAGATTGATGTCCAAGTGCTAGAATGTAGCTTTGATGCACTAGTAGACTTCCCTTGAACTTTGAGATCAATTCAACATGAAGATGCTCCAAGGGAAAATGAGAGAGAAAATGAGAATGAAAACTTTTCTCTTGTGTTTTTGGCTACAAAATAATCTTTAATTGTATGTATTGGTGCCAAAAACAGCCTCACAAAGGGGTATTAATAAGCTCTCTCGGGCACAAAAACCAAGAAAACAGCCATATGAAAAAAGCTGTCAACGGCTATAAACGACTAGTTTTCTAACTGACCGGGCGCCTGATGAAGGATGACCAGGCCCCTGGTTAACTATTCAGGCGTCTGGCAAAACTGCATCAAACGTCTGACAGAATCTGACCAAAAAACACTTGATCACCAAAACAGTCATAACTGACTCAAATGAACTCTGATTGAGGTGATTCAAGATGCGTTGCAAAGCTAAAAAATATGCAATCTGATGGGCTTGGAATAGACGAGAAATTCTAACTACAGAAAAACTGACAGGTTTGAATGCAGACAGACAACAGAAAGACATTTTTTTGAAAACAAAAAGTCAGGAAAACACAGTCCACTTATCAGGCGTCTAGAGTTCATTGACCAGAGCTCTGATGCACTGTTCAGGTGCCTGGTCATAGAGCTTCAGAAGCCTGGTCTTCCCAGAATTATGGCCATCACAGAATCGGATACGCCAGGCGTCTGGTGGGTGTATACCAGGCGTTTGGTGATAGGCTGAAAGCATAAGATAGATTGTTTTGGCCATACAACCTATTGAGATGGATTCTAGGAACTTCCTATGGATCACTAAGATGGAAATAGATATGTATAAGAGTGTGTGTCCATCTAATCAAGGCATACAAATGTTCTACTAAAAAAGAGCAAAATACATAAAGAAATCATAAAAGATTTACAATGTATTCATGATTCTTCATGGCTTCATTAATCCAATGCTCTATGCCTTGAGTCCATCATCCCAGCACCACTTGTTGTGTTTCCCATTAGATGTAATCATTGTTATATAACTGAGACTAGAACAAATTGAAACATTAGTAATCACATAATGTGGTGATCATCATCAAAACTATATTGGACTTAAAGGCCAATATCCCACAATCTCTTCCCCCTTATTTTACACAAATATCCAACAACATCGTGCTCCTCAAACAATCAAAATTAACTCATTATTCGTGCAAGTAGGATTTCTAGCCGGATATCAGAAGCTAATAGGTTGCGAAGAGTTTTCCCAAAAAAAAAATTAAAAATCAACATACAAACATGTCACTTAGGTCACCACATGACTACAGACAAACAAAGAACCTAAATCAAAATTGGGTAAATAAATAAACAGTGAGATATGAAGACATAAAACCTGGAAATGTAACAAAGCTTCACCTGTGTTGTATGTGGGGCAATTCTAATTCAACTAGAACTTCACGCACAAGTTTGCAGAAAGGAGAACCCTGCAAGAGTAAACCATTTATAAGTTTTTCTGCTAATCAAACCATCCATAAGTTGCACATCCAAAATTGTAAAAGAGATTAATTTGTATCAGATGGCACCTTGGGAGTTTTCTCAGGTGCAGTTAATGTATCAGTCTCTCATTAGGTGGAGTAAAAGGAACCATATGAGCTATACTTTTTTTCTTTTACTCTTCCAAATAAGAGGATATCACATTAGCTGCATTTGAGGAAACTCTTAGATGCCATCTGTTATTAATTATTCTCGCTGTAAATGTAGTTATAACTAAACTAATACCCTATAGTAAATAAAATCGTAATGCTATCTTCTAACCTCATATGCCCATACTTCTAGGGGTTTCGGTGGGAGTTTGGAAGGAGTATATGAAGACCCCTGCAGGATGAAAAGTGCACCCTTTAAAGAACAAAGATGCTGACGTTATCAGGAAGATCTTGTTGCATGAATTGACTTTTCCCCAGGTAGTTATATCATCTAGCAGGTAGTAAGTACAATTAGCAACTAAAATTGCCCACTGGATTTTGAAAGAAAAGTTGATTTTACTTGCCTTCCCCATCCGACCAATCATTCCGAGTCCTGCAGTTAGAGTCTGCAATTGGAACAACATTTTCATAATGCATGTCAGATAAGACCCTCCATACTTAATCTTAAAAATAAAATAATAAGACAAAAAACTGAAATATACAACAATTACTAGATTCAAATCTTACCGTGAGCAAACCCAGTGACAACATTAGAGGAACAGTCCCATCACCTAAACAAATAAGAATCCAGAGATAAGGCATGCTGAAGCATAATTATTTATAAAATCTTTCATTCAAAATGAGAAAAACTAAGTCGTCTCCTTTTTTTTTCTGTCTGTGCGTGCGAGCGAGTGTTAGGGTTAGCAGGTATCGAACATGGACCCCTACTGCAAATGAAAGAAGAGTTACCACTTGGATGCATGGAACATCAGACAAGGGGAAAACTAAAGCTTTATCTGAAGCAATGCTTACTGGAGCAATAAATAGGGAAGGAACATCAAACTTTAGCTTTACGAACATTCAAATTTCAATCAGATAATATTACATTTGAAACAAGGTGAATTGGTCATAACTTAGCTAAATTACCTCTATGTATAATAAGAACACCAGCAGTTCATTTTAAGATATTTTTGGTGACCGAGACAAAGGCCATGATATAAGTTCTTATGAATTATGTCAAGACAAACAACAGAGAAATGTAAACGCAAACATACCATATTTGTTAACCAGATACTTTATTATTTCGTCTGATTCGTACATAGCAACACCTGTGTTTGGGTCAACCTGCAAAAAAAGTTTAAAAAACATATATCCATAATTGAATCAAATAGCAGTATCCATCATGATATCACATCATGTCGTTATGCATAGTATCTCAGAGTACCACAAGTAATTCTACAGAAAGTTTCCATAGGTTTAATTATGGATTGCATTAGTTTGGTAAAGAGTGACACACGGTCATACTTGCACTATGTCATGAGAATAACTATCCAATATTAGTTCTTCCTAGTAGCATCATAAAACCATCTTTGAAGAAAAAAAGGTGGGAAAAATCGATCTAGTTTGATTAAGCAGGATCCTAAGTCCAGATCCGATGTAGCCAAGCATAGATACTTGATGTAGCCAAGCATAGATACTTAAACCACGTTACTCAATCTGAGCATTCAAAATACTGATCAGTGAACATCCTAAGAAAAGGCAATCAAAGCACCCCAGATTTAAGAGCTCCAATTGGCTACCCGGTCACCAAAATTAACAAACAATCATGCTCCTACAGCCGAGTATGCCAGATGCCATAGGTGTTTGGCACGCTTCATTGAGCTCCATGTGAGCGACCCGTGGAGTATAGTAGGAAGGCCATTCAGTTTGTATTCATTCTCTAAACGACTGAACGAGCTATAGTTTCACCCTAATACGCATGTAGTTGGGGATGAAGTCCTGCCGGTAGCAAAAAGAGTTGCATAGCCGACGAAAGCCAGTTTCAGCCGCAAGCAAATAGTCCAGTAGCCAGAAAGCGCGGCATACACCTCTCTCCCTCTTTCTTCTTTACTATTTATGGACCTAAAATTCAAATGGGTTGATGAAAGCCCATTTCGCTCCGCTGTCTTCGACCATCTTCCAATTTGCCCCTCATCGATTCTCCAGCTGACAGAGAGCAGAAGAAAGCCAAAAAAACATTGGTTACTGAAGCTGACGCACAACTGTGTTACTACAACTAGGTATGGCGAATGCCACAGTCAATTGACATGCTTTGCGGGTAGAAAAAAATGGGATTCAACTAAATGGCCCACACTTTACCTTCGCCTCCTCGTCAATACTATTGTTGCCAAATGTCGATGTCCCATCACCACTTGTGAATCCCTACATCAAGATTCATTCGTGATGCGGTGAAGACTTTAAGGGTTTGGAAGGTGTTTGGGGGTGGCAGAGGGATTGACATCGTTGACAAGGTCAGCGATGGATGTTACTGCAGAGGAAGCATTATTGAGGAGGTGCTTCCAGGCACCAGTGTGGTATGTGAAGCCAACAAGTTCGTCAAATTTACAAAAACTTGAAACTTCCAAGCTAATCAAATTGAGGGAAGGTTCGAAAAGGATGATTTTTAGGACTTAGATACAGATAGCGAATTTAGGGCTCAAATTTGTGGGTGGAAGGCTGTGCTGTGGTGATTGGGGGTAGAAGAGTGAAGATAGAGGAAAGGCTGCTAGGATTCAGTTTGATTAAAGAATTACTAATGAAACAAGATACACGAAATTACACCAAATCTACACCCTTCTCCAATACAGCGAGCTCAAAGCACACTCCAAAAATAGGACAAATAAGTTTGAAATGTCATCGAAGTAATCAAGTGACAAAATAGCCTCTGTAAAGCATGTATAGATAGACTCATGATATTTTTGTTAAACCTACTCTCCATCCCCATGAAGAATTCCCGCACCTTTTTGTTTCTTTCTTGCCTCTCTTGGACTCCCATGGGCTAACTTCACTGTTGTGCCTCTTTTAATTAGCTCTTCCACCTGCCGATGAGCACTAGATTGCTTGGTCTCCTTGTTGGTTTCTCCCCACACATTTTGACTTTCTAGATTTACACCATGCAACCAGTACAACTTTTCGGACCATCTCAACATCCATAACCACATCTCCAAGTTTCCTCACATTCTTATTTGCTTCAGATGGCAGCCCCAATTCGGTTCACTTACGAGATCATACCATCCACACTCATCCACCTTCCCATGCTAATATGCATCCTCTTGATAAGTTCATATGAGGGATAATGTCAAAATTAATATGGTATTATCACCTTATATCATATCAATATCACATTGCCACCATCCTGAGATACATTGTGAACCTTGTCCCTACTACTTGGAGTATATTTTTCTTCACCAATCATCCTCCCATTAATGCATCATTACATGCCAAAACAATCTTTCTCAAACCATTCTGGCTTTCTCTTACCATCATCTCAAAATGGACTTTTATCATCTCAAAACAAACTAATATTCATCTTAGTTCATCCCTCCTCTTTCCAATTCTTTAATACTATTGCAATAATCACCTTTTATCATGATCTTCTTAGTTCGTTTTTGCATACCCCGCACACCTAGTCGACTCTACCACCTTATTCTAAAATGGTGGAATGCTTAAAAGCTCCAGCTATACACAAGCACTAGTTTCTTCATGTAACTTTCTAGTACACCACAACCATTTAACATTCTCATTCTAGAAACAGTTAAGTCTTCCTTCTTACAGCCCCTTTACTGCTCTAACCATGAAGCATAAAACATTGCATGCAAATGACTCTAAAAAAATATGTGCTTCCATTTTTAAGCATCTTAAAAGCTCCAGCTATACACAAGCACTAGTTTCTTCATGTAACTTTCTAGTACACCACAACCATTTAACATTCTCATTCTAGAAATAGTTAAGTCTTCCTTCTTACAGCCCCTTTACTGCTCTAACCATGAAGCATAAAACATTGCATGCAAATGACTCTAAAAAAATATGTGCTTCCATTTAGATTTTACCCGTTGGCAGACTCCCTAGTTGTTGCCATTATGGTCCAATTTGAAGCATATGTATAAGCCAACATTTGACAATATGATAGATCGAAGATAAAGAAATGGAATTATTGTTGAATCACTTCTTCACTAGTTAACATACATGGCTTACTTTCACTTCAAAATATCATCCATCTCATTTCCACTATAGCTATGTCAACTCCATGGCTTCTTTCCATTTGTACTAAAGTATTTATCATCTCACTAACTATAAAAAACAAAATTCTGATCGATTTGGTTTTTCACTCAATATGTAGGAACACAATGTTAAGACGAATGCATAATTATTCTCTGGGTATATGCTAAATAATCATGAATTCTAATTTAACCCAAAAGGAGAGACTCCTTTTGTAGTCTTGGGTCTGATCATATTTAACTATATATCTATCTCTTTTCTTTTTCAATGTGGCACTAAGCTCCCACCTTACCTTTCTGTCTCTTTTCGCTTATTAAACATTGATGTTTATAAACCAAATTCGAGCCATAATTTCAACAATCTCCATATTGGTTCATATCCAAAAGCTATAAGATCAGAAAGATGATACCTTTGTAGATCACCGTCACAGTCTCCGCCTGAAATTATGTTCTGTCATTTATTAGCAAGTATCACTGCCTTGTGAGTATGTAAGTAAATACCGCTATGGTTCTAAACAATCTAGAAAACAGCAAAACACGAAAAAATCAAAAAAAATTCTATCCTAGCAGATAAAGGCCAAGAACAACTGCAAAACATGAAATTAATACTGAAACTAGAAACCCATCTTTGCGGGATATATATAAGTGATACTCGTAGATCCCAAAACTTTTTCAGTTCACTAGTTAAGAGCCTTGTAGCTAACTCCCTTATCTGTTCATATGACATAAAGTATTTTAACAGAAATAGCCTACAAATACAATGAAAATTGGGGTTTCTAATCTTCTGATATCACAATCATACTCTACAAGTGAAATAGAAATTTCTAATCCCAAAAAACAAAATTTTGATTTAAAAACATTATCTTTGTTTGGTATGCACTTTCGTTTCAAATCAGTGATTCCACCCCGACCAAAATCATTCCATCCATCATAAACCAAAGGGATATAAGTTATAGTAGTGAGTATCAGCGGTAGTAAAATTTCATGAAATTTTACGGAAACTTTTACGGCAAGTTTTAAAGTGTGTTGCGTTTGGAAAGGAATAACAATGTTGGATAACTTTAGAGAAGGGGATTCTCTCTCCATTACACAATGAAGGGCAAAATTGTCCAAATAAAGCACGCACTTATAATGTGAAACATGGGTCAAACTGTGAGATAATGTCGTAACAGTTTTGGCAAGCATCCATGTCAATATCAGATATTAGGGGTTATCACTCACGCACTGCCTATAGAACAAGTGTGTCAGTGCAATTACCCTTGTAAATGACATAAATAATAAGACTTTTAATTGATCGAGATTGAGTAACATTAAGCAACCAGGTATCGACTTGCAAATGCCAAATGTCACTTTGAAATAATCTGTATTCTGAAAGACAAGGTAAGATACTACAATCTCAACTTAAAACCAACGATATGTGAGGTCATGATTCCATGCACATTTGTCTCAATTATCAGGACCACGAAATATTAATAGCATAAAAAAGTGAGAATCAAAGGCACAAGGATAAACTAGAAAAGAAATAAAACAACATGTGGTCGCAAAATCATGTTAAATACTATTTGGTTACTTAAAAAAGACTGTAGGAGCGAACACAGTAAAATAAAGAAATATTAGCAGACCATGTAAGGAAATTGCTGCTTCCCACCCATTTGTAAGACTTGAGGACGAAAGTTTGGACCATTTCTTGGGCAAGGATAGAATAAAACATCAATATCCAGTATGGAAACAATTTCTCTGACCTGCAGCAATCAATTCAAATATAGTAGATATAAAGCAGAATGACAGGAACAATTCTTAAAATGAGAGTGTGAGTAGCAAGTGCCGCCCAACCCCGACAAAAAACCCACCCACGTGAGTGCAAGCAGAATGACTACTTAAGCAATTGTTTCTGGATTTTGAGAAGTGGCTTACCTTCCGACAAAATGGACAGCTGAAGTTTCCAAGTGATCCATTGCAAACCATATGGCATAAGAAGCATAGTCAGTCAGCTTTATGAGCTATCATTTAACTAATATGAAATTTGTGAGTGGTACATAACTATATGATTCTTTATCTGCCGTTTAAAGGAAAAATCCCGCATCTAGTGAAGCGTTATAAATGTCTTGCATAACATACCTCTGAAATTCATAAATCTCAATAGGCTTCTCTGGTTGATGCCCTAATCTTGCAGTCTCTTTCAGCTTATAACCTAGTTTACGTACAGTATTTAAAAAGATAAGTTAATTATGTAGTGAATTTTAGCATATTTCTAATAGACATTTGTAGTCTTTGCTGAATCTAGGTATTATTTGAACCAAATCTAGTTCAAAAAAGGATTTATTACATGACGTTCTAATCCATTGCTGAATCTAGGTATTATTTGAACCAAATCTAGTTCAAAAAAGGATTTATTACATGACGTTCTAATCCATTGGCATGCGCATGCATGCATGCATGCATGCATATATAATTTGTGCAGAAAGAGAACAGAAGTACCTGACAGGCTTGTACCATACTGGCCTGCTGGGAATTTGTCCTCAGGCATAAAAGAAACAGAATATCTGCAAATATTGATGCACATAAGGATCTTGTGGTAAACTATCATATAATAGACATGCTAGTAGTCTCTGTTCTGTCTATATGATTGACTCCATATATTTTTAATTCTTAGTTCCTTCTAACTTTTCTTTTTCCTCCAAATGTCAATACCAAGCAAGGATGATGTAGTTAGAGAGGTGACATTTAGGTGTCAGCCAGTAATCAACAGACCTTAATGCTCTTGATCTAATATTTTATTAATGCTATGACATTCCGACCCCACTAATACTTGATCCAGGTGCAGTTATATATTTAGGATTGCCTCATAAGTGCAATATGGTAAAAAAACAGATAAACCTAGACAAAAGAATGGAAATGCCAAAAGAACGGAGTCGTTTTATTTATTTAGGACAAACCACTTCTTTTGAGACCAATTACCAAATAGACAAAAGACAAATATATGTGGATGTCCAGTTTGCATAATTTTACCAATTTGTTATACATTTGAAGACCTGATTACACATTTTGTGTATATCATCAAATTTAACAACAAAATAAATGGTATGTTCTACCAAATTTGGTTGGAAATAATAAAACAATTCCAAGTGTAATAGAAGGTGTTCATTCTCATCTAATGTATTAATTTGCGGAGTATTGATCATTATCTGACATAATGACTCATGTCCAGAGTGCAGCCATAGATTCGTATGATAACTAGACTTTTATATTATCATTGAAATTGAAATAGAAGTCATAATATGATTGTGTTAGTTGTTGGTGATTGAAAGATATATAAGAGACTTTAAGACATTATGTCATGAAGAGTGCAGAAGAGAGATTAAAAGGGAAGGTGCTAGTTGTACCATAACATAGTCACATCCCCACTGAAGTTACTGTTACAGGGAGATGAATCGGGCATGTTGGAGCTTGTGGTTATGATGGAAAAAGAGTACAGAACAAGTCCAAAGAAGTCTAAGTGGTTCTGATACAGGTGCCGAGAAAGGGCAAATCTTAAAAAATTTAGGGGACAGATACTTTGTGGATACGGAAATAAGAACACAAAAGACATGAAAAAAATATACATGTATTTGACTGTGTGGTAATGTCCATTGTCAATAGCTTGAATTTTTTAAGGCTAGGAGAACTGATACGGCATGCTATCTTAAATATTATTAAATGCTTTCCAGTTTTAACATGTGCATATTCCTATTTTTTAAGAATTCACTATTATGAGATTGGAAATATTATATAAACGTGATGTATCTACATATCAAACATGATACCAAACCCATAAATCATGCATTTAGATTTTAAGTTCTTATTCTCGGATACATCTCTCCTAACTCGGGAAAATGAAAATCTCAGGTACATCTCACATACCTCTACATCTTACATACCTCTGTTGTCTTTAATAATCTAAATACTGATACGGATCGCATGCAAGCGACGGTGGCAAAAGAGGAGTCAAGGAGTGACGGCGGCAACCAGTGGCAGATCTGTAATTTCTGGGTACATGTGCAAAACTGTAATTTTGATAGGCCTAAAACCATATGTCAGGGATATTTTGGTAATTTTGGGGTGACAGCTAATGAGGAGAATTTAGTATAAATAAGAGGAAAGATTAGAATGTGGGATATGTTGAATTTGGTGAAGAATTGACTGGGAATAGGTGGATCCTTTAGATCTTGGAGGAGTTAGGTTTTTCTCTCGAATCAAAAGCTAGGAGAGCGGTCCTTTTCTCGAAAGAGGCCAAATTATCTTGTATTTTACCTTTTCATAAATAAAAATATCATCTTTTTCACCAATTCCACTTTCTAGCCCTAAAAATCCCACATTTCACCATAAAAATCCTATATTTCACCTCAAAATCAACTAAAAATCCTATTTTTATCCCTTAAATATCTGGCGGGTCGTATCAAATTGGTATCAGAGCATACATCCTAAAGACGGCAACAAAAAAAGATGGATGGTTAGGAGGAACGATTGGAAGCGATATTCAAGGAGCTGAAATCCATATTGGCGTCATTATAAGAGCTCCTCCGCCATTGGAAGGAGACCACAAAGCTAAATATGAAGAAAAACAAAGTCAATATCGTAGATCTGGGGCCAAAGGTAAGGAAAAAATCATCTCTTTTGAGGATGAGATCAATCAAAAAGACGATCCAGCTTCTGATTTGGTTACCGACGATGACTCTGATACAGATCTAGGACAAAAGGTGACGCTTTTGGACAAGAGAAAGGAGAATGATGTCAACTTTGCGAAAGATCAACCACTGAACGACGGTGTGCATGACGATCAAATGCGACGCTTTTGGATAAGGTCAATGGAAAAGTTGCCTCCTTTGAAGAAAAAATCCAACCAAACGACGGATTTGAGGTGACGAGACTGTTCCGACCACGGATCCGACCGGTTCTGACCAGATTTGTGTACCACAGCGCATGTGGAGATGTGAACTGGTCAGATCTGACCAAATCTATGCCGTAATATGTTCGGCACGATGACAAGCGAGGACTTTGGGCAGACGATGGCCACTTCAGGTGCATCGACAACGAAAATGAAGGCTTCCGAGGCTTCAACGAAGATGGTGGCAATCTAGTGTCTCTTTTCAGAAGTCCACCGCACAGACAATGTAGCTTTTGGGAGTGGAGTACCGATACGATTGCATGCAAGCAGCAGCGACAACAAAAGAGGAGTCAAGGAGCAGCAGCAGCAACCAGTGACAAATCTGTGATTTCTGAACACATGAGAAAACTGTAATTGTGAGGATCTAGGGACAGATCTGTAATTTAGGCTATGCTAAAACCCTTATGCCAGTGGTATTTTGGTAATTTTGGGGTTAACGGCTAATAATGAGAATTTAGTATAAATACGAAAAAAGATTAGAATGTGGGATATGTTGAAGTTGGTGAAGAATTGATTGAGAATAGGTAGATACTTAAGATCTTGATGGGAAACTCGAGGGTTCTGGTAGAAGAAATTTAGGGATTTGGTAGAAAAATATGATTTTTTTAGATGAAAACGAAAAATCCAAAACTTGGCTTCAATTTGAAAGAAGATCGCTCTTCTAGCTTTTGATTCGAGATAAAAGCCTAAAATCTCCCAAGATCTAAACTATTATAATCCTAAACTCTTCTATCTCTCAATATTCTTCTCAAATTCAACCTGATTTCTAAGCCCTAACACATCCTCCTATATATAATGGACTGATTTGTGCATAATTACAAAAATGCCTCATATAGCCCAAAATTACAAGTTTGCCACTCCCATGCCAAATCTAACATCTATCTTGCAAATTTTAGAAACTATTAGTATCTGACAAGAATATATTATGTATAGTTCTTTGCTTTGAGCTTTTGCACAATCAGGTTTCATATGCCAAATTTTTTGACAATAATGGCATTTAACTTTTTTTCCTTGGTCTGGTTTGATTTCTAGATCCATCTCTATCAAAATCCTTCTCATATTGACCAGGAATGAACAAGCCTTTGGTTTATTTCTCACTTCCTGGACTGATGCTTTTTGTCTAAACTTTATAGAGAGTACAGCCAATTTAACATCCTCTGATGAAATTGTTTCTCTGCCATATAACATGGCATTAACAAAATTATTGTAAGGAGGTAAAGAACATAATAACACGAGAGCCTGATCATCATCTGGTTTGACATATGTTCTTTAAATAAAAAAGAATGTCATTCAACTCATTTAAATGGCCTCTCAAAAAGTACCCTCCTTCGTTCGAAGTGTGAAGAGGCATTGTTTCACACACAGCTTGTTTGACAATGACTATCATGTACAAGCACCCCAACTTGACCCATAAGCCAACGCTAGTTTGTTTATCTTGGCATCCAGCAAAGCTTCATTAGCTAAAGAAAGTTGTATGGTGCTATGAGCTTTCATTTCAAGCTCTTCCTTTCTGTACTGTGGCATGAATTCCGGTAACTTGTCTTTTCCGCATAAGACTTTGTACAAGCCTTGATGCACCAAGAGACCCCGCATCTTGACTCTTAATAGACTAAAGTCATCCCTCCCATCAAAATTTTCTCTTTTGTATTTTGCCAAAGCTCTCTTGAAAACCTCAACAAATTAATACTAGTGCTCTAATACCAGTTTGTTGTATAAGTTGGGGGATATGTCAATACAAGTAGTGAATAACAGCAAATTACATGGTTCGGTCAACATGACCTACATCCATGGGTGAAGACAAGAATCTACCAATCACAAAGGGGAAAATACAAAGGTTTACATTCTAACCTCACTCAGCCAAACCCACAAAGAGAACTTACAAATTTACTTAAAGAAGTAAAAGAAGAGAGCTTTCAAAAAATGCTTACCACTCTCGTTCTAAATTTCTTTCTCTTCATCATCCATCAGACCATTCTCACCACACCGTCTATAAGAAATCATTTCTTAGGCCAATTTGATTTTGGCTTCTAATTTGTTGAAAAACATAGGCGGTTGAATTCTGAAAAACATGGCGTGCTGATCTGTGAGAACGTGGGTCACATGGTAGCTAAAGCAAAATGGAATTTAGCTTCTAACAATACGAAACACATTGATGCTGGTTACTAGTTGCTGGATATCTAAGCAGTCCAACAAAGCCTGTCTAGACCAAACTATGTAAAAGGCCAAAAAGCAATCTCTTCAAATTTCTTTGATATGTCTTTCCTCTCTTAAGAGTGTAATAATTATTAAGAGGGCAAATTCCTTTTACCTGTGATGTCTATTCCCACTAAATTAGGTTTCATCAACTTCATAGAACCATCAGATAGAATCATGGAGAGCCACGATGTTCAAAATCCAATCCCAAACTACTCAATAATCATGTAAAAATCCTAATTGAAGAAAATGAGAGGAAAAATCACAAACCCTTGAGCGAAAACTCCGGTGCCCAGGCGAAAGAACAGATCGATAGAAGCTCCGGCGACATCAACTAACTTTCCGGGTCGAACGCCGAAGGGCTTTGGCTCCGGAGGCTTGAAATCCTTGGGAGGAGAGATGGAGAAGCTCGATTTCTCTTCCTCCTCTTTGACGGCGGAAGATGTAGGCGGGGACTCTTGGATCTCCGCCGAAACCCTAAACATCTTGGTGGTTTTCAGGACTCGGTGTACCGGCCGGAGAACTGGAAGAGAGCACGAAGTGAGAGCTCCGGCCATGGTTTTCTAGTGAGCGAAAACCGTCGGTGGGGTTGGGAAGTGATCCGTCTGTATTTAATTAGTGGCGCGAAAGAGACCGTAGGGGAGAGGAGAGGAGAACGGATGGATTGTTTGCAGGCTGTGGGTCGGGCGTCCGTTTTGGTTTTAATGGGTTTGGACCCGGATTCAAAGCCAACAAATATCAGATTTAACCCGACCGAACACGTTCGCTTCTCGTTTGGCCAAGAAAATCCAAACCGACCGAACCAACCATGTCAGATTTAAACTCAAACCGAAACTTTGTAAGAGGCCAACAAGCAATCTGATCGTAAATATATATTTTGAAATGCGTAACTCATTCATCAACGGGTCCATAGCTCAGTGGTAGAGCATTTGACTGCAGATCAAGAGGTCACCGGTTCGAACCCGGTTGGGCCCTTCGAATTCCTTATTTGTGTTTTAACATTTTTTTTTTCACTTAATTGTCTTTGAAACATTGTGTTTTTCCATTTTTCAGCCGTTGCGTTTTGATTTTAAAAAAAAACTTATCAACACATTGACAACTGCACCTTCAGTTGTGTAAAGTAATTTATTCTAATAATTCAAAAAAAGCCGTATTTTATTTTTAATATTTTGAGTAAATTATCATTTGAGCAAAATCGCTTGGCCTAAGTTATCCTGTCACAGTCACTCATTAGGCCACTAAACAATATTTGTACATTATCAAAAATATAATGTATAGATAATATTGGAGTAAATTATATTTTGAGTAAATTATCATTTGAGCAAAATCGCTTGGTCTAAGTTATCATGTCACACTCATTAGGCCACCAAACAATATTTGTACATTATCAAAAATATAATATATAGATAATATTAGAGCATCGTAGTGATACATTGGGAATTCTACACTGATGAGTATTATTACTGAATCATTCTGCTATGCAAGAGTATCTATATTTTACGAGGAGGCCATTGAGATGCATGTACCAGGTTGGGTACTGAGACAATTTGACATAATGCAACACATCCCGGGTCCAGTGTAGCGATTGCATACAAAGGTGGGAAAGACTTCATTACAATGGAAAGGGTGGTAGATCCTTATCTGAGTGTATGATTATTTAAGAAAAATCATGTATGTTGCAACACAGAGAATCCTACCTTCGGATTTGCATTGATATATGTAGCGGTGTTGAGAGATTAGATGAAGATGAATTTTCACTCGATATGCTCCTCCAGCCACATACATGCCTTACAGACCGATCGAGAAAGATTTGGCAAGTATAATATGAGTACTGTTGTAAACCATGGCGGCTACGGAACCCCGTAGCCATGTATTTATAGTAATAGGGTTACATAATGGGTGGATACCCACTAACGGGTTGGGCCTCCAAAGCCCGTTTATAACACTTCCCCTTATCCATCCATTGTTGTAAGCCGTGATGAACGCTTCAGGGTTCATAATGCTTATCTGATCATGGGTCTATGGATACTTCTAGATCTTAAGTTTAAGAGTACTTGCCTCGTTAAAACCTTTGCCAAGGAAAACCCAGTGGGAAAAACCAATGGCTAAGGGAAAAGAGTACAAGTCTCTGTAACTTCCCCTGATCGATGGATATCACTAGAGGTGGATACTTCTGGATCCTAAGTTAGGGATAACTACCTCGTTAAAACCTTTAGCTATGGAAAACCCAGTGGGAAAAACCAATAGCCAAGGAAAAAGAGTACAGTTTCAGTAACTTCCCCTGATTTGTGGAAGTATTTAGGGGGTGGATACTTCTGGATCCAGAGTCAATGAGGTTGCCTCGTTAAAACCTTTAGCTATGGAAAACCCAGTGGGAAAAACCAATAGCCAAGGGAAAAGAGTACAACACTACATTTGACTTCCCCTGATCTGTACAAGCTGCAGGCTTGCAGATCTCCTAGTCAACTATACATCAATCTCTTACAGTGTTCCGATAATAAGTACAAAGTACAAGGCATCGCTCACCTATACAAGACATCGCTCATCTATACAAGTATCGCTCATCTATGGCAGCTACTGAATCTGAGGGATCTCTTCTGAAGAGGAGTGGTCTGTAGACTCGGTAGGTAGCACCACGTCTCTGACCAGTCTTCACTGTGTCTGCGAGGTACTGCAGGACCTGGCTGTGCGTGCTTATGATTTGCTTCTTGGATTGATGAGCCTCTCGGGATGGTGGGATTGATGTTGCCTTGGAAGTATGCTTTGCTGGTCTCCAGGAGTTGGTCGCTTCTTGGTTGGAGTCATCGCGATGATCTGTAAACTGTATCTGCAAATACATTTAACATGTTGTATGATCCTTGACCCTTGGAGGTAGCGCAGAAGCTACATATCTCTGGTCCAGTGGTGCGCTGCAGGCGTTGCACTGTATCTGGTTAAAGTGTTTACTGCCAGATAAAGGAGTGTACAAAAGACATTTGAGTAAGGCACTTCAGGACCTAGGATATCTTTCCCCTCTTCCAGCGAACGGAAGGGGTCTTAATGTGCATCCATACAACCAGTAGGTGTATTGGTGGATTGTAATTTTCCATGTTTCTTCATCGACTGGATGATAATTTCATCTTCTGGATGGTAATTCATCTGCTGGATGATGGTTTCATCTTCGGGATGATGGTTTCATCTTCGGGATGATTATTCATCTTCGGGATGAAGGTTTCATCTTCAGGATGATAATTCATCTTCAGGATGATTATTCATCTTCAGGATGAAGGTTTCATCTTCAGGATGATAATTCATCTTCAGGATGATTATTCATCTTCGGGATGAAGGTTTCATCTTCAGGATGATAATTCATCTTCAGGATGATGGTTTCATCTTCGGGATGATAATTCATCTTCAGGATGATTATTCATAAGGGTATGTTGTCACATCATCCATAGCAACATAGCCTAAAATTATCTTTGCTAATCGCATGGGTTTCGAAATCATGACCAGGGAGCCTGATGCATCAGTTTGATTAATTTTGTAAGTGAGTTAAACTCATCTTACATGGTTACTTCCTGGTTTCTGCGAAATAAACCTCTAAGGCTATAGCGTTTTGCTTATAGCATACGATTTTATTTATTTATACAATACTCGGTAGCCCACAGGTTTGATATCTTTTGATATCAGGACTTCAGGTCCAAACACTTCACATTTCATAAGTGAGTCCAGCTCAACTTATTATTGCCTCGTTCCATATAATTTGGCCAAATTTCTGTGTTTGCTTCAGGAAACAGAGATTGTGAACGATATCAATGGCAAAATGAAGTGTGAGTAATTGTCGACAAGCGTGTTTTATCCAAATACCTCTCCGTGTACGTACATTATTCAATTTATTCCAGATTTATCTCTTCCGGAGGTTCTGGAAAGGGAGAGGATATGGAGATGAGCTCACTTTCCTGTGGTGGTATTGTTTTAGGGTCTCGTGGTATGTCCTCTCATCCATTGAGGATATCCACTTCTGCTACTGGTAGATTGCATCCATTATAGTTGGTATGTCAATCCTAGCTGGATTTTTAGTAGCAGGGATGTGTGAATTTGACAATATTTATATTGTCAATAGCTATGTCTGATAACTGTTTAACAGTTTCATAAGTGTGGATCGTCAGGATCTCATCACTATTCATGATAAACAGATCATAGGTATTAATGTTTTAAATGGTCCATAGTGGTGATATGGGAATGTAAACTCATCATGACTCCATCGATAAGATGTGCACTAAACGCTTCCCCCGTTAGGGGTTCTCGGAAACTGTTTATATGAGGTGATCATGCTCATATAAATAGTTTCTAAGGAGGCGTTCTGATGGTTTGCATGTTCCCACATGGTCACCTACAACTGGATTTCTAGTGGATAAGTAATCCGTTTAAATCATTTTAATGATTTACATATAACCCATTTCTGGGTGTGAACACAAAGCTTCAGGGTGTTCAATTTTCTTCCAGTTGTTAAATTGAATTCCCAGTGTTATCCCAAAAATCCGCAATAAGCTCGACTTCAATGAAGTTGAGCATAGAAATAGGGATATGAACCTGTCAAGGCTCCATCTATAAGATGTGCTCTAATGCCTCCCCCGTTTGGGGATCTCGGAACATATTCATCTAGGAGGGTTAGTCACGATGAATAAGTTCCACTGCGGCATTTTTGAGGGTGGTATGAGGGTAAGTAAAAGCCCAACCAATATCCTAGTAATGTAATATGTCCGTTGTGATTAATAATAATCTGGACTGCGATTGGATAACAAGGTTTTGATTATGACCATTTTAAGAGGATATATAGATGAGTACTCTAAGGTACATCATCAGCCATATGTAGGGAGTGTGTGAGTCCACTTTTATCCCTCAAATACTCTCAAGAGGCCTAAAGGTCTCATTCTTCTAATGATAGTATATCATCTTAAATTCGTTTGAGGAAGTGAGGAGAGTCAATGTCTACGTGAATGGAGATGATCTCGTAATCATTTTTCCCTTTTGAATGGGATAATGAGAGTTTCACCCTTTTTTGAAGAATCTTCGGGTTCGTCTGGTTAATGATGTCTTGCATCATCAATCCAGGGTGACATCGATCCAAAGTTGGTCGATTCTGGACACTTCTGGTGTTCCAAATTAATTCCTCTGTTCGAATTTATGTGGGACTTTTGAACGTCCATTAAAATGCTCAAGTTAATTTTGTCCGGTAATAGGTGAACTCTGTTCAAACTGTGAAGGATTACATCTTCACAATGACTATTATGAGGATCATAGTTGGATAAAGCTTCAGGCTTTATTGGTTTCTTGAGTCATTAGGGATTTCATTTTGACGAATATCCTTTGAAACTTTATAAGTTTCAGAGAGTACATGGCATCCTCATTTTAGGAGTATTCAGGATGACAAATCATTTACAGTAAAATAAAATGCGTAAAAGGCACATATATACTGCAAGAGAATACTACTAATAATTATGTTAGAGCAACAAGTTTTATAGTATGATGTGGGTTCTATAAAATATAAGTCCACAATTGTGCTCATTTTAGACTCATATTATGACAACATGTCAAATTTATTTTCAAAATTTATTTGTCCTCGGGAAGTAGCGAATTATACATACAGTCAATTTGACTTTCGTCGTTTAGACTAGATATGTATATGTTTTTATATGGCATACGTTAATGCCCATTAATTTTGCAAAAAGCATTATGGGTCTTGTCAGAACTTCTGGTCTGATATTGGGTTGCCATTGCATACTCCATATCGAGGTACATCATATCTTCCCTTTCTCATTTTTATTCAAGACTTCCCCTGTTTTCAGTCGTCCTTATTGTCGTTTATAAGGAAGAATGTTTATTGGTCTTACAAAGTAGACTTATACAAGGGAAATGAGTTAGTTTCTATATTTCCACTTTTCTAGTTTATGATAGACTTTTAAAAGTCTATTTGAAAACTCAAGTATGGTCTTCAGGCCATTTTTATTGAGTCATTCAAGTATCGTGTGGATATAGAATCATACTCTAGGGGAAACAATTACGTGGGTACGAATTTTATAATTTCTCACTTATCTATTAAGCCACGACTTCGGGCGTACGCTTAAAACATAAGGTTAGATTCAAGAATCATACCTTGTAAAGTGAGATTACTCAAAAGAGTTTGGCGGTGTTATGACAACTGCTGGTGTCAATATTGGTTTATACAAACCGTAGATTTGAGAGATCTATTTACCGCGAAATGCGTATTTCTAAAAGAAGACGCATAAATGTTTTTCGTATAATCCATCGTACTTGTTAATATTTATTAATGTGAAAGGGTGTTGACTTTTGATTTGATTTTGAACTTCAGGTTCGTTTTGGTTTTGAACTCCAGGTTCATTTTGTCAACTAGGATATGATGTTAAACTTTTTGAAATCATTATTGGTTTGTTGTCATAAAATATCGTCATGTCATGAGCGCATCATACATATAATGTAAATCTAGTAAGCTAAAAAATTGTGCTCAATTAACCAAAATTGGAATAAGTATAATGTATACACATGCTATTTATATGCTGCAGGCATTTAAAAAAAATCTCATCGCAGACATACAGTTTTGCTACAGGCATTAAACTATGTCATTAGTGATTTTAGCATGCTAAGAAAAATGTACATCACAGAATCATTAAATATGCGGCAGGCATATAATTATCTACACATGCATTTAATCATCACAGAAATTTTATAATGGAAATGAAAATCTTTCGTTTAATAATTATTGGACCACTGGGCAACGTCATACACCGTTAGGTTAGTTAACTAACGGCAGAGCGGTCGCAAGATCTTCCTAATTATTAAACGTGTAATAATCAAATAATCCAAGAAAAAATTGCGATGATTTATAAAGCATTAATCAGATTATAGCGAAGGAAAATCGAATTTAAATCTGAAAATCGTTTGAAAATAGTGAATTTTCGGGGTGAAACCCTAGTAAAGGTTTTTGGTCGCGCGGATTGCCGCTTCAGGTGGCTAGGGTTTCCGGGCATGAGCGCGCACGGGGGGGGGGGGGGCGATACGAGCGGCTGCCGGGGGGTTGGGGTCCGCCGCTGCGGGCGGCGGGGTGGGTGGGCCCGCCGCTGCCGGCGGCGGGGTCTGCCCGCCGCTGCCGGCGACGGGGACGGCCCGCCGCTGGAGCGGCGGGGTCTGCCCGCCGCGGCCAGCGGAGGGGTCGACCCGTCGCGGCCGGCGACGGGGACGACCCGCCGCGGCCGGCGACGGGGACGACCCGCCGCTGGGGCGGCGGGGTAAGCCCGCCGCTGGGGCGGCGGGGTCACCCGCCGCTGCCGGCGGCGGGGACGACCCGCCGCTGGGGCGGCGGGATCGACCCGCCGCGGCCGGCGGCGGGGTCACCCGCCGCCCCAGCGGCGGGTCGTCCCCGCCGCAGCGAGCGGCGGCGATAGCCGCGCGCCGCTTCGAGCGGCGGCGGCGGCGGCGCGGGATTGGGGGGTCACGTGCCGGCTTCCGGCCGCGTAGCGACGAAAAATCCCATATATGGTTTCAAGATTTGGGGAAGAAGATCATAAAAATAGGATTTTTATTTAAAAAGAACTATTTTTAGTCTTCAAAACAACGTTTTTCATCGTAAAAATTTGATTTTTGGTTATAAAAACGTCGATTTATCATTGAAAAATTGATTTAGCATGTAGATCTCAGTTAAAACTCCGATCTAAATTAATCAAAAATAGATCTAAGCATGTAGATCTAATCGTATGCGCATAAAAGTTTAGATCTAGAGAGAAAATTACCTCTAGATCCTACCCGCCGGATTTAGCGACGTTCGGTGAAGGAAGCCCGTTCGCGTCGCGTTCGTCCGTCGGCAGGGGTTCGGCTCAGCCTCGAGCGTGCTGATAACGTGTTGTAAACCATGGCGGCTACGGAACCCCGTAGCCCTGTATTTATAGTAATAGGGTTACATAATGGGTGGATACCCACTAACGGGTTGGGCCTCCAAAGCCCGTTTATAACACGTACATATAATTATGTGTTCTATTGGTTGTTATCCTTATTGTTAAGTGAAGTATCATTTCAGATGGAGTATGCTTGTATTATTCTTATTATTATTTTTTGATTTTGACTTATATTATTTTTATTTGTCATCATCAAAAAAGAGAAAAATATTGAATATTAGATGTCCCCAATATTTATTTTAATTATGATCCAACTATATGCATGTGTTAACATATTCTATGTGGCATCAAGTGAAGCATGTGTTGATGTATCAAGCCTCATAGACTTGGAGTTTTGATCTTGGACAAATGGCATGTACACATTTCAAGCTTCAATCGAGTTTATGCTTTGATTACATTGTATCATTGATGTAATCGTGTACCTTTGTTTTAGATTATTTGTAAAGCCTTGATCTCTCTCACACGCACTCGCTCGCTCGCTCCCCCCCCCCCCCCCCCAATATAATAAAATACTGCCTTTGAAGCCAATGACGCGTTGGTCTTCCTCCCTTTTGAGTAGTTGTTGTTGAGGTAAACATGTCACCAAGGTTCCGATACCAATTGTAGCAACACACTCGGGGGGGGGGGGGGGGGGGGGGGGGATTAAAAATGCTAATTAAAATAATTAAGCAACTACGGAATAATAATTACAACACAACAACAACATAGAGAGAATGCAATCACAAACACAATATGTATCCTGGTTCGGATTCCTACACCGGTGATCCTACTCCAGTCCCACCCTCGTAAATCCGAGCTGTGGATTTCCACCAATACTCCCTAAACAGGGACACCGAACTCAATCAAGAGTACAATCTCTAAACCGGGATATCGAGGAGTAAATCCACCAAGACTACAAAGAAGTAAACCCTCCTAAGAATGGAGTAAACCCTCCAAGTAGAGTAAGCCCTCCACAATACTCTCACAACCCGAGAGCTAGGTTAAAACAAAATTGTAAACACAATAACACACTTACATATGCATTGAATATATTTACCTATGTGAACAATGAAGGCATGAAGTGTGAAAAACCAAAGTGCTGAGTTGTAGCTTGAGTGTACTTGGAAGCTTTCTCTCCTTGATCAAAGATCAATACATAACACAAGAGTGAAAGAATAAATGAAGGAAAGACATGCTATTAGATTTGGCTCTAAAAATGAGTTCTATTTCAATAGCATTGGTGCCAAAAATGCAACATATCGGATCATAAATAAGCCCTCAAAACTGCATTGAATCCAAGAAAAAAACCCACAAAATCGCAGTCCAACGGCTATAAATAGGAAGATTTGCTGAGTCATCAGACGTTTGGTGAAGTGTTCCCAGACGGTTGATCAACTATTCAGATGTCTGGGAACATAACATCCGATGACTGACAGTAGAGTTGGATAGAAGAAAAATGGTATCCAATCTCCCAGCAACCAGACGTCTGATGAATGATAATCGGACGACTGAAACACTGTTTAGACGTCTGATCATCCTTCATCAGACGGCTGAAAAATACAGAGAGCTCACGAAAACTAACACACACTCAACAGATGTCTGAAGATCACCTGTCAAACGTATTGCCAATGAGCTTCAGACGGCTGACAACTGGATGTGTCTGAAGAAGAATGTATCAGACACACCAGACGTCTGGTGACTCTATACCAAACGTCTGATCTTGGTCCAAAAGCACTATAAAGAGTGTTTTGGGCTAGGCATCAAAGAGGATGTATTCTAGACTAATTATAAGATACCCTAAAATGAAAATGGTACATATGAGTGTGTGTGGGTGCACATCTATTCAAGGCTTACAAATATTCTATGTGGGAAAAGCAAAATTACATGAAGAAATTATAAAATTACACTTGATATCTCCATTCTTCATGCAATGCATTTGCTCCATAGCCTTGAATCCATCATCACATCACCTAATGCTATGTCTCCTCATCAAGATAAACAATACTACTTTTTAGACTAAAACTTATAAAATGATCAGCACACAACATAATATTGATCGTTATCAAAACAACATTAGTTTTGAATTTAAAAACAAACAATTATCTTATTAAGGAATGTTACATGAATGATCTCATCTGCCCATGCATGTTTATTAAGAAATCTGAAACCGGATTCGCTATGGTAGCAGTTTATGTCGATGATATGAATTTGATTGGAATTCCTTAAGAGTTGTCTAAAACTGCTAAATATTTGAAAAAGGGAGTTTGATGTAAAAGATTTGGGTAAAACCAAATTATGGCTTGGTCTAGAACTTGAGCACAAAGTAACTAGAATACTTGTCCATCAGTCACCATATCGTAAAAGACTGCTTAAATGTTTTAATACGGACAAGGCTCATCCTTTGAGCACCCTTACGGTTGTAAGGACTCTTGATCCCCAAAAGGACCCATTTCGTTCTAAAGAGTCGGACGAGGATATACTTGATCATGAAGTACTATACATCAAAAAAGGAACTTCCCCACCTAAAAACAAAGAGTCATAACAAAACAAGGATATGTGACATCACTGGATCTGCTCTCTACTGAACTCATCCGCGATGGATTGGATGCGTCTAGGGCTACCATTAAAGGAGACTCTAGGTGTTGTTTCTCTTTAATATGCTTGCAAGGTACATGATCAAATGTGAAAGATATCCAATGGAAATTGTGTGCATAGGATTTTAAACATTGTCGAATATTCCATTACTCTGTTCTTTCCAAACTGTCAATAACAGGATGGCTACTAGCATGTCAAAAGAGCACTCACTTTGTTTGGACAAAAGGAAATTTGGTTTGGTAAGCCAAATTTCCTTGAATTTTAAGGGCAATCTTGTTAGCCTAAAATGACACAAGATAGAGACCCAGAGATTGCGAGTATAATAGCACAACTAGAGATGGATGTGGTCTACGGTTTCCTCACCATTATTGCATAAAGGACAACTTCTTATGTTACATGAATAAAACTATATTTTGTTAACATAATGAACGGTACATACAATCAATCGGTCGAAGTAAAAAAGTTCACAATTTGTGATGAAAATGACTGCTGAAGAACAACAACGGAATTAGGGAGGGGGAAAACGTCAGGTGTCTACAAGAAGTTTTAAACTAAAGCATAGAAACTGTGACTGTTTGGTTTTCAACTCTGGTTCATCTGTGCATTAACTCGATTGCAAACTGCCTACAATGTGCAAAAAGCTAGAAATTAACATGAGGGATGAAATAACAGGTCTTTTGAAGAAAAATATGAGATTTAGAATCTATACCTTGTTTCTTTTAAATAAACCGGAGGCTTCTGCTTCTTAAAGAGCATATGTCTCTCTCAGATAATCTATTATGAATGCACTTTCAAACATTTTTGCTCCAGTGTTTGGATCTTCTAAATAGGGTACCTGCCAATGCCAATCAACCACATTTGGAGAAAATTTCTAAGTTCAGCAAAGAAAGTGATGATTTGCATAGCGTGTGTTTAGTCAAGATAATACATTAACACTAATGTGATTCTAAAAATTGTTCAAAAAAAGGAAGTTTGAGACCTGAAAATGTCCCGCTTTCTCAAATAAAATCTGACGTTTTGGGCTCCCTCGTGCAGTGCTGCATGACAAATTTCAATAAGAACATGCTACTGAAAATGGATATAAATTGATAGATCTACTAAAGACAGTGTATTATATTGTTGATTTATCTTTCAAAGTGACATTCCTCTATACTTTATATAAAGATATATGAAAGGGAAAAATGATTTGTATTATTGGATTGTCCCTGGTAACAAGAGAAGACCTTATAATACATGACTCATTATTATGACTCATTATTGGGCATAGAAGGCCAAGTGACACATGCACTAGAATCCAAGATACACACAACACCCCAGTAGACATTAAAATAAACAAAGAGTCACAAACCTATTTCCTATACACACCAATAATTATTTTAACCCAAGAGACACACAACACCCCAGTAGACAGTACAATAAACAAAGAGTCACAAACCTATTTCCTATACACACCAATAATTATCTTCACACCAATAAATAAGGCATGTAAATAGTTTAGTGTTTTTTTGTTTTATACTTCTTTTTTCAAATTTTCACCTATAGTTTTGGATAAGTTTTGATATTGTAATTTGTTTTGAATTTGAAAATAATTTTAGGGTTTCCACCGGCTAGTTCTACATGCAATTGACGCCATGCCTAAATGCATATGCTTCAATTTATGATTATTTTGATTTACTTGAATTAAGTTTTTATCTTTTTTGGGTGTACTTTTTTTTGGCTAAACCATTGATTTTTCAAAATCTGTCTTTCTTGATTTATTAAGCAGCAAAAATGGGGTTTACATTAAATTTGATATTTATTCTAAAATAAAATTAATGCTTTTCGATATCTTTCTTTGATTTTTAATAGAGTGATCATGTCTTTGTATTTTTTGATCCTAGTAGAATATTTATTAGGAATGGCTTCATTTTAATTGTTTAATCTTACCATTTGTTGATATTATCATTTTTAGTTTAGACTCATGAGTATGATATTTATTTCCCTTTAAAAAATTTTCCAAACCAATGCCCAAAATAAGCATGATTATTTTTAAATTAGTTACATAATTACCTAAAAACATATTCTTAGATGTGATGAACTTTCATCATTACTCAAATTGCAGCATAGTGATCTATGTCTGGCAGGAAGTCAGTGGTAGAAGGTGAATAGTATTTTTAAATATTATTCGTTGTATCATCTTTATTTTCGCCCAGGACAAAAATAAATCCTGGTTACGCCACTGGATATAGTTGGTGGTTAAGATGTGACAACTGTTTAATTAATAAAATGGGATGGGAAGGGCAAGTTTGCGATCCCATTCTTTACCTCAAAAAAAGTTCTAAACAAAATTTCATAGTTTGCATCCTTTAAAGTATATATTTACATTTCTCGGTTTAAAAGGATTATTTTCCCGACGTGTCAGAGTGAATGTTTGCAGTAATTACACTTTTGGCAATGACCCAAAACAAGATGATTAACTTTTTTCCAGCCTACATTATTTTGTTGGAGGTAATACTGCGTAACTTATAATATTATGCTTAGAACACAGCAACATAAGATGAATTTATTTATTTATTGTTCAGTTTACTTAAGTTTGTTTGGGGGATACTTCTTATCTCACTATTATGCCTGGAAAACACCAAAACAAAATGAATATATCAATGCAACAAAGATTCCACTATAACTGAAAACAGAAAACAAGAAGGAATATACATATATATAAAGAGTTCTATCACATAGAAAATAAGTCTAAAAAGAAAAATCCATTTACACATTAGCCAAGTTCATGAATGTGCAACAAATACTTACAGATAATAATGAAAACCCACCTGTGAAGTATGTGGGGCAATTCAAGCTCAACTAGAACTTCACGAACAATTTTGCAGAAAGGTGAAGCCTACAAGAATCAATTATTGTATAAGCTGCACTACCCTTGTTACTTAACAAAAGCAGGAGACAAAATAATTAACCATACCAGATGATTGTCAAAAAAAGAACTAAATATTTTCGTGAATATTGAGTGATGATATTATCACCTCATATGCCCATAATTCAAGTGGTGATGATGGGAGTTTGGAAGGAGAATAAGAAGATCCCTGCAAAAAGAAAGTATTCAGCAGTTTCAAGGTCATTGGCAGGAATATTGGCAGATTGAACGTTAAAAGGAGGTGTTCATTACCAAATAAAATGCAGAAAAGATTTTTTACCACAAATATGCACAGTGTTCCAAAATAGGAATCCAGCAAACAACAATTGAAAAACAAGAAAAAATTTCTCAGGTCAGTTTAGATCCATGAGAAATATGCGTCATCACAGAAAATAAGCATTTAGAAACTAAGTCACTGTTCACTGGATAAAAAGAAAATTATTTTCTTGCCTTCCCCTTTCGTGCTATCATTGCAAGCCTTGCAGTTTGAATCTACAAAATGAATAAGTTGTCAAGAAATGACATAGAACCCAAGGTATGTCATTAAGTGGTTCCCTTAACAGATTGACAAGGCTAAAATGAAATTTACTTCAATTTAGTTATAAATCTATGCAGTGCTTACAGTAAGCGAACCAAGTGACAGCATCAGAGGAACTGTTCCATCACCTGAACGAAGAAGTATCATTTCAAGTAAGTTGCAAAAAAGCACTGCACAAAAAGGCTCGTTGATAATATATCCCTAGTGGGAACATAATTCAGAAAGCGGGGAATAACATCTGAAAAGGATATCCAATAAAATGCCAAATCCGTGGAATGATAATCATAAAGAAGAGTACCAGAACTAATGATAAACTTAAATTTATAGAATATATTGCCCCAAACATATTGAATTATTCTCATTAAACAATATCAGATTATCGAATTCCACTAAACGACAATTAATTATAGTTTATCGTGGCAGCACTTCACTATAAGATTCTGTGATTTAGACATTCATAAATTAAAAACCAGAAACAAAAAGATAGGCGTACACACCATATTTGTAAACCAGATACTTGATTATATCATCTGATTCATACATAGCAACACCAGTGTTTGGATCCACCTGCAATAAAAAGTAGGTACTCACAAAGTAGTATAAGCTTTATATAACAGAATCCAGCTAGCTGTAAGGCTGTAAAAGTATCTGATCGAATTAAGGTGTGACAGGAAATTTGGGGGAGAATTACCCATGGATTGATAAGATTTAGGCCTCTCGTCCTGGGAATCTGATGATTACCAACTACAATGTCTCACATGCAGAGATTTTTCGGACCTCACGTCCAGACAACCACACTCACTCTTGTGTCTCATGCTTAAGATATTAATTGACAAACAAAAGTTTACACAACTCTAATTTTTATTCAATAACTTATAGATAAAAAGATGAAATCAAAACTATATTCGTGGGCTAATACAAAAACTAATTTGACTCATATTCAAACTCCTAAATAGACTCAGATAAAGATTTAGGAATAAAATAAAAGAGTTATTTTGAATAGAAAACTCAAAAGATTCAAATTTATTTTAAAAGAAAACTCTAAAAAGATACAAATACTAGACAAACTAGAAATGACTCAAATAGTAAAATACAAAATTGACACAAAAACTAAATCAAATCCTAGTTGAATTCTCATCAGTTTCCCAGATTTTGAAAATTCATCTCCTATTGAATGGCGACAGAAAGAGCACATCCAGGCAAAACTACTTAGTTAACTCCACGATGGTGCATGTGATGGATGAGAAATCAAAGTTGTTGGTTAATAGATATCAAGCTCTTGTGAAATAATTAAGGGTAAATTACATGAAAATACCCTAACGTTTGGGCTACTTTAATAAATATACCCTACGCTTTGTTTTGTTTAAAATTTATACCCTCAAGGGTAAAAAGGCTGGCGGGGGTTAAAACAGAAGCGAATGGACCGGTATGCCCCTGAGCACTTATAACGTTTGGTGGGCCGTGGGGGTGAAAGTTAAGTTACCGCCAGTTAAAAAAACGAAGAGAAAAAGAAAACGAAGAGCGGTAAAAAATAGGGCAAGAATTGAAGGGGAAAAGGAGAGAGCGGTGGAAGAAAGCAGGAGATCGGGCTTACAGCTTAAGAAGTACGACATGCAGCGGCAGTGGCGTGAAGGCTCTTGAAGGAAGAGGACTTAGCTGCAGAGAATCGCAAAGATGGTGAGTAAAGAAACATTTTTACCCAGTTTTCAGTTATTTCTTAATTTTTCTCTTGTTAATTAGAGTAATTTTTGGTTTATGTTCATCAAGAAGGTAAATTAGTGAAGTTAAAAGGGATTTTTTAAATTGGGAGTTCGGCCGGGGAAAATTTCCTATTATTATGGTTAATTGTGTGATTTATGCTCAAATGTTTGTAGTGAATTAAATGCATAGTGTTGGGGGTCATGAATGTGAACATGCAACAGGCAGTGTTGGGGGGTCATGACTGTGAACATGCAACATGCAACAAACTCAAGTAGTATAGTCAGTAGTATATATGACTGCATTTTTTGTATGTGGGCATTGCATGTATGTTAATTGTATATGATTGCATTGCATGTATGTTAACTATATAGGACAACATTGCATTTATGTTATGTTATATGACTGTATTGCAAGTACTATATATGATTGCATTGCATTGACTGAATTTAAAGTGTGTAAAAATGTTTGTTTGGTATTGTGATGACTTTTTGTTACAGAGCCACAAGGTCACTTTGAAAATACATCATGGGGGCATGCTGAAAATTGGGCCAGCATGGTATTATGGAGGGGGGGAGGCAGTATTTGTTGACTGCATTGCAGGGCTGTTATCAGTGGAAAATCTGAAGGTGATGATAAAGGAGTTGGGATATACAGGCAGGTTCTATATATACTAGAAGCCATGGAGGAAAAATTTTGCTTAGTGCAGTAGAATAGATGATGATGAGCAAGCATCAACTTTTTTGAACATTCAAGGGAGTAGGACTATAAACTTGTACATTGCACATGAATCTCAAGGGCTGGCAATAGAAGACAAAAATGCTTCAGCTGGGCCAATTATAGACTTGTGTGAAGAAGAAGGTGATGAGACAAATGAGGTGCCAAGTACAGTGCCAAGTAAGGGAGTACATGAGGAGGATATGACTGAGCAAACTAAAGATGTAAATGACCATGAAACAGAGGATGAAATAGAAGTAAATCTAAGCTACCATGCATCATTGGTAAATGAGTATACAACACAAGAGGAGGCAGAGGAGCAAAGTGAAGGGGTATGTATTGATGCAACACAATCACAGTATGATGCATCACTGGTGCATTTTGAGTTGGCTTGTACTGACCCAACAACAATTCATAATGAAGGGGATTGGATAGAGCAGAGACAAGATCAAATGGAGGGACCATTGGAGCATGCTGAGGTGCAAGTGGATGGAAATGATATTGCATTTACAGAGCCAACAGGGATGCAGACAGAAGGGGATTGGATAGAGCAGAGACAAGACCAAATGGAGGGACCACTGGAGCATGGTGAGGTGCAAGTGGATGGAACTGATACTGAATTTACAGAGCCAACAGGGATGCAGACTGAAGGGGCTTGGATAGAGCAGAGACAAGATCAAATGGAGAGACCACTAGAGCATACTGAGGTGCAAGTGGATGGAACTGATACTGCACTTATAGAGCCAACACATGAAACGTCAAGGCAACAGACATTTACTAAAGGTATGATGTCAGAGACAGAGGCAGAGGCAGAGTCAGAGTCAGAGTCAGAGGCAGAGTCAGAGTCAGAGTCAGAGGCAGAGTCAGAGTCAGAGTCAGATTATGATTATGATTATGATTATGATCCTTCAGGTGAAGATGATGAAGAATGGGAATACAATGAGCCAATGGAAAGAACTGACAATGCAAGCCAGCAAAGGGAAAGGTGGGCAGAATCAGATCCTCTATATAATCCCTCAGGGGAATCAGATGATGAAGAAAGTTGCAGTGTTGATGACAGCTTGTCTGGAGATGGTGAATGTGATGCAACCACCATGGAACCAAGAAGATTCACAAAAACTGATGGAATGCATGTGTTAGGGGGTCCTGAATGTGATCCACAGACTGAATGGGCAACAGACAGTGAGAATTCTGACGGCATTAGGAGTGTGAGACATAGTGATGATGAGTTGCACACTCGAAGGGGACATTCATCACATAAAATGGACTTGGACAATCCACACTTGGAAGTAGGCATGGAGTTTGCAACTCCAGCTGAATTCAGATTGTTGTTGAGAGAGCATGCCATACGAAATGGCTATGACTTAAAATTCAAGAAGAATGAGGGTGGTAGGATACGGGTACACTGCAGTAATGACTGTGGTTGGGTATGTGCAGGGTAATGGGACAAGCACAGAGATAAATGGATATTGAAGAAACTGACTACACATGTAGACAGTCAATTTGTTAGAGCCAATAATCAAGTGACAGATCATTGGATAGCCAATAAATATGTTGAGCACTTCAGGGATCAACCCAACTTACCCTTGCCAGCATTGAGGAATTTTTTGAGTTGGGATTTTGGAATTGATGTAAAGCAAGATTCTAAGTTGTGGAGGGCAAGGAGAATAGCTGATGAATATATCGTAGGCTCGTATAAGAAACAGTTTAAACAGCTCTGGAACTATTCTCATGCTGTTATGGAGAGAAATCCAGGGACATATGTCAAGATAAGGTCACGACCTAGTGCATCTGAGGATGAGCCTATATTTGATGGCATATTTATCACGTATCAATGTCAGGTGAAGGGATTCAAAGAAGGATGTAGGCCGTTCATGGGCCTAGATGGTACATTCTTGAAGACAGATATTGGGGGTACTGCTAAGTGCAACAAGCAGAGATGGAAACAATGACATGTTTCCTATTGCAATTGCTATTGTGATAAATGAATCGAAAGATACGTGGACTTGGTTCTTACAATGTTTGTTGGAGGCCTTGTAGGTGGACCATAATCAACAGTTTACTTTCATTTCAGATAAACAAAAGGGTCTGTTGGAAACATTCAAAGATATACTTCCAGGAGCACATCATAGGTTTTGTCTGAGACACATGTATGAAAATTTTACAAAGACATTCAGGCCACTGCTGTATAAGAAGCTGATGTGGGACATTTGTACTACATATGTGGAGGAAGAATGTATATTAGCAATTGAGGCTTTTTACAAGTCTAATCCTAAAGCAGTGAAATGTCTTTGTGCCATAAGCTTGGATTCATGGTGTCGTAGCTACTTCACAGATAGCAGTTTCTGTGACCTGTTGGTGAATAACATTTCAGAATCATTCAACAAGTTCATCCTTGAATCCAGGGATAAACTAATCATTACCTACCTAGAGATGATAAGGAGGCAGCTAATGACGAGGTTTCAAAAGAAGACAATTGCTGCAACTTGGACTTCAGACACGTGCCTGAGAATTATTGAAAAATCGATGAAGATGAAAAGAAAAAGCTCAAGTATGCGTGTTGTCAATGCTGGAGAGAGACACTATAAGGTCAATGATGGTCAAAAAGGTTGCTACACCTTGAATGTTGAAACAAGGAGATGTGACTGTCGGTATTGGCAAATGACAGGGATACCATGCATGCATGCTTGTGCAGCTTTGATGAGTGAGAATAAGCACCCAGAAGATTACGTGCATGTGTATTACACAAGGTCAATGTACATGCAAGCATATGCAGGAATGATTAATCCCATTCCTGATTCTAGGTTTTGGCCTTTAACTCAGTACTCAGAATTAGTGCCCCCACCATATAGGAAGCCTCCTGGTAGGCCACCCAAGAAGAGGAGGAGAGGAGAGTTTGAGTCAGGACCTAGTCAAAGAGCAAGAAGGGTTCAGATTCAAAAATGTCAAAGGTGCCAAGGAGACGGGCACAACAAAAGGAGTTGTAAGAATGCATAAAAGTCAAAGCCATCTAATAGTACTGGAAATCCAAGAGGCAGGCCAAGATCTACACAAAATGAGCTTAGCAAAGAGTGTAGACCTGAGTTAGCATCTATCTTGATGGGAGCAAGTGTTAATGTGATGGGTAGATATCCAGGTATTATGGCTGCTGGCATCAAGTGATGGGTGGTAGAATTGTAAGTACTTAATTTGTTCTTCAATTTCTTCCTTAGTGTAAAATACAACCATGACATAGTAATAGAAGATGACATATGTAACTGTAGGGACATTCACAAGTTCAACAAGGAGGTGGGGCTGGGAGGGGTGGTGGAAGAGGGCCAGATATTCAATTTCAGACAGAAGTAAGTACTTGATACATATTTCAATTTACTCATCTTGTTTCATACAGTACTAGTTAGATATTTCATTGACAGCACACCATGTTTTTATGTAGGTACAACAACCTTCCCAACATGGCAGAAGTGCTGTTAGGGGTGATGTTAGGGGTTCTGATAGGGGTGATGTTATGGGTGGTAGGAGAGGACATAAACAATTACATTCTAGGAGGGGTGGTGGAAGAGAGCCAAATATTCATGTTCAGGCAAAAGTTAGTAATAGTTACACATTGCAATTTATTCATATAGTACTAGTTAGATATTTCATTGACAACAAACCATGTTTTTATGTAGGTACAACAACCTTCCAAATATGGCAGATGTGCTGTTGGGGATTCTGTTAGGGGTGCTGTTATGGGTGGTAAGAGAGGGACACATCAGCAAGTACAGTCTGGGAGGGGTGGTGGAAGAGGGCCACAAAAGCAAGGTCATCATAGGGTAAGATCTCATGTTCATCTTGTCTGATACAATATGTACATTATTTTTTTCTGCTACATCTGATACATCATGTCTTTAATGAAGGCACAACAAGATCCTGACCAAGAATGGGGTGATAGGGCAAGCAGAAGAGGGAGACTGCAGCAAGGTGGGGATGAGAGGGTTGGCAGCAGGGGTACACAGCAAGTACATCATGAGAGTGTTGGCAACAAATGGCCACAACATCAAGGTCATCATGGGGTAAGATATTCATCTCAGCTTGTCTGATATATTATTTCATTTCAGATTGTCTGATACATCATGCACATTACTTACCTTATCTGGTACATCTGATACATCATGTGTTTAATGAAGGAACAACAATATCCTCACCAATGAGGAGGTGATAGGACAGGTAGAAGAGGGAGACAGCAGCAAATTGGATCTGAGAGGGTTGGCAGTAGAGGGCTACAGCAGAAATGTGGGGATGACAGGGTTGGAAGCAGTGTGACACAACAGAAAATTGGATCTGAGATGGATGACAGCAGGGTGCTACAACAGCAAGGTGTGGATGAGACGGTTGGCAGCATTGTGACACAGCAGCAAGGTGTATCTGAGAGGGTTGGCAGCAAGGTGTATCTGCAAGGTGTATCTGGTAGCATGTTGAAGACCTACAAGAGAGCCCCCAGAAAGAGCACATCAGTAGTCCCTACAAGATTTGCTGGGGGCTGTGGAGGAACCAATTCAGCATCCATGATCTGAAACTGATGATATCATATAGGGTTGTATAATGTATTTTTAGTATTTAGCATCTTGGGTAGGACAATTGCTGCAATTTTTTGGGGAGAACATGTATGCACCAGTTCAATATTCTGCAAGTGACATGTATGTTGGATGTAGGTTGGATGTACTTTGGATGTTTGATGTATGTTGGATGTTTGAATTTGTTAGCATCTTGTGTTGGACATGTTTGCTGTTTTTTGGGTAGAACATGTACTGCAGTTGACACCATGACATTTATCTGAAGTATGTTATTGGAGTGTTGCAATGTTTGGAATGTTTGGAGTGATTGTTTTATGCAATGTTTGGAGTGTTGCAGATGTCTACAATATTCATCTTGTGTTATTGTGTGTGTTATTTGTTGGGAAGTAATTGTGTTATTGTGTGTTGCTGAATAGCTCATTTATATCTTTCACTGCATTTATTCATATATATCATTCACTCCATACATTGATAAGCATGCATCAAAGTTCTATATATACCACATTTATTCATGTTGCTGCATAGCTCATATATATCATTCACTGCAAGCATATTGATCCATACAGTAATACCACATTGACCCTACCCAAAACATAACATCCTACTCAAGGTGAGTCATGCTACATTGAGATACATCAATGCTAACAAACCAACCATCATAGCTATTACAAAGTACAACTTCACTTTAATTGATCTGTAATCCTCTAACACCCTCCTATCAGTCAATGCAAGTGAAGAACTGTCCATCCTTGACCTCCTCTCATCTTTATCCATAAAATGCAGAATCACCTTCCTCGACCAATCCGAGTGTGGTGGATCTTTCCACAAAAAGAATTTGCATCTCTTCTCCTTATCCATACTAGGACAGCTCCAGAATCTCCTTCCTGGATTGAGTCTTGTCCATGTCGTCATCCAAGGAGTCCGCAGTCCACAGTAGCATATCTTCACGTCGTCATAATCAGTTCCAAATTCAGAACCCCCCTCGTTTCTCTGTCGAGACCTACCAGTGCTGCTGCTGCTGCTGTCCCCATAACTCATATTTCACCTTGCAATTAATAATAATAACACCATTATTATGTGATTAGTTTAAAATTTCCTCACAATTAAGTGATTAGTGCAAAATTTCATCCCACAGAACTATGTTTATTGTTTTGCTTGTTGTGATCATAAAAACTGAATAATCCACAAAGAAAATTCATTCTCACCTTTACCGTGACTTCTTCTATTGTTGGTCACCTTCCTTCTTCCTCTCACTATCTACTTCATCTTCTCCGGTGGTGTTGGTTCCCCTTGGCTTCTTCTGGTTCTTCCTTTTCTCCTTGCGTTTTCTTTCTTCTCCTTGCTTTTTCTTCTTCCCAAAATAATGAAGGCCTGCATAAATTGAGGGAACTTTAGGGCTTTATGGCGGGAGATGTAGGTAGTTAGTGGGAAATGTTAGTAGAGGGTTATTTTTGTCATAAATTATCACGTGCAGCCACGTGAGCTGCCATTTTGACGGATTACTTGATTTAGGTATAACGTTTAAACTTTAACATAACGTTTGGGTAAAAATTTTAAACAAAACAAAGCTCAGGGTATATTTATTAAAGTAGCCCAAACGTTAGGGTATTTTCATGTAATTTACCCAATAATTAACTCAATCAAATCAGGATCCATCCTCGATAGAGCTCGTTAAGAACATGTACAATGTGTGCAAAACATCATTATAGCTTTAAGAACGAACATTTCCAAACAAACTCTAGCCATCTCATCATCCATAATTACAAATTCATGTAAATTTCTATTTGATTCCGCGACGGACTTGCGATTATTTTGGTTAATGGTAAAAATTTCGCAAGTCTCAATATGCAAAGTACTTAAGTGATATGCATAAGGCTCAGACAATGCAATAGATCTATAATCAAAGTCTAACTTTAAGGAAATCGGAACCATAGAGTGAAGTGATTGTGTTGGTTGCTTGTTAAGGATCAATCCATTCTCTTAATCCATTCTTTTGATTTCCAATTACGCTTTGGATCGGTTAGAAATCAACACAATTATCTTTCCTTTATATATGAATATATGTGTGTTGGCTCTTCCAGAATATGAAACATCTAAGTCATAGAACAAAGTATATCTAACAGAATATGTAACGCCCCGCTACCCGGGACGCAACTATTTTCACATGTGATGCAGGTCCTGCTAGGTACCAGTGAAAACAATATAGGTTACGAGCAGAGATATGCCAATATACTCATATGGAATTTCTCATGAAATAAACAGGAAATTGTAAATACTTACAATTTAATGTCAGGATTCTACAGCTGCTATGAAATCTGAGTCCTTACTAAAACTGGGTCCTCATCTTAACTCTGAATCAATACCTGGTGGTGCAACAAAAAGAAGACCCACCTAGGTAAATCACAATGATTCTAAAATTTTGGAATTTAAAATATGTGAACATAGAAAATCACTAACTAGGAAACTGGGACTATGAACAGGTAACAGACTAACTAATATTTCTTATCAAGTATGCATTGATATTTAGATAAACATGCAATTCAATTAAAAGAACATTAACATGGTCCTATCAAGTTAAAGAAGCAGTAACTGAAAACAGATAACATACTAATTAATATTCCATAATTACATTCGCATTTAAGGCAACATGCAACTCAGTTAGCAATTAAAAGTGATACTATCATGGTTCTATCATCTTATGCCAAACCTAGGCCGTGAATCATATTGGAGAGTACAGAAACAACCAAGGAGTCCACCTCAGTACCCAGGGGTGCTCACCTGGGCCAGGCCCAAAACAGGGACGGTAGGGGCCATGAGTCAACAGTGTGGAACTCAGTAATTAAGTCCGACGGTACAATAGGGGTCAGATCCTGATTCAATGATGTGACCCAGGTCGGAACTACCTGATGCGGTTCAGTCAATAGGAGCGTGGCTCCAGTCGTTCCTGCACTCCCGCTAATATGATTTACCACAAACCAGTGAGTCTGTAGTGCCAAGTGTAAGTCAAGTGTACAGTTCTCTGTGCCTCAGTGCAACAGTACATGTATTAATCTATACATATGTCATTTTAAAACATGATTTCTAAACTAAGACTTGAATTAAATTAAGGCCACATTGGAATTAATATATATGACGGTGTGCTATGTCATTCCAGTTTCAATCATACTCACTTTCAATTCTATCAACTGTACTTCAATGGTTCAGTAACGATATATATAATTCCAATGACTTTTCATTTCATTTCATTTTCCATAGCACACCCCACATATTTATTATTCCCAATGTCAGGGCCACTGTGCCTCATTATACTATCCAGAGACATAGCATTAATAACATGGAACAATGAAACATCTAGCATGCTGCAATGGGGTAATAGTTCTAACATCTAATCATAAGGCATTTCAACAAGACTGTCAATAAGCAGAATATTCTAAGGCGAATTAAATTCTAAAGCCACATTAAACACATTTCATATATTTGTGTGCTATAACATTCTGGTTCCAATCCTATTCTCAATCATTCTAAACATATATATATAGTCGACTGAATTCCAAATCATTGTTTCCATAGCACACCTAAAATAATAATATCTTCAATGTCGTGGGCCAATGATAACATTATAGCAAATGATGGGGAAGCATCATAACATGCAGAAATTAGATATCTAAACATGGATATGACAATTAATAAACATGATATTCTAACATGCTACATAAACTGAAATTTGAATACAAATAGGAGTACGAGCGAACCTGTAAGTAGAGGCACCGTCCAATGTCATACTTTTGAATTATGGAGGGTTGGTCAAATGGAGGGAGGGACAATCGAGTGATCTCAGATAAGGTTTCGTCATTGATCATTTTCGGGACTTAACCATTTGTTAATGGTTTTATATGATCCTTCAGGCACCGCCTTATGATCCTAAGGGCAGTAAACTTAGATCCTTCAGGTAGCGGCCTGATACATGATCCAACAGGCAGGAAATTCTCATACTTTCCAATGGCCTTTGAGGCTGAACCCACAACTTCGATCATCGGGTATTTCTAAACCAACTCCAAAATGTGGGGTAACCCCAAGGTCCTCATACTAACCCGTGGCCATCACCAAACCTCGCTAAAAGCCAAATCATCGCCAAATAATCATTTACAGCCAGCTCCCAAGAAAACCAACACTGAAGTATCCAAATAGGGCCACATGTGGATTATACCTCATAATCAGTCATAGACTAGGGCGTGGAGCCCAGTTTCAGTCATGGTGTAAGCTTAAGGAAATGTCACATGTTACGACATGTGAGAGGGGTAACTGGACAGTCCCGGTGAAGGGAGAAGAAAACCAAAACAGCCCGCATGCAAGGGGGAAAGGGTCCTACTGGTCTTGGCCAAGAAGGATGGCCCTCGGATAGTCATTTCGAAGGGTAATGGGCTGCAGCGAGGTTCGCCGCCATGTCCGGTGCTCAGAAACATCATCGCATGAAGGGGGTAAACTAAATCACAATTTTTAAAACCCAAATTTAGAGAATCAAGGTGATTTTACCTGAAATCGCGGACTGAAGAAGAAATCGGGAAGAAATCCAACTCTAGTGCACACGCCGAACCCAAATCCAGAAGAAAACCAATTTTTTCTTTGAAAAATATTTTTCTTACACAAAACCGAAACCATAGGACACAACCGAGCTTAAAATAGAGGAAAGAGGAGACCTGAGAAAAGCTAGGGCTTCGCCTTGAAGGCAATCAGCCTCGATTTAAGGCGATGACGCGTCAGAACCGTGCGATCTAGGGCATCGGTGGGTTTGCGAGGAGAGCACATGTGGTTCGTGACGTGGCGAGAGTAGAGGATGGTGGTGCGGATTGCCTTCTAGTTGAAGGAAATCAAGGGGGGAAGAGAGACGAGGCGGTGGGATTATTTTGTCGCCGCTGCCGTTGCAGTGAAACGCGAGAGAGAGAGAGAGAGAGAGAGAGAGAGAGAGAGAGAGAGAAATGAGAAGAGAGTGGGGGAGGGGAAATTAAGTGTGGGCCTTGGGTTTGGGCTGGGTAATTAGAAAGAGGAACAAAAAAAGAAAAGTGTACAGAAAGAGAAAGACGGGCTGGGCCCCTCTTTATAAAAATGGGCTCTTACAGAATATATGTAGTATCCATGGATACGACATCACACCAAATGTGATATTAATAGCTTAAGAACTTGATATGAATAATAACATGTGAATTATTAACCTATAACATTTTTACACTATGGGTGAGATTCATCTTTAATCACATCTTTCTTTATAACTAACTTGACGATTAAATTAGTGCACATATATACATCAATCATCAATTTAAAATATATATATCCAATCTTGATGTAAGTTAAGAACAAAATTTGTTCTACACCAATCTTCCTCACTCATATGTGTAGTAGTTAGACACCTAATGACATCCAAACGAGATTAGATTTATTGAGATCATTATCTGCACACTAGCATTATCAGGTTGAACCTATTCTTTATCAATTATCACATCATACATCTCCGCTATATGTAAGCTCTTATAGGGACAATGACTAGGAAAATGATCAAAAGTCAACGTACCAGCACCTCTTTGCCATGTCCGCCCTCGTGCCGCACCTCCATGATATCCTGCGGCTCCAGCAACACTTCCAAGCCTACCGTCAGAGTGGGTGGGAGGGTGATGTCGCTATGTGATCTCTTATAGCCCGCCTCAACTGTGATACATGAAACACTGAATACAATGTCGATCCTTGGGGCAAATTCAACCTGTAAGCGACATGGCCTATCATCGCCAAGATCTCGTAAAGCCCATAAAAGCAAGCATCAAGCTTTTCATTTCTCCTCCTAGCCAAAGACTTCTGGCTATACGGCCTCAGCTTCAAATACACATGATCTCCAACCTCAAAGAGAACTTTTCTGTGATGTCCATCAGCCTTTGTCTTCATAATCTGCTGTGCCCTCGTAAGGT